>CM076570.1:1270217877-1270788898 GCA_034641835.2 Pinus albicaulis
TTGTTTCTTTTTACTTATTAAGTCATACTGTTTGTGTACTTCCATTATGGCATTTTCAAATCCTTGTTTGTAATCTTCGGATTCTAGGCTCTCTTCTTCATAAGGTGTATACATGACTTGTTCCCCTTCATTTAGGAAAATAGTATCCTCATTTTTTACTCCCAACATGTTCATGTGATTTTCCTTTGTTTCTTCAATTATTCCCTCATCTTCATCAGCATAATTTTCTTACAAAGGAGGTCTGATTTTCTGATTAGGACCTCTTTTTCTAATTTGAGGGGTGTTTCTTCTAAATTTCTGATTTTGGTTCTGGGACTGATTTTTGTTTTGAGGAGATATTTTATTTTCTCTAGGATAAGATATCTCATTTACATTCATTCTCTCCATCATCTTTTCCATGGTTTTTACTAAGTTGTCAAGTTTTGTGTCAGATGTGGAAGGAGCAGCTTCATCTCTATATGTCACCCTTTTCTCACTTTTCATCCTAGCTCTCTTGGCAATCAGATTTGCGTCTACACTTACTACCCCTCTCTGCATATCTTCTAATGTGAGGGGTTCCCTTTCTCTTAGTTGGTAGGCCATTTCAGGGTTAAATCCATCAGGGAATTTCATTAGAGCTAGGCCTTGTGGTGGTTTCATATGGATTGGAAGGGCATTGTACACACCATTGAATCTAGTGTAGTACTCTTGTACACCCTCCCCAGCATTTCTCTTAATGTTCTCATATTCTGATAGAATCTAGAGAGGGTTCTTTTTGATTTCCCATTTGTTTAAAAATAGTTGATGAAAAGCACGAAGGTCATTTATACTATTAGGGGTTAAGATTTTGAAACATTTTCTTGCTTCTCCCCCTAAACTTTGAGCAAACATCCTAATTTTAATGGTTTCATCATCTTTTTGTTGTCTATCAAAGTAGTTATCCATTTTGTCCACATGTTGCTGAGTAGTAGTAGAACTACTTGCATCATATAAAGGAATTTTGGACTGATAATCTTGTGGTAGGACACGTAAAGGTAAAGGAAGGACTAGAGGGGCATACCATGTTGCCATGATATGGGCTTGTGGAAACAATGGGGGGTTTACAAGTGTAGGATTTGCGATAAGAGGTGTATAATGAAATGGTGTGGTTGGAACAGTGGATGTATGGGTAGGTGTAACAGAAGTACTTGGACCAGCTAAGAACTGTTGAGTAGATTTAGGATGAAAGAAGCCAAAGTTATGAATGAAATGAATATCAGGTGGAGTGGATGGGGAGGCTTCTATACTGCTAGTTTGTTGTAAAATTTCAGGCTCAAAGTCTATCTGATCTATACCACTTAGTGACTTGGTTCTAGATGGGTTTCTTATAAAAGGTAAGTCAACTTGGGTATCTTGAAGAGCGGTAAGGTTTTCAGGGACAGAGTTTGCTCTGCGTATTGGTCTAATAATAGTTGGGTTTTTGGGTGTAGGAGACTTCCTAAGGATGATTTCTGGATTGTCAACTATTTCAGGAGGATTTGGGCCAAGATAGGCTCTAGTATGAACTCTTTTAGAAGCCAGGATTTAGACCCAAGGATGATAAAATCTAGCCAGATATGAGAGTCTTTAAAAGGAAAACTAATCTTTGTAAGAGAAATTAATCCTCAAAGTTTTCTTAACTGGGTTTGTAATGTGTTTATGATAATATAAATTTACCAGTGGAGTTTATGGAAAAACAAGGGGAATCAACAGGCCTACTGAAAACCAGTGGAGTCACCAGGTGGAGGATTTTTAGTTGTTTTATAGTGTTGGTTGTTGTCCACCATCAACAATTAGGAACCATTCTTGTCAGAAACTTGATTCATTTTTAAGAACAAGGTCTTCTGAGTTGTGAAGATATCTATTACTCAATTTATTCCCTATTATGGTCACCACTATGTTGGCTCCCTGTGATTTACAAGAATGGCAAGAATAAATGCCGCAGGGGGCCACATCAGAACCACTTTGGAATCTTAGGACCTAGCCTTCCTGGATTCAGAGAGGGATCCCTTTATTAAGTTTTTTTCAAAGGATATATATTTATGCTTTTTTTATGATATTAGGCTAGTTATGAAACTCTTAGGAACTTGTTTGTTTTGGTTGGGTATTATTAACTAAGAAGGTCATTTGAAGGGTGAAGGTGAGAGTAGATTGAAAGAATGTTTCAACTGGATAGATAGGTCATGGGACAATATTAATCCATTGGGTTATGGAGTCAAAAAAGGATTTAATTGTACAATAATTCTTCAAGGGTTTCCATAGGGCAAGTCATCTAGATTAAAAAATCTTTTAGATTAAGTTGTGAAATGGAACATTAAATTGCTGTGAAAGAAGCAAAGCTATAGTCAATTAAGAATCTCCTAACTCCACTAAAACAAGAAAAGCATTTCAAAGTAACTGTTTGAAGAAAGCCAAAGGACAGGGGAAACCATAGACTTCTTTGGGAAGACTTTTATTAAAGCAAACTTTTAAGACAACAATCCAGCAATCCTAAGACTACTTTCAGAAAGGAGAAAACATATAAGATAACAAGGAGAATAGCCTAAGATCAAACAGAAATAATCTAATCTTCTTTTGGCATACTCTCAAGGCATCTTTCAAAGCAAATTTTGAAGGCAGACTGGAGGACAGGGCAAACCATAGACTTCCCTGGTTTATACTCTACTTAGCAAACTTTGAAGAAGATCATTTAAAAACAATATCTCAAGTTCTACTTGGAAGGACATGGGATCACCAACATTCCCTGGTTATACTCTATTGAATCATTCTTAAAAAAACAAGCTAGATAAAACTAGAGGGCAATTAAGAATCCTCTAATCATACCTTAGCAGAAGAAACATAAAGATGTTTTGTTTAAATAGTGGTACCTTTAATAGTAAACTAATATAATTTGTTGTTTTTTGTCAAAGTTAAAATGGAAAACATGTAAAAACATATATAAAACACAAGTACAAAGAGGAAAACATCACAATTAACATAGACCAGATCCCATCTGTTAGTCATCCATAATTTTGATCTTATCCAAAGATGACTAAGTTGATAATCCTAGATTTCTAGAAATAATATTTCAAAGAAGCATTATGAGTTCTAGAAATCTCATTGCCTTCATCTTTTTGAGTCTTTCAGTTCACCAAAATCTTCATCTATGTCTCCTAAAAAGGTTATCCTGCTGTTTCAAAGAAGAAAGCTCATTTCAGGCTATTTATCCATGTTTTTATTAGTCCATTTTCCTCTTAAAAATAACCCATTTTCCTCTTCATTCTCCTCCATTTTCCCTAAAAAAACCCTTTTAAAAACATCAAAACCTCTCCAAACCATCATAACTCCTTTATATGGTTTTAAAATGCTTATTTTACCCTATCGGAACTTCTAAATTGGCCTAAGAAACCCCATTTTTGGCCTAAAAAGCAGTCTTTTTACAATTAAGGGTTTAAGCCCCCAAGGGCTTAAAAAATTTAGCCCCCTCTGTCATATGACCTAACCCCCGCAACCTAGCGCTAAATCCTTAGCCCTTGGCCCCCTTTTCTTTCGCTCTCGGTCTCCTTACTTTTTACGGGACCATGCCCCAGCCTCTTCTTAAGCCCCCTTCCTTTTTCCTTTTCCTCGCACTATGTATTCCTCGATCAATCACCCATGATTTGACGCTCATTTAACCCGTCAATCACCTCATCTTGACCATTTCCATTAGCCCCTTCCCTCGCTCTCCTGGTTCCTAATCCTCCATGACTTCACTTCTACCTTATCCCTAGCCCCCGTTCCCTTATCTTCTATTTTACCCCCCGCACCTATGGAAAAATGTGTTTTTTCTTTTTTTTCTCCATGCCACACTTATCAAAACCTGCATTAATCTGAGCCGTTGATCTATTTTGATCCTACGGCTCTAACTCACCCTACCTTTCCTCACCTTTACTCCAGCCCTTCTCTTACCTTCCTTTGCCTCTCTGCTGCTATATATTCCTTGATGGATCTCGCTTGTCCATCCTTGCCCATCCAACAGCCTCCGCACTCCCCTTCATCATCCAACCTCCCACCCATTCATCCCCGCAGATCAATCTACACTGTAGTTCTTATGGATCTAACGGTTCTCCTTTAACCTGGTGATTCGAAGACCTCTCCGCTCCATGATAAATTAACTGACGTCATACTTCGGGCCTACCACCCACTACCCAGCCGCCTCCACCAATCTCCAATTTCCACCTGTCTCCCACTAAAAATCCTGGCCACGCACCTTTCCATCGCACTCCTCTCTGCACCATCGGATCTGCCCCCCTTCATCCGACAACTCATATGCGATATCACACGCATTTGCCTCCCGAGGTTTAACAAACCAAAAGTTATGCAAAACTGGTTTCATAAGGAACGTGTGTCACAAAGTGTATGGAATTGCGTTCGATTTGGGCAAAACCAAACCATCGTTGTTCTCGCTAAACATCATGGATTTTTCAAACCACTTCGCCCATTTTTCGCGCCGCAAAGTCATTTTAAACCCCATTTTTCAGCTTCGGCTTTCTACCATGGAAAGCCCTTCTCGCACATTCATTTCTTCTCATCAAGCCTTTCCGCTTCTACCCGACTTCCTCAAAGCAGCTTTTTCCAACACACGCAGTGTTTTGTTACCATTTTTTTTGTCTTGTGCAGGTTTGATGGCGGTTTTAAAGGTAAAAACCCTTCCCACTATCTATGAAGGGACAGGGTCGAAGATCACCATCTTTTGAAGAATAATCAATGAAGAAAAGAAGCTTCCCGAGTGAAAAATCTGGGTTTTTAATTAATATTGCAAAAACATTGGTTATTCAAGTCAAAACCCCCGCGTGCTAAAGCCATCTGTCCACTACAATAAAAAGAAAAAGACAATGGAGATTAAAGGTTGAAGGATGAAGAATAAAGTCAAAGATCGAATATTAGGGAGTGTTGGGAAAAATAATGAGAGGGGGGGGGGTGAATCGGTATTTTTAGCTTACTGAAATTTTTTTAACTTTTGTTTCTCTTAAACCCATACACTACTTTTTGAACCCAACTCGCATATATATGTGGATATCCTTAAGAAAACTTACGTATATCCATAGATCTTAGTATGTATTTAATTCTTTACTTAGATCATTGCATCATTCATTCATCAGATGTTTAGTAAGTAGTAAGCATGTGCAGTAAGAGAAAAATAAACCATCACACATAAGAAACACACATGAACACCAGTATTTAAGGTGGAAACCCAATTCGGGAGAAAACCACCGTTGCTGTCGTCTCTGTTTTCAATATTTATTATAAAGAAAACTTCTTTTCCCTGATTTGTCTTGTGTGAGACTCATACCACGACACGTAAACACCCACCTGCAGAAGGCTACTACCTTCTCTCATTCTCCAGCCACTACTGGAAGGGAGCTCCAACCCCCTGATTTTAACACCAGCTTCTACTGGCAGGAAGCTTCTACTTTCATACAGAAGGCTTCAACCCTCAAATCCACCAGATTTCTTCAATTTCTTCATCAGACTTCCGTCAGGTCTTCATCATTTCTTTTTCCAATCATCGTAGAGATTCATCATTTATAGATCATGTCCATAGGTGCATCATATATAAAGATATCTCTTAAAGAGATTTATTTATTAACAACCCTTTCACTTGCACACTTCGTACTATCATCTTCTTCTCCTTATATAGTTTTGCCTTTATCAATACCATGAGTCAAAACCACTCAACCGCTAATGGTATTCCTTTGTCAGCATTTCCTTTAGTTTACCCCATGTGGCTCTTTGATTTCTTTTTAATTTATTTATCAATTTAAAGAAGTTGACAAATCAATATTTACAACTTTTGAATTCCCAATGTATTTTCCGAACTTTTATCCCACCACTGAACTTTAGGGTTAAGGTTACAACCCTTCGCACTTATACACATTTAATCGCGCATACACATTTAATCGCGAGAATTCAAATTATTTCACATTAAGGGGAATTTTGAGGTCTAAAATAGGCCTCCTAAGAAAAATGTACAAAAAAAATACACTTTATAAGAACCAATAGGATTCAAGATGATGATGTCAACCATGGGGGATAATTCACCATTTTTTAAGTAAAAGGGTAAAAATATTAAAAAATAATAAAATAATAAAACTACTTTTTCAACTCGTATTTCAACTTATCTCCCAATTTTTTTGCTCAAATTTCGAGTGGGAGTACTCGTTGGATGCAAAATTTAATTCCTCATCCAATGAGTATCCATGTTGCATACTTTTGGTGGACCCTGCTACATGAAAAATGAGAAATACATAAAAAAACGTGATTACAATCACATTTTTCATGTATTTCTCATTTTTCGTGTAGTAGGACCCATCAAAAGTATGAAACATGGGTACTCCTTGGATGAGGAATTAAATTTTTCATCCAACGAGTACTCCCGCTTGAAATTTGAGTAAAAACTTTGGGAGATAAGTTGAAAATATGAGTTGAAAAGTAGTTTTCATTTTCCCTCTTTAAGAATTTGATGATGTCTGTCAAATCTTATTTGAGTCTTTCCACTATTATTTTATAATTTCCTTAGGAATCCCATTTTGAACCCTAAATTCCCCTATTTATGTGCGCCATGCCTTATAACTAAAGTTTAACCCTTCAGACTTTATATAAATATCCAATGCTTTCAAACAATTAACCTTATGATGAACCTTTGACCCCGGGCCCACATATATAGTCAATAGCCAATCCAATACGCGCACCGTACCTTATGTAAACTTTGCGCAATTCCAGCGTCCAATCACCGTTAGATAGCAAGCCTCCAGATCGACGGCATATATGCATATCGCTCGACCTCTGATGTCGAACGTTAACGTGCGATGGCCGTCGTACTTTGGTTAACCTTCACGCAGCTTCCCATACGACCACCGTCCGATGGCTTCCCTCTAGATCGACGGTGCTCATCAATATCGCTGGGCATCCTGGGTCAAACGATAACGCGTGATGGCGCGCAGTGACAAGCGGTTTTCCGTGGGTCCACCTCGCCACGTGTCGAATGATCTATGGAATCGCTCCCAACTCCTCAAATACCGCTTATCCCGCAAAAGCGGTGCGATATGGGCAATCCGCTTCCGCAAATCCACTCGCGGTTTTTAAACAGTGATCAACTGTCCAATCAAATTCCCGCTCTGTACTCCAGGTTCCGTCTGCGTATATATATGAACTATTCCCTTCATGTGCAATAAATTAACAAATATTTCTTGGTTCCATACTGCAATTACCAACGACTCATTTTGTTCATAGTGTATCAGATGCTTTCAATAGAGACTATGAACGCAATTAATTTAATTCAACAGAAGCACATATAACAATCCTTCCCTGTATTACAACTATAAATCGACCTTCCTCAGATTCTCATACAGACTAAACACCTTCAAATTATACATAAAGAGCGTAGGTTCACACACATTCATCTATCAAGTCCTTAACACGGATTTAACCATACAGGTTCTTCATGCGCTTAGCCCGACTTCTCTTTTCTACCTCACAATTTATGTCTATTTTCCTTATTCTTTGGTTCGGTGTGCCTGTATAGTTGCCATCAAGGAAAATCAATTCAATATGAATATGATAGGATCTGAGAAACATGTACCCAGCAAATCGCCCCTTTTGGACTTAGTGGCAACCATGCAATTGAAAAACATTGACAATATTCTCCCCTTTGACATCAAGGGCAAAGGGTTGATCAATATCCTTTGTACCGACAATACCATTCTCCCCTTGAGATCATGTTGCATATTCAAACATAATATTCAATGAAATATCAGAAATGACTTATACACTCAAGATCAAAGATTCTCAAGCATGAGATCAGATTACAACAAGTAATGCATCCTTGCCACATGACCAATGCTCCCCCTTAGCCCGTGGATCCTGACCACCTTCAACAAGAGCGTATCCAATTTAATCTTTCTGTATTTAAGTAAATCTTATCTTCTGCATGGCAGAGACTACTCCCAGCTTCTGTCTGAGATATTCGAACGCTTCCCTGGGTAAAGGTTTGGTAAATATATCAGCAACTTGTTCTTTGGAGGGCACATACTCCAACTTCACCTTTTGTTCAAGCACTTGTTCACGTAAGAAGTGATATTTGATGGGAATGTGCTTGGTCTTGGAATGCATAACAGGATTCTTTGAGATACTGATGGCACTTGTATTATCACACATAATGGATATAGGAGGTGAACATTTGATTTGAAAGTCTTGTAAGGTTTGCATCATCCAGAGAAGTTGAGTGCAACATGATGCGGCAACCACATATTTTGCTTCTGCTGTAGATAAGGCAATAGAGCTTTGCTTCTTGCTGAACCAAGATACTAACTGGGGCCCCATATAGAATGCACCACCACTAGTGCTTTTCCGATCATCAACATTTCTAGCCCAATCTGCATCAGTGTAAGCATGAAGAGTGAGATCAGCATTCTTTGGATACCATAGTCCAAAGTCTTGAGTTCCTTGTAGATATTTGAATATTCTTTTGACAGCCTGAAGGTGAGACTCTTTTGGATTAGCTTGGAATCGTCCAACAATTCCAACTTCATGCATAATGTTTGGTCTAGTCCCAGTGAGATAAAGTAGACTTCCTATCATAGATCTGTATTCTGGTTGATTCACTGTGGGAGAATCATCATGAGAACTGAGATTACATCCAGTTACCATTGGTGTACTTACAGGTTTTCACTCTTCCATGCCATACTTCTTCAGAATTTGCTTAAGATATTTTGTTTGTGATAAGAATATGCCATCTGTTTCTTGTTGCACTTGCAAGCCAAGAAAGAATGTTAGTTCCCCAAGTAAAGACATTTCAAATTCTTGCTGCATATCAGAAGCAAATTTCTGACTCATAGACTCTTCATTACTTCCAAAAATGATATCATCAACACATACAACCACAATCAATAGTTTATCATTTTCAGTTTTTGTGTATAAGTTGCTATCAGCAGACCCCTTTGAAAATCCTTGTTGATGAAGATATTTGTCAAGACGATAATACTATGCCCTTGGAGCTTGTTTGAGACCATATAGAGCCTTTTTAAGTCTACAAACAAGATTTTCATCATTTCCAAAAATGAATCCTTCTGGTTGTTCTATATAAACTTCTTCTTCTAGATCTCCATTGAGAAAAGCAGATTTAACATCCATTTGATAAACTTTGATTTGTTGGAAGCTTGAAAAAGCAAGAAACATTCTTATGGCTTCAAGTCTAGCTACAGGAGCAAAATTTTCTTCAAAGTTTATACCTTCTTGTTGAGCATACCCCTTGCAAACAAGTCTAGCTTTATTTCTTATAACATCCCCATTCTCATTTAACTTGTTTTTGAATATCCATTTAGTTCCAATGACATTTTTGTCATGGGGTCTTGGTACTAATTCCCAAGTGTGATTCTTTTCAATTTGATCAAGTTCTTCATTCATGGCTTGAATCCAACATTCATCTTTGCTAGCTTGATTGACATTGTGTGGTTCAATAGTGGATAGAAATGCCAGATAGCTAGAAGATCCCACAAGAGTCCTTCTTGTTTGTACACCTGATCCCTTTTCTCCCAAAATTTGAGATTATGGATGATTCTTTTGAACATATCTGGATGGAGCTTTTTCAGATAAATCATCTTCGGGTTCTTCATTGGGTTCACTGTCTATATCATTCCTATTTGATGTAGAAGGATATATGTCATCATCTTCTTCATCTGTTGTTTGTTTTTCTTCTTTTGGAGCTGCAGGAGACTCATCAATAACAACATCAATACATTCAACAATCTTCTGAAGTCTTTTATTGTAACATTTATATGCTCTACTCCTAGAGGAGTAACCAAGAAGTATTCCTTCATCTGCTTTGGGTTCAAACTTGCCAAGTTTTTCATCATTATTTTTGATAAAGCATTTGCTTCCAAAAATTCGAAAATGCTTTACAGTGGGAGGATTACCATACCAGAGTTCATATGGAGTTTGATCACTATTTACACGAACATGTGCCTTGTTGAGAATGTTTACTGCTGTATGTGCTGCTTCTCCCCAAAATGTGTCAGGTGTTCCGGAATCATCAAGCATAGCTCTAGCCATTTTTTGAACTGTTCTATTCATTCTTTCTGCAACACCATTTTGTTGTGGAGTGCCAGCTACAGAAAACTGTCTTTTTATGCCATGTTGTTCACAAAATTCAAGGAATTCATCTAATGTATATTCTCCTCCTCGATCAGATCTGAGACACTTGATTTTTAGATCTAATTCATTCTCAACTAGAGCTTTGAAGATCTGAAATTTCTCAAATGCTTCATCTTTGTGTTTAAGCAGCCCAATCCAACACATTCTAGAGAAATCATCAATAAATAAGATATAGTATTGTTCACCACGTGGTGAATTTTTCCTCACAGGTCCACATATGTCAATATGAATGAGTTCAAGAGGCTTACTTGATGATCCTTCCTTGGCATTAAATTGCACTCTGGTTTGCTTACCGAATTGGCAAGATTTGCATATGATACTTTCAGGTAGAGTAATATTGGGAAGATCACGAACAACTTTAAGTCTGCTTGATTTATTGATTTGAGAGAAGCTCAGATGCCCCAACCTTCTATGCCATAGCCAGTTTTCTGAAGATTTACTCAAGTAACATTGTTCTTTGCAGTTCTTCAATACATACAGGTTGCTTGGAGTTCTGTTTCCTTTTATAATTGTTTTACCTGTATCAAGATCACGTACCACACATTATTTTGAACTAAAGACAACTTCAGTTCCTTGATCACACATTTGACTTACACTTAATAGGTTATGCTTTAATCCATCCACATACATGACTTCATTAGCTTTCACCTTTTCTTTTAGAAAAACAGACCCTTTTCCCTTAATGACCGCAGGAGTATCATTTCTAAATGTAACATTCTTTTCCTTTTCTAGAGCACTATATGCAAGAAGTTTTTTTTTATCACCTGTCATGTGTCTTGAGCATCCACTATCAATGTACCATTGGTTTTCTTCATCTTCTGCAAATAACGCTATGCCACAATTTTCAACCTGTAATTCCTTATTTTTCCATACTTTGGAGCTTGAAGGAACATGTTCTTTTGGCTGAACTTTGCTCCTGCATTCAGATTCTTCATGGCCAAAGTTATTGCAATAAGCACATTCAACTTCATTTTGAAGAGGAGAAAAGTTGTTATAGGTGTTCTTCTTTGTTCCAATATCAATCCTTTTCTTTCTTGCTTCTCTTGTCATGATGGTTTTATATGCAACACATTGAACAGCTTTATGACCAAAATTGTGACATGAGAAACATTGTCCATTGAAGAAGAAATTTCTGCGATCATGAACTCTTCTACTTGAATTTACCTGTTGGTTGGTGTTTCTTTGAAAGGTATTCTTGTTAGTATTCTTTGAATTGAGATGGTCATGCTTTACCTGTGAAGATTCTTTATTCCCTTGTTGAGTGGCAAAATGTTGTATACTGGCTGTAGCTGCTTTTAGATAATTTGGTGCTGAAGTCTGAGAAGATTCTCCGATATATCCAAGACCTGTCTTTATAAAAGGAGAACATTGTACCTTGATAATCTCATCTAAGGTTTCAGATCCTTTAGCAAATCTAAGATTCAAAGTCTTCACTTTCTCAATTTCTTTTCTTAGACTTACTATTTCACATTCTAATTTCTCATTGTGTTTCTCCTTTTCTTCAAGCTAATTTTTTAGAGTTTCTATGGATATTTTACTTTCTTCTAAGCATATTTTACTTTCTTCTAAGCATATTTTGAGTTGATTGAATTCATCAAGAAAATTATTGTCCTCTAAAGCATCCATAAAAGTATCTTTTTCTTCTCTAGATTCCTTTTCAAATTCCATGAGAAGTCTAAGATCTTGTTCACATTCTTCCTCACTATCAGATAACCCATCACTGTCTTCATGAGTATAGTAACTTTTTCTAGTGCTAAACCGATTCTTATTCCTTCTTGCTACTTCCTTCCCTTGTTCATGTGTTTCTTTATAAGGACACTTAGCAGCGTAATGACCAACTCTTCCACAATTAAAAAATTTGAAAGGAAGCTTACCTCTGAACCGTCCTGTGCCAAGTTGAAGTTTCTTTACAAAATTTACCTCATCTTCTTCTGAGATATATCCTGATCCTTCCAGTTTTTGTACTTATTTCCCTTTTGTAGAAGCTCTAAAGACTGCTTCTTTGACTTCAAATGGTCCTCCTCTTCTCATTTCATATGTAGTTAGTATGCCATGAAGTTGCACCACGGTAAGATTTTGAAGATCCTGCTTTTCTTCAAGAGCAGAAACTTTTGACTCAAATTTTGCCGTTAGTGATCTTAAAATTTTCTCAACCAAAGTAGATTCGGTTATTGTTTCTCCCATATTTCTCATACGATTTACAATATCATCAAGACGTAAAAAGAAATTGGCAATGCTCTCCTCATTATGCATTTTTAGATTCTCATATTGAATTCTGAGAGTTTGGAGTTTAACACTTTTTACCTTTGCATCACCTTCATAACTTAGAATGATTTTGTCCCATATTGCCTTTGCTGTATCCAGCTGCATGACTTTGACAAATTCTGATTCAGTTAGACTTCCCAATAGAGCATTGACCGCTTTTGCATTTGTTTCATAATTCTTTCTTTCTGTTGGATGTGTTGGTACTGCGGCTGGATATTGATATCCTCCTTCAACTATAGCCCATACATCTGCTCCCAGAGACTGAAGATAGGATCTCATCCTTGTTTTCCAGAAGATTAAATTGTTTCCGTTGAAGAGCGGAGGCCTGATAGATGTTGTTCCTTCTTGATTGTTCATCTTGTTTGATACTACTTCTAGCGGCTAAGATTTTTCAGAAGGACCTGCTCCGATACCAATTGTTGGAAAAATACTGAGAGGGGGGGTGAATCAGTATTTTGAGCTGACTGAAAAATTTTCAGTCTTTATTTCTCTTAAACCCATACGCTACTTTACTGAATCCAATTCACATATATATGTGGATATCCTTAAGAAAAATTACGTATGCCCAGAGATCTTATTATGTATTTGATTCTTTACTTAGATCATTGCATCATTCATTTATCAGATGTTTAGTAAGTAGTAAGTATGTGCAGTAATAACAAAATAAACCATCATACATAAGCAACACACATGAACACCAATATTTAAGGTGGAAACCCAATTCGGGAGAAAAACCACCATTGTTGTCGTCTCTGTTTTCAATATTTATTAGAAAGAAAACTTCTTACAATTTTGTATTGGTGCAGACTCATACCAGCACACAGGTACCCACCTGCAGAACAGCCTTCTCGTTCTCCGACCTTCTTTTGGAAGGAGATCCAACACGATTTTTACACCGGCATCAACGGCGGGGATAATTCTACTTTCTTTCGGAAGGCTTCAACCCTCGGATCTGATTTCTTGATTTCTTTATCGAAATTCCGTTAGGTCTTCATCGTAGAGATTCATGCTATCCATAGGTGCATCATATATAAAGATATCTCTTAAAGAGATTTATTTATTAACAACCCTTTCACTTGCACACTTCGTACTATCATCTTCTTCTCCTTATATAGTTTTGCCTTTATCAATACCATGAGTCAAAACCACTCAACCGCTAATGGTATTCCTTTGTCAGCATTTCCTTTAGTTTACCCCATGTGGCTCTTTGATTTCTTTTTAATTTATTTATCAATTTAAAGAAGTTGACAAATCAATATTTACAACTTTTGAATTCCCAATGTATTTTCCGAACTTTTATCCCACCACTGAACTTTAGGGTTAAGGTTACAACCCTTCGCACTTATACACATTTAATCGCGGGAATTCAAATTATTTATGTGCACCATGCCTTATAACTAAATTTTAACCCTTCGGACTTTATATAAATATCCAATGCTTTCAAACAATTAACCTTATGATGAACCTTTGACCTCGGGCCCACATATATATAGTCAATAGCCAATCCAATACGCGCACCGTACCTTAAGTAAATTTCGCGCAAGTCCAACGTCTGATCACCGTTCGATAGCAAGCCTCCAGATCGACGGCATATATGCATATCGCTCGACCTCCAATGCCGAACATTAACGTGCGATGGCCGTCGTACTTTGGTTAACCTTCGCGCATCTTCCTCATACAACCACCGTCCGATGGCTTCCCTCCAGATCGACGGTGCTCAACAATATCGCGCGGCATCCTTGGTCGAACGTTAACATGCGATGGCGCACAGTGAAGGCGGTTTTCCGTGGGTCCACCTCGCTACGTGTCAAAATCTCTATGGAATCGCTCCCCAACCAGGAAATACCGCTTATCCCGCAAAAGCAGTGCGATATGGGCAATCCGCTTCCGCAAATCCACTCGCGGTTTTTAAATAGTGATCAATCGTCCAATCAACTTCCCGCTCCGTACTCCAGGTTCCGTCTGCGTATATATATGAACTCTACCCTTCATGTGCAATAAATTAACAAATATCGCTTGGTTCCATACTACAATTACCAACGACTCATTTTGTTCATAGTGTATCAGATGCTTTCAATAGAGACTATGAAAGCAATTAATTTAATTCTACACAGGCGCATATAACAGTCCTTCCCTGTATTACAACTATAAATCGACCTTCCTCAGATTCTCATACAGACTAAACACCTTCAAATTATACATAAAGAGCGTAGGTTCACACACATTCATCTATCAAGTCCTCAACACGGATTTAACCATACAGGTTCTTCATGCGCTTACTTCAAAAACTGACTTCTCTTTTCCTACCTCTGCTACCTCTTTGCTGCCTCTGTTCCCTGTCTATTTTGCCTTATTGCTGGTTCAACTGTTGCGTATAGTTGCCATCAAGGAAAATCAATTCAATATGATAGGATACAAGAAACATAATGCCAACATAGATGACTTAACTGCATTTAACGGTTTAAAGAAGTGTATAAAAGGGAAAAAGACAATATAATGCATTATAAAGGTTTAAGGCGAAATTAGAGCCTTAAAACGGAAAGATTAAAAGCCTAATCGAGGAGTTTCAAAAAGGCATGAATAAAATAGTTCTTAAAAAAGAAAAAGAGATAAAGGAAGAAAAACAGAGTATCAAGGTATAAAGAGATAGATAGAAGATTTAATGGTTTAATCAGCAAATCAAAGATAAAAGGGCTTGAAAAATAGTTTTATGATGAAATCAAGAAAAATAGGCTTAAGGATAGCCTCGAATACATCAAAGGAGCAATTATTCACTTGATAAACCAAAAATGACACCTTTCACTTACTTTGTACCTCAAAAGACAAATAAACATTTATTACACTAAATAAGATATTATAAACTGTCAGACAGTTATTGTAAAGACAGAAAAAGGCCTCAAAGTCAATCTTTTCAGCTATTTCATCCTCAGGAAGTAAAGACAGATTTATTACACAGAGAAGTAGTTGAGAGACATTCCTACCTTATGTATTGCATGATTTTTAAGGATAGGAGTGCATTTACTATGTCATTAATAACATTTTGAACCCTGGATGGTTCCACCTCCTCATTTGCAGTATAAATACTACACTGGAACTCATTGTAAAGTGGGCATTTGATAACTCTTTGAAGTAATACATAGCTCTGCTGAGATTGAAAATAATTTGATGTTTTGGAACCTGTGGATGTTTTGACCTGTTTGTGGATGGAGAAAGCTCTGTCATTGGATCCCTGAACTTGGTTGTTGGTGAAGTATTCTAAATTTTTAATGTCTTTCCTATTTTCCATTCTGTTTTCATCATTTTCTTACTTATAGTAGACTAAAAAGTTTAGGCTAAGAAATGTCTCCTAGAAGCACCTTAAACTTGTTTACTCTTCACTGTCTTTATGTTTTCATCTGCTGAAGGTTTTATTAAGTAGTTTTACTTCTTTTTCAACCCTTATGATTGTTTATTTCCTAAATAGTTCAATACAGTGGTCTCAAGAATGATTCATGGTTCTCCCTACTACTTGTTGCCATTTGAAAATTGTTTTTGAAGTCTCCCTTTAAAGTACCATTGTCCAAAGTCTGGCAAGGAGGTTTGTTTTGATCATACCCTTTGTACTTGCTCAAATAATTGTTTTGAAGGTCTTTATAGCTGTAATCACAGATGTTTAGGATTTCCCTCTTCTATGAATGCAGTTATTTGTGAATCTTGAATGTTTTCTTATCCTTGGAAGTGAAATCTTTGATGAAATAGAGCGTTCCTCAACTCTTAGATTTCATTTTCAAAGTTTGTCTTGAAATTGTTATTTTCTGAAGTACGATTTGTAGAATTCATGGTTAGCCTTGTCTATGGAAAATTCATTCGTGTTTAAATGATGTTTTCAGTCCCTTTGTTGAGAAGTACATATAATTGAGGATTCTTAATTTCCCTTAGTTATACTTTTTATTCTAAACCCTTAATGTTCATTTCATTTCACCTGAAAACTTTATAGATCTAATAGCCAAGTTAGATTTTCCCTCTGATACCCCTAATTCATCTACAAAATTTTTACAAACTTCTACTTGACTCCATTTCCCAATGCCTTAGAAATTTCCCTTTCCTATCTATGCTGCCTAGATCATCATGTCCCATCAAAAAATCAAACAAACTCATGCTTAATAACTATCCTAAAACCATATTTTTACAAGCAAACAAGTCATATCCTTGCAAAACAATTGAGAGATCCCTCTCTGAGACTAGGAGGGCTATATCCTAGAGCTCTAAAGACTGTTTTATAAGTTTCCTTGTCATTTAGTATGCCAATTTGCTAAATCACGGGATCCCAACATTTTTGGCGATCACGGTGGGACCTTTTGAGTAAAATTCCCTAAAACAAGACACTCAGTATTCATTCAAGTGAACTATAGCTTCATTAAGCACTACCTGCATAATGGTAATCATGATAGGATCTGTCTGAATCAGTGGCAATCCAAGTAACCCTTAGGATTCTAAGAGACCCTTATCAAAACTTGAAGAAATCAGCTAGTAATCAATAGAGTAGACTCTGTTTGTTTCACCACCTTAGCTAAGTGTTGAATCAGGTATAGGACACTCTCATAACTAGAGAACCACATAAAAACTCAGAAAAGCCCAAAACATTTCAGATTGGTTTTCAGATAAACCATTGGTGGTGGACCATAAAACATTTTACCTTCAAAAAAGCTAAAAAATTCCACCTGGCGGCTCCACTATCCCTAGTAGACCTATTACCTTAATAATACTTCAGATGTCCTTAGGATTGTGTTAACCAGCCCTGAGAAAGTTTAGAGATCTAGTCCCCTATTATAGAATTCACTGTGAGAGGAAATTTTTTGAGAAAACAGTCCAAAAAACTTCAAACCTCTCTAAAATTTTGGAAAACTAAAATTTGGCTTTACATAGGGTCCATACTAGATCCCATCTAGATCCTAATCCCCCCACCATAGTTGAAAATCCAAAAAGGATTTTGTGGCAGATTTCTAGATCTGGAAAACCAACTACTAATAGGACCATCCCAACAACAAGATCTGTCCCTGAAAAACTTACAGTCTTGAAAGATCCTCACTTTGACTTACCTTACACAAAGAACCTATTCAGAAATAAGTCTCAAAGTGACTTAAACGAAGCTAACTTTGAAACCACATATTTGCAACAGAGCTTTAGCAGAGAAGC
Organism: Pinus albicaulis; assembly: GCA_034641835.2. Lineage (NCBI taxonomy): Eukaryota > Viridiplantae > Streptophyta > Pinopsida > Pinales > Pinaceae > Pinus > Pinus albicaulis. The sequence continues at coordinate 1,270,235,485 of CM076570.1, forward strand.
TTCACCTTATACTCCACCTGGTTCTCAGCTTCTTCATCATTTTAGCTCCTTCCATAATAAATCTGCTCATCATCAATTTGCTATCCCAAGTTTTTCTTCTACTCCTATCCACACATCCACTGTTCAAAACACTCCATTTCAGCCCACTTTCCCTCTTGTTAATCCACCCCTTGTAAATCCCCCATTATTTCCTATCATGGCAGCCTGGTATGCTCCACTTGTGTTACCACAACCTCTGGTTCCCTTAGCCAATGATTACCAATCCAAAATTCCCCATTTCATTGGAAATGAACCTACTACTACTCAACAACATGTAGATAAAATGAATGATGCTTTTGATTACATGGAAATAGAAGAAGAGACCATTAAGATGAGAATTTTTGCTCAAAGTTTAGGAGGAGAAGCCAAGAAATGGTTTAAAGGCTTAGCTCCTCATAGTATTAATGATATTACTTCTTTATATCAAACATTCATAAACAAATGGGAAATTAGGAAGAACCCTCTCCAAATCCTTTCAGAATATACCAATCTCAAAATAAACAGTGGGGAAGGTGTCCAAGAGTATTGCACTAGATTCAATAGTGTTTATAATGCACTTCCCCCAGACATGAAACCTCCATTAGGCTTATCCTTAGCTAAATTTCTAGAGGGTTTTGATCCTGAAATGGCCTACCAGCTAAGAGAAAGAGACCCCTCAACTTTAGAAGATATGCAGAAGGGAGCCTTAAGCGTAGAAGAAAATCTTATTGAGAAAAGAGATAGGATGAGAGCAGAGAAAAGAGTTACATACAGGGATGATACAATAGCATCAACCTCATCATCAGTTACTAAAATTGATAACTTAGTGAAGGTAATGGAGAGGATGCTTGAAAAGATAAATCTGAATGATAGAGTGCCTCCTAGAGAAAACCAAAATAGAAATAGAAACCAAAATCTCAGAAGAGATCCTAATCAAGATAGGAAAAGAGATAATGAACAACATATTAGGCCTCCCTTTCAACAAAACTATATTGATCAAGAAGAAGAAAGAAAAGTTGAAAGGTTGGAATAAAATCATGTGAATCTGATAGGATCTGACAGTGAGACAAATGTTTTTCTCACTGAAGAAGAACAAGGATTTTTCTCTTCAGAACAAATTGAAAACAACCATGAATATTCTGAAGATTACAAATTGGGTTTTGAAAATGCAATCATGGAGGTACATAAACAATACAATCTTAGAAGAAAAGGGAGCCCAGAAATTTCTAATGACAAAAACATTAGTACTGCTGTCAAGAAAACTTCAGAAAATCAGCCTAAAAAGACAGCTAGTAACACCAACACTTTAGCCAAGAAAACTGATATAAATAAAGACAAAAATAGTCAGCAAAGTGTTGAAAAAAGCTTCCCTAGTACTTCTGCTAGTGGCCCTAACAAATTTGTCCCAAATAACATTCCAAATAAAAATCAGCAAATCAGAATTGCTGAAAGAGTTGTAAATGAAAAAACATATGTAAATATGTCAAGAACAATAGTTCCTTTCAACCTTGAAGGGGAAATTGTCAAAATTAAAATCGCCATACCCTTAACTGAACTAGTAACTCAGGATGTATATAAAAAACAAGTTTTGAAAACTTTGAATATAAGCAGTGACATTGACACTTTAAACTTGACAGATGATAAACCAGAGTTATTATTTGGTCCTGAAGTTGAAGGAAAATACCAAGAAGGGGTTGTCCCTCCCTTCTATGTCAGCCTGAATATGCATGAAAAAATCTTGCATAATGCCATGCTAGACTCAGGTGCTTCACACAATCTTATGCCCAAAGTAGTAATGGAAAGCCTAGGCTTAGAAATTACTAAACCATACAAAGACCTTTACTCCTTTGATTCAAACAGGGTCAAATTCTTAGGCCTAATCAAATATTTGTGTGTCAACTTGGCACAAATTCCTGCTAAGAGTTTAGTAATGGACATAATAGTAGCTGACATTCCCCCTAAGTATGGCATGCTTCTATCTAGATCATGGGGAGCCAAACTACAGGGGAGCCTTCAAATGGACATGTCTTATGCCACCATCCCAGTATTTAACCAAACTAGAAGATTATATAGGGAATCCCACATGAAATACATGGTGAGCAACATAGATAGACCAAACAATTCTCCTATCTACTCCATCCATTCAAATTTGGATTCCTTTATCTTATATAATGAAGATGAAATCGGCCAACAAGAAAAGGAAAACAAAGAAGAATTTAGTCTACCAGAGCAGTCAAATCTGCCATCAACTCAAGAGAAGAATAGTTCAGGCTTTAGCATCCTTGAACAGTAGAAAGAAAAATAAAATGAGATTGAAATACCTTGGAAAATAAACTTTGATGTCTCTTGTATAAAATTAAGTGCAAGGGCTGGTGTAGGGATACAAAACACAAACAAAGGATTTTCCTATAAACTGGATTTTCCATGCACAAATAACATTGTTGAATATGAAGCCCTCCTTATTGGCCTACACTTACTCAAAGATTTAGAAGCTAAAACAATATCAGTCCAAGGGGATTCTGAGCTAATTATCAGACAGATTAAAGGGGAGTATTCAACCAAAAACCCAAAACTCAGATAATATAGAAATGTTGCCCTTGATCTCCTAAAAACCTTTGAAAAATATGAACTCATTTTCATCCCAAGAGCTCAAAATCACCTAGAAAATGAACTTGCCTTTGCTACTAGTAATTGCCAAATACCACAGACAAATGAACAATTTGATATAAAGGTAAAAAACAGACCTGCAATACTTGACAATGAGGATTATTGGCAAGTGTTTGAAGGAGACAAACACATAGATGATTTTCTGCAATCAAAGAATGACTTTGCCATACCAACACCTACTTCAATCCATGAGGAAAAATGTTTTAATGAAGAATAAATCCCTGAAACAGAGCTGTCCGTTTCTACTGATATAAACCATTTTGAACATCCTTTTAGAGCATAAATAGTTGACAATACAGACCAGAAAGGCCTGGAAGTTTTACAACGTAAAAATGATACAATTCCAAGAGGTCTTACAACATTAGAACAAATTTTTGATTTCAATGATGTAGCCAAAGAACCAAGAATGGAGCCTATAGAAACAAACATAGAAGAACATAACATAGGCAGCCTAGCAGAACCCAAAATGATCAAGTTGTCCAGTACTCTCCCAGATCATATTAAACAACGATACATAGAACTTTTCAAATAATTTAGAGATGTGTTTGCATGGGGATACAAGGATCTAAAATCATATGATACCAGCATCATTCAACACAAAATTCCTCTTAAGGAAAATAAGAAACCTTTCAAACAAAAACTCAGAATGATAAACCCTGTTTTATTGCCTTTAGTTGAGAAAGAGATTAAGAAATGTATGATGCTGGGATCATAGTTACTATTAGGTATTCAATGGGTTTCCAACTTAGTATCTGTTAGGAAAAAGACTGGGGAAATTAGACTTTGCATTGATTTCAGAAATCTAAATAGAGCCTCCCTTAAAGATAACTATCCCTTGCCAAAAATGGATCATATACTTCAAAGGGTGGTTGGGTCTAAAAGAATTTCACTGCTGGATGGGTTCTCAGGTTGCAATCAGGTTTTAGTACTCCTAAGTGACCCACATAAAACTACTTTTACTACACCTTGGGGTACATTCATGTATGTGAAAAGGCCATTTGGTTTAATGAATGCAGGGGCCACCTTCCAAATGGCCATGGATATAACCTTCTCAGAATACATAGGCTATTTTATAATCATATACCTTGATGACATTACTGCTTTCTCCAAAACTGATGAAGAACACTTGATTCATTTAAGAAAAGTTTTTGAGAAATGTAGGAATTATGTCTTATCTTTGAATCCCAAAAAGACACTCTTTTGTCTCCAAGAAGGAAAGCTTCTTGGCCACATAATTTCTGAAGAGGGAATCAAAGTAGACCCTAAAAGGATTGATGGCATATTGAAAACAGCCATCCTAGAAACCTCAAAGAATTACAATATTTCATTGGGAAGATAAATTTTTTAAGGAGATTCATCCCCAACCTTGCTGAGCTATTAAGAAATATCATAAACATGCTTAAGGAATAAGTAGGTGTTAAATGGACAATACAATCTAAACAATCATTTGAACTAGTGAAACAAGCTCTCACTCAAACACCAGTTCTCATCAGTCCTGATTTCACTAAAGATTTCTATATCTTTTCCTTTGCATCTGAACATACAATAGATGCAGTATTACTGCAAAATAATGACATGGGGCATGAACAACCTATATCCTTTTTTAATAGGCCTTAAGAGATGCTCCACTCAAGTATAACATCATGGAGAAACAAGCCTTAGCCTTGGTAAAAGCATTGAAAAACTTAAGAGTCTACATTTTACATTCTCACATCATTGATTTTGTCCCACACAATGTTGTTAAGGATATTCTAAGTCAAGACCCTGATGGTAAAAGGAGAAAATGGATTGCTGTTATTTTAGAATATGACTTAGAAATCAGGCCTACCAAACTAATCAAAGGGCAGGGATTAGCAAAACTCATGGATAAATCAAACTTTCAAGCACTAGAGATGAATATGTTCGATGTCTTAGAAGAAACAGAAGAATTCATAGCTCCATTTATTGAAGAAAATTTTCTGAATTCACCTTGGTATGTCGATATCATATATGTGCTACTTTATCTGAATACCCTTCCTTCTCTGTCTAAAACTAAAGCTAGATTTTTGAAGTAGAAGGCCTTAAATTATTGCATATTATATGGGGTTTTATATTGGAGGAATGCTGTTGGAATATTGCTTAAATGTGTTCTTGAGGTTGATGCAGGAAAAATCATGCATGAGCTGCATGAGGGAGAATGTGGTGGACATCTGTACTGGAAGACTACAGCAAATAAAATCCTTAGATCTGGTTACTAGTGGCCCACCCTTTTCCTAGATACTTAGAAACTTGTCATATCTTGCCATAAGTGTCAAATTTTTGATGGCAAGAGAAAACTCCTACCTTTACCCTTGCATCCCATCAGTGTTGAGGCTCATTTCCAATAATGGGGCTTAGACTTCATTGGTGAAATTCACACATCTTCATCAGCCCAACATAAGTGGATCCTCATTTCCACTGATTATGTTACCTAGTGGATAGAAGCCATACCTTCTAGGAATGCTACTGACTTTGTCATTATCAAGTTCCTTGAAACCAACATACTATCCAGATTTGGTTGTCCTAGAAAAATTATCACAGACAATGCTGCTGCTTTCAAATATAAAATAATTTTTGACTTCTACCATAAGTATCATATTACCTTGGGTCATTCCACTACCTACTATCCTCAAGGAAATGGATTAGCTGAATCCTCCAACAAGAGCCTTGTCAATATTATCAAAAAACTGTTGGAATAGAATCAGAAATGATGGCATAGTAAGCTTATTCATGCTTTATGGGCTGATAGATTAACCACCAAAAAGTCAATAAATATGTCCCCCTATCAGCTAGTTTATGGCATTGATGCAGTTTTCCCAACCTATTTAGGAGTTCCTCTCATGAAACTCCTTCAAGAAGTACAAACTGAAGAAAATGATATGCAGAGAAGAATAAATCAGACCATTCATTTCTAGTAGTTCAAAGAGGAAGTATATAAGAGAACATAAACAATCCAAGATAATATCAAGAAGTTATTTGACAAAAGGACTAAAGAAAATGATTTCCAAGTTTGAAATGTAGTTCTAAAGTGGGATTCTAGAAGGGAAGAAAAGGGAAAACATGGAAAATTTGAAAATTTGTGGAAAGGGCCCTACATTATTCATTCTATCAGGGGTCACAATGCATTCCTTCTGCAAGAGATGAATGGAGAAGATTTATTTGGAGGTATTGTCAATGGTAATATGCTCAAACACTATTTCTGCCAAGAGTCCTAGATTTCAAAGCTTTAATTTTTCACTTTATATAACATTGCTTCTCAAATTTGAAAAACAAAAAGAAAAAACACAAAAACAATAGAAAAATAAAAGAAGGCAGATTCAAAAGAGGTACAACCCCATACCCAAAAAAGAGAATTTTTTTGAATGTGAGAAAATCTAAGTGCCACTGCTGATTCAAAAATGATATATTTTCCAGTCATCTAGACTAATCATGACTGAATATACTTTAAATTTATGTTGATAAGTTAGTAGAAGCTCAGATTGATAAGATTTTTTCAGACTTGGCTTATCAATAGAATAGATTAGGATAGAAAGGAAATGGTTCTAGAAAGCTCAAAATCTGAACCAAGAAAAAGAAAAAGATAGCTCTAAATAGATCAAAACCAGAGCTGGAAAAAGAATAGAAGGATGTTTATAATTTTCAGATCTTAAGCCTTCACAATTTTGTTTTATTTTTCTACAAATAAAGTCTATGTACAGCTTGTACATACAACCATGCACACCATAGCAGATCAGACAGTCTAATCCTGATTTGAGTATGTTTAAATTTCTTGTTTTAGAAATAGAGAATAAAAATTTGTCAAAAAGCTTAATATTGACAAAATAGTAGCTTAGGTAGAAAATAAAGAGTTCAACAGTTTAATCTAGACTCTTGGAAGAAATAAGGATAGGATTAGATAGTTTTTTTCTGTTTTCAAAAATAAAATGTCAAAGAGTTTGCTAGTTCAAATGCACTCAAAAAGGAAGAAAAAATTCTAGGAAAAAGTAAGATTGGGTAGGTAGAGATGTTGTTTTGAAGAAGTTACATGTTGCAGATTGATAAAATTTTTCCTTTTCAGAGAAAAACCAGCAAGAAAAGAATAAATCTGCCCAATGGATGCGGCACTGGTCTGCTGAAACTCAAAGATTTCTGAGGTTTTGGACACCTAAAAAGACAATTTTCCTCCCCAAGTGGAGCCAATGTTAGTCATCCATAATTCTGATGATATCCAAAGATGACTAAATTGCCAATCCTAGATTTCTAGAAATAATATTTCAAAGAAGCATTATAAGTTCTAGAAATCTCACTGCCTTCATTATTCTGAGTCTGTCAGTTCACCAAAATCTTCATCTATGTCTCCTAAAGGTTATCCTACTATTTCAAAGAAGAAAGCTCATTTCAGGCTATTTATCCCTGTTTTTATTAATCTATTTTCCTCCGAAAATGGCCCATTTTCCCTTTATCAACTCTTCATTTTCCTCTAAAAATCCCAATTTTTCCTTCACTAAAATTCCTCATTTACCCATAAAAACCCATTTAAACCTATAAAAACCCCCCTTTTTTTATGGTTTAAACTGTCTTTTTATACCTATCAGAACTTCTAAATTGGCCTAAAAACCCCATTTTTGGCCTAAAAAGCAGTATTTTTTCAATTAAGGCTTTAAGCCCCCGAGGGCTTAAAATATTTAGCCCCTCTGTCATATGACCTAAACCCCGCAACCTGGTGATAAAATCCTAGCCACCAGCTCCTTTTTATCCACCCTTGGTCCCCTACTCGTCCACGGGACCACTACTCCAGCACCCCTCTTTAAGCCCCCATTGGCATTAGCAAATTAACCTTTTCTTCGTTTCACTTTTATTCTCCCCTGTCAATGCTCAACCTCTGATTGGATCCCCACCGTCGATCTACCAAGATCGACGATTGTCAGCACTCCTCCCACATCCCTCCTCCTAGCCCTTTTTTCTTAGCCCTTTAGACCTCCCACCCGGTCCTTTTTTCCCCACAGGACTAAATCCCCCTTCCTTTTCCCCTTACCCCACTCCATGAATTTTCTGACACATCCTCGACCCTCAATCTATCTGATCCAACGGCTCTTATTCCTTCCCATTCATCTTTTCCCCCGATCATCAAACACATTTATCCCTGTCGTTGATCTATAAAGATCAATGGCCACCATGCTTCCCCTCTTTTCCCTATCTTCCCGACTTAAATATATCATTTCACCCTCCACACCGATCCCCACCATCGATTTATTTTAATCCAACGGCTCTCGTTTGATCCCTACACCCAACTCCTTCAGACCCACTTACCCCATTATTTGAATGCCCATCCAATCATCGCTTGCCACCTGTCTCCCAATAAACTTCTGCCTGTGCGCCTTTCCATCGTGCTCCTCTACGCATCATCGGATATGTCCCTTCACATCTAATGGTCAGGATCACATTTCGTGCGATTTTGCCGACCGAGGTTTAACCACCCAAACTCACGCGAAACCACCGGCTTTCTGAGGGACGCGTGTCGTGAAATAATTGGATCACGTTCGTTTTATAATAAACCACTTACCACCTGAATCGAACGCGAAAACTGCCAACGGTATTTCCAAAACCGTTTTTCCTTGTTTTCGCGCCCAAATTCATTTTTTAACTTGGTTTTCATGGGTTTTCTCCATAAAACCTCCTTTGCCTGCATATCCCGCTCCTCACTGCTCCTTCCACTTCTTCCCGACCTCTGTAAAGTAGTTTTTCCAACACACACAGGGTTTTATTAATGTTTTATTTGTCTTGTGCAGGTTTGACGACAGTTTTAAAGGTAAAATCCCTTCCCACTGTCTATGAAGGGAAAGGGTCAAATATCACCATCTTTTGAAGACTAACCAATGAAGAAAAGAAGCTCCCTGGGTGCAAAATCTGGTTTTTTAATCAAAATTGCAAAAACATTGTTTATTCAAGTCAAAACCCCTGTGTGCTAAAGCCACCTGTCCACTACAGTAAAAGAAAAATACAATGGAGATTAAAGGTTGAAGGGTGAAGACTAAAGTCAAAGATCAAAGATTATAGGACTTAACTCTGCAGTTTAACGGTTTAAAGCAATGTATAAAGGGAAAAAGAGAATATAATGCATTATAAAGGTTTAAGGTGAAATCAGAGCCTTAAAACAGAAGATTAAAGCCTAATCAAGGTTTTAAAAGGCATGAGGGATTAATGAATAAAACTATTGTTAAAAATAAATAAAAAAGAGATAAAGGAAAAAAAACAGAGTATCAAGGTATAAAGAGACACATAGAAGATTTAAAGGTTTAATAAGCATATCAAGGCTAAAAGGGCCTTAAAACACATTTTTATGATGAAATCAAGGCAAAATAGGCTTAAGGATAGCCTCGGATACATCAAAGGAGCAGTTATTCACTTGATAAATAAACAATGACACCTCTTTATACCTCAAAAGACAAACAAACAGTTATTACACTAAAGAAGATATTATAAACTGTCATACAGTTATTGTAAAGACAGAAAAAGGCCTCAAAGACAATCTTTTCAGTTGTTTCATCCTCAGGAAGTAAAGATAGATTTATTACACAGAGAAGTAGTTGAGAGACATTCCTACCTTATGCCTTGCATGGTTTTGAAGGATAGGAGTGCATTTACTTTGTCATTAATAACATTTTGAACCCTAGATGGTTCCACCTCTTCATTTGCAGTATAAATACTACATTGGAACTCATTGTAAGGTGGGTATTTGATAACTCTTTGAAGTAATACATAGTTCTGCTGAAATTGAAAGATATTTGATGTTTTGGAACCTATGGATGTTTTGACCTATTTGTGGATGGAGAAAGCTCTGTCATTAGATCCCTAAGCTTGACTGTTGGTGAAGTATTCTAAATTATTAATTTTTTTCCTATTTTCCATCATGTTTTCATCATTTTATTGCTTACAGTAGGGTAGAAAGTTTAGGCTAAGAAATGTCTCCTAGAAGCACCTTAGACCTGTTTACTCTTCACTGTCTTTATGTTTTCATTTGATGAAGGTTTTATTAAGTAGTTTGACTGCTTTTTCAACCCTTATGCTTGTTTATTTCCTAAATAGTTCAATATAGTGTCCTCAGGAATGATTCATGGTTCTCCCTGCTACTTGCTGCCATTTGAAAATTGTTTTTGAAGTCTCCCTTTAAAGTACCATTGTCCAAAGTCTGCCAAAGAGGTCTGTTTTTATCATACCCTTTGTACTTGCTCAAATAATTGTTTTGAAGGTATTTATGGCTGTAATCACAGATGTTTAGGAGTTCCCTCTTCTATGAATGTAGTTATTTGTGAATCTTGAATGTTTTCTTACCCTTGGAAGTGAAATATTTGATGAAATAGAGCGTTCCTCAACTCTTAGATTTCATTTTGAAAGTTTGTCTTCAAATTGTTATTTACTGAAGTATGATTTGTAGAATTCATGGTTAGCCCTGTATATGGAAAATTTCTTCATGTTTAAATGATGTTTTAAGTCTCTTTGTTGAGAATTACATATAATTAAGGATTTTTAATTTCCCTTAGTTCTAATTTTCATTCTAAACCCTTAATGTTCATTTCATTTCACCTGAAAATTTGTAGATCTAATAGACAAGTTAGATTTTCCCTCTGATACCCCTGATTCATTCACAAACTTGTTACAAACTTCTGCTTGAGTCCATTGCCCAATGAATTAGAGATTTAACTTTCCTATCTATGCTTCCTAGATCATCATGTCCCATCAAACAATCAAACAAACTAATGCTTAATAACTAGCCTAAAATCAACCTTTTAGAAGCAAACAAGTCACATATTTGTAAACAATTGAGAGATCCCTCTCTGAGACTAGGAGGGCTAGATACTAGAGCTCTAAAGACCGGTTTATAAGTTTCCTTGTCATTTAGTATGCCAATCTGTTAAATCACAGGTAAGGCGATTTTATGTGTTGCCTTGTGAACTTGCGGCTGCTCTTGATACGAAATCACGGGATCCAACAACGTGAATCAGCTTGTTTTATTGATGTTCAAACCAGTTACATACTCCAAGTCTAGCAGGTCTTTACAGCTCAAAACTTCTCTATCCAGCCTAGTATTTTTCAATTACTCAGCAACTCTTCAACAATCAAAGACAACCCAACACTCAATAATAATCCAACCCCTTACAATGAGGTCCTCATGCAGTATTTATAGGTAAATGGGGAGGTGGGGTGAAAGAAGGGGCTCTTAATTGTTCATAAATGATAGAGTAAATGTTTTTGACCTTTGAGACCATGCAAGGCCCAAGGAAAAATGTATTTAAATCTAACTCTGCATTACATTAACTCTTTTGAACTACTTAGTTGCTTTTGTTGACTTTTAGGCTTTTTAGGTAGGTTGTCAATAACTTCTGAGCTGTCTATTGGAAATATCTCTAACTGTAATAACTTTATGTGTCTTTTGAGGAAAATTGAATTTGGCGAAGTTTGGCATTTTATTCTTTTGGAGAAATTAATTTCTTCATTGGATGTTGCATTCAAAGCCTTTTCTTCTTTGACATGTTTGTGTAATGTTCCAAATCTGGAACTTGCTGCTCCATTGGGAATATCTTGAAGATATTCCAATTCCTTCTTCAGTGAGACACCAAAAGTCCATTTCAAAGATTGACTGTTGGGGAATTTACAAGATATGACTCCTTCCAAATAAGGGAGAGATCTTGAGGCTAGCTGGCCCTTCACAGACTCTTTCTATGGATATGCAATATTCGACCTCGAGAATTTTTGCTACAGGGTCCTTGAGGATGCTGTATAAGGAAGCTGTTGTAAAAATAAGACAAACCACTACTGGGATGCCTTAGAAAATTCATCATAAAACTCCAATGCAGAATATAAGCTCAAAGAAATAACTCTAGATGGGTTATTTAGATCTCCCCAATCTAGGTCTCTAAAACAATGCCCAATGAGAGAGCTTACAACAATATATGAACATAAACATGAACTCTGCAAATCTGAATATATCATAAGAGGGAAATGATAAAACCATCATGATATTATGATATATCAGCAAATAAATACAAGAAATAGTTGAGGGACAAGCCACTCAAGCCTTAAGAACCAACCTCCAATACATGAACAATGAAATACATGAGTTGCTGCAAATCCACAAAATGCTGGAGAGAAGTGACTGCGATGTCTCTATGAAGGTATGAGCTGCTCAATATGAATTAAATACAAGTGTGGCTAAAGGAATACAAATAATAGCCCAATAACAAGAAATGGGCTGAAATACAAGATTTCTAGCCAATCTAGGAGAGATTGCTAGAAATGCTGGAACATACAAAAATGTGATAACAGAGTTGTCACTGCAACTGATACAAAATATGAATGAGGCCATGGCAGATCTGAAGTGTGATTTCCCTCCTTTGATAATGTCTCTAAGCACAAAGGGCTGATCCCTTTGTCTCAAAAACACACTCTTGATGAGCCCAATGAAACCCTCTCTCACTGCCTCCATAAAATAACGCAGTTTCCTCTATGGACTGCATAGTGGGAGATGATGGAATGTTGGCCCATGCCAACAGATCTGAAATGAAGCTCGGGAATCCTCCTTGCATCTCCTCCAATGAAGAGATCACTCCTCCACTGAAGAAAACAAGCTAAGATGACTCCATGAGTTCCTCCTTTGCTGCCTCCAACAACACAACGTCCTCTCTGCTGCAGAAATAATGTTGTAGTTGTGGCCAATTCTAGATTGAGGAAAATCAGCTCATTCCTCATCCTTCCTTGAGGAAGAGGTAGGTATTCCCGACTGGGAACACCCTAGTGCCCGAGGGCACCATCACCCTGCTAAACAGCCTGGGGATGCAAGCCTTTGTAGACCCAAGTCTGAAACTCTAAAACATGTATGCAAATGGGTTTCCATCTCCTCCATATAAAGAAAGGGAACTCTTCTCCACCAAGGTCCCACCAATTAGGGTTTCCACCCTCACATGAGTGTCTTCCCTCCAAAACTGCGCAGCTTCTCTAGGAAGCCTCTCCTCCTTGGGCAGCGCTGTTGAATTTAGTTAAAGATGAATAATCCAAGTGATCTGGGTTCCATTCACACCCTTAGGTGTTTTATTCCAGCTGCTTATTCACGTCCTTTTCACATAAGGAGTTTTATTTCTTCATTAGAAAGGGGCTAGGGTGTCTCCTTCCCCATTTTATTTAACAAAAATAAAATGTGCAACTATAATGTTCCATTTTAGCTTGAGGCTAAAATTGGGAACATTACGATAAATCGATTTATTCTCAAACTCGATTAGGCCTTTAATTATTTTTGACTTTAATCATTTGTCTTTAAACTGTGTCTTTATCTTTAATCTGTTGATTTAACTTTAAATATTTTGGCTTTTATCTTTAATATTGCTTCTTCACTAATCTTTCTTTCTGTTTTGTGTGCGGGTATCTTCTTTTTCTGCACTGGAAGGTTTTATTACTTGACCAGTGTTCATGAGGCATTGACCAAAGCATTGAAGATCGAACCCTGGATCTCCCTTTTTACATTTTAAACCTCGAGGATCGTCATCCTGGGCTTTCTGCAACTTGGATTTTGCTATGGGAAGGCTTGTATATTATTGGCAGCCATTAAACCTACAATAAGAAACAAAAAAAATTAACTAAAACCTGCATTGGTGGATAAACTACTTTTTCAGAGGCTTGGTGAGGCAATGGAGTGATGCAGAGGGAGGAGAATGCATTAAGGAAGGATTCCATGGATGGAACCATGAAAAAATAGGAGCGGGATTTGAATATTGGTGAGAAACGGTGAAGGAAGTTTTGGGGGAAAACCGAGTGGTATTCGCGTGGAGGTTAAGTGGTAGGTGGTTTAAGCCTTGACGGACGCGGTTCCATATAGGGGTTGACAACTGTCCCTGGGAAAACCGCCCATTTTTCATTGAAATGGGGCATTAACCCTTTTTAGAGAATTGGGCATCATTTTAATTGTGGGCCGTCATATCTGGGGGAGCCATATCGACAGCAGAGAATGAGCACGATGGGAAAAGTTTCTCGGCAGAGAAAGGTGGAGGAAAGATGGCAGATGGTGAATGGTACAGCGGGAGGATAGTGGAAGGTGGGCAAGGGAGTGATGTAATCTTTATTGTTGGGTAGCGGGAGCATTATGTTCAGGATTGAAAAGGCAAAGGAGTAGGATGATCGTCAGATCGGTAGTGATCGACGGTCGAGATCACTCAAGGGAGGAATGGTTTAAACAGTGGAGGAGTGATCGGGTGGATGGAAATGATAGGGAGGAAGGCCCAATCACCATTAGATTAATAAGATCAACGGTTATGATTAAATCGGGGAGAACAAGGAGGGGTGGGAAAAAGAAGAGGTGGCGGGGGCTTAGGCCTTTTAGCGAACGGTTATGACACCGAGTCATATGAGGAATAGAGCAGAGGGCCTAAGCCCAAAGGGGCTTAAGGCCTTATGTTTAAAATGGTCGGATATTAGGCCTAAAACAAAGTTTTTTGGACCTTTTTATAGTTTCAATAGGGATAAAAAGAGGGTTTCAAAACATATAAAGGATTTTTAATGGTTTAGAAGGGGTTTAAAAGCATTTTTAAGGGAAATGAAGGGTAAATGGAGGGAAAAAAAAGGATTTTTCAGAGGAAGAAGTGACTTGTTCAGGATGAGTGAAAATGAGTGTAAATGGGTGAAATGGAGAGAAAGTTATGAAGGTGAAATGATGGATAACAAAGCCTGAATTCAATTTCTTTTGTATCAGCAGGGTGACTTGAAGGATTTGAGTGAAGATTCTTTCAATGAAATGGATATCTTGAGGATAATGGACATGGTGAGATTTCAAAAACTCACAAGTTTTCATAAAATTTGTTTTTTTAAATCAGAAAGACTAATTAGCCATCATTAGGTATAATATAATTTATAGATGGCTAACACATTGTTGAGAATTTTTCATAACTTGGACATGATCTCCTGATCAGTCCTATTAGGAAAAGGACTGTTTTAGAGTGTAGTTTTAATTTTCTCATTAAAGCACATGTTTTATTGTTATGCAAGGTGTCATAGGAAAATTTCGATGAATCTAGCCAAGAGGCAGATCATCTCTCATGTAACAAGGTCTGTTAAAGTGCATATATGTTAACACTCTAGTAATTCTAAAGTTGTGAGTGTTTTGAGTTTTTAGTCTAAGAATACTAGAGGTAACCACAAACCTACTTCAAACTCTAGGATCTAGCCTTCCTAGGGTTCAATGAGGGCTCTCTCTTTAAAGTTTAAGTTTGTTTTAATTTGTGAAAAATCACTTGGAGCTATGGATAGAGGGAAATTTATTTCTCCATTGGGCTATGGGGTCAATTTCAAACTAGCAGCACTGGGAATCAAGGCCAAAAAGGTCAAATGTCTTCAGGGCAAGATAGATAACCCTTGGAGATCTTGGAAAGTGGTTTTTGTGAGGTGGTATGATCGGGATAAAGGGCACTTAAGGATCCTTTGATCTGGAAAAGGGAAGTAGTAGGCAGAGTTCAAACGGGAGAAGGAGAAACTAATGGTTCCTTACACCGGAAATCAGAAGAAAACATGAAAATGGTAACTAGTTAAAAACAGGGAACTCTTAACTAATCATGTAGTAATACTCCTAGTTACACATTTAGATTTAGAACAAACATAAATGGATGCATGTAACTTAGAAAGGAAAAACAATGACAAGTAAGGAAGTACTTCATTCCAGATAGCTTATCACAGGGATCCTGAAGTATGATGCCAATTAGCTTGTTCCAGTCTGCTACTCAAAGTTTGAACACACAAAAGCCTCCAATGTCCAACAAAATGTCTATAATAATTCCAACAATTTTATTCCATACAAAAATACTTCTAAAGTTGAAGCATTTATACATAATGTCTTATAAAATATCCTAGAAAAATTCTAGGAATTAACTTAGGAAAATAAAATATCATTACATAATAAAAGGGATAGCCTCTTAAAAAATCAACAAGCTATCCTCTTTTATCCAAAAAAAATAGGATTGTTTTGATGACAAGGAGTTGTTGCATGCTTAAGTGACTTGCTTGCTGGCTGTTAGATATTTACTTGCCTTCGCTGATACTCTTTGTAACTGATAATCTTTCTCCTTATACCCTTTAACACTTATACTCTTTAACCTTCAGTCAAATTGTTTTACTGCTGTTAAATAAATTTTTTTAGCAGTAAAATAAGAAAAATGATTTTTTTCTTTTTCTTTTGTCTGTCTTTTTAGCAAACTGTTTTCACTGTTTTATTCTTCAATATTTTTCTTCTTTTCATAGCAATTCTTTGAATGACTGCCACTCTTCATCTTTGGGAATTTGTACATTCTTTAGTTTTCTGAAGTTTTCATTAGCCTCAGTATATCTTGCAAAGGTTGGCTTGATGACAAATAGATGTTTAATTTCATGCTGTAGGGGGGAACAAATCTTCAAAATATTGGAGTAAAACCTTCCCTGCTAGATTGCCTTGTGCTGGTGGTTTATTGACTTGTCCTTTGGCAAACTCTCTAATTTTTTTATCATAATCTTTCTGTGGCATGAGCTTCTCATTGAATACATGAATATCAGGTAGACCTCTCTGTCTTAGATTTGTATATTTTACCATGAATCTGGTTATGGCAAGATTTATGGCTTCACATTTCTCTTCAAGGTTCTTCATCAGATTCTTTTTTGTGACAACCTTCCTAATTTGTAGGATTGTCTCAGTTCTGTCTGATATTTCAAGTTCTTCTAGTCCTTCTATGTTTTTACTGTTGAGAAATCTAATCAGCTTTAATGCTTGTTCAGGCTTATTAGTCAATTCATCTTTTGTTTTCTATATCTCTGCTTGAGCTGCTAATAATAGCTCTTTCTGCTAAAAAATTACCTGAATTGAAGGCCATTGATTATGAATGGCTTCCATTATATTGGTCCAGAGGTAATTTTTTTATATAATATTTATGTTCTGTCAAAGCCAACTCTTTTTGCAGATTCTTGAGTTGTTCACCTAATCTGATAGCCTTTTTTTCATGTGTTTTGGAATTAATCTGAGCTAATTTGTTTGAACTCTCAATATTTTCTATCATTTTTTTCAATATGTTTATCTCATTTGTTTTCAAAGACACATCTTCCATTTCTTTCACTAGTTGGCTAGTGTCATCTATTGGTTGTACTGCTGTTATAGAAGATTCAGTAGCTGATGTTGTGGTAGATGTCACTGGCACTGTAGTTGCCAGTGGTCCCTTTGGTTCTAAATTTTCTCCTAAAGTTGAAGGTACTGCTATAGTGATAAGTGGAATGACTATTGGAACCTCTGGTTCTTTCACTGTCTCTCTTTCTTGGACAAGCTTGTCCATCTATATTTCCATTTCCTTAGTTTGAGCTGTCAATTGAAGAATTAATTTCATCATCTCATCTTTTTCACTCTGATCTTGGAGGACTTCTTTTGTCTAAGGATGCTCGCTTTGAGGAAGTTTGAGTTGTTTCCTCAAAGCTGCTATATCTTCATTTTTCTTTTTAATTAATAATTCGGTTGCTTTGATATTTGAAGGATCATATCCTACTTGTAACATTAGTTCTTCTAAGGCTTGTATCCTTAAGTCCTTGGCATACACTGAGGCTTTGTCCATCTTCATTTGATCTTGCATGTTGATGATGGTGTTTTGGAGCTTGTGAGCACTCATAGCTTTAGTTTCCACTGTGAAATATAGCATTTCAGAGCTTTGCCTATGGAACTCAATCTGATCCAATTCATGAATATATTTTGTATCTACTTCAAGATCAACTTTTTTATAATATGACATTATTTTTGGTATTGATGTAGTAGGCTGCAAGAATGAAATCATCATCTTATTACTTGAATAGTCAAAGGCTCATAGTAATCTATTCTGGTTTCCAGGCTTTTTCTTTAAGAACTGAGTAGATTTCTGATTTGATTTCCTCATTTTTCTACTTGATCTGTTTATACTTTTGTTTAATATCCAATTCTTTTTCCTTAGCTGGCTATGAGGAAGAAGATTCCATACTATGCTGCTTATCTATGTATCATAATTGTTGTCTGGTTTTTCTTTCTAAATCTCGACAAGTGTTTCATTAATGATGGTCATTGCAATATCATCATTAGTTTCTGGTGCATATGTTTCATCAATGTCAATTGTCACCATTTCCTTATCAACTGAGCTTAGTTTGGGCCTTTTGTTGTAGATTAATTTGAACTTGGTCTCAGTTGTATTTTCTGCAATGTAAGCTCCCTCTTCTCTGATTCTCTTAGTAGATGTCTATGGTTGTTTGACAACTTCCAAAGTTTGACTTGTATCCTTTTGGCTTACTGCCTCTGCTAAGGTATTTTCAATCCATTCAATTTGATTAGCCAATTTCTCTATTTCTGGCTTTGACTCATGGATAAAGGATGTTAATTTACATTTAACCCTTAGCTTACTTAAGGTTCCCTGTGGATCATAATTCCATGGAAAACTTACTTCAAATTTGAATTATGACAACTTATTTGTTACTTCTTTCTCTACATCTTTGTGGTCGCATATAAATGGCCCTATTTGATTCTTTAACTTAAATTGTGTTTTCTTTTTAGTTGCCATGAAGTTAATAGAATATGAATTAAGGATCTGCATGAGATATTCTAATTCAAAGATCCTCATACACACATTCTTGGGAAACTTGTAAGGTAACAAGTTTGACCCACATATTCTGAGTTCAGTGTGCTTCTCATAAAGGTACCAATCACCAACCTTGCTTTGTTCTGACAGCTGCAAAATTCTCTTCATTTCCTCATTAATATTGGGCTGCTCTGATTTTTTCAACATGGTCATTACTGGATGCAAGAATAACTCTGAAAATTCTGAATAGGTGAAATCATTGCATTCTTTTCTGAGTAATGAGGTCCAAAAAATGATATATAGAGGTTTTCCCTCTATGTCCATCTTCTACAAAGTAACTTGAAATTTATCTTCTTGAAAGAATACAAACATATGGAAAAGGAAAGAATTATATCTGAATCCTCCCTCTGTTGGAAGTTTGGTCAACTGGTAATAGATGCTATCTGCAATGAAACCAGCATAGTAAAAAATGACTGATGGGGGTTGGCCAGAAGACATGGTGGATAAGAAACCTAAGATAGACTCATCAGTATGCTCATCAGTGAAATATCCAAGGATGAAAGAGAGCATGGAGCTTATATGTATTGAACCTTCTGAGAATTTGGTTGTGGAGTATGGGGGATTGATCTTGGGAATATCTACATGTGAAGGCATGAAATTCTGAAAAATCATGAATCTTTTAGGAAAATCTAGGCCAAGATATAGCTGGGTTAAGGCCTCTATAGATAGGGGAACTACTTGGGGATCAGGCTATAACTGTAGCATTTGATTGATAGATTGGGATGTGATAGTGAAAATTACTTCTTTATCAGCATTTACTATAGCTCTTTGATCTGGCTCATAACACTTTTGACATAATATGATGACTTCTTGACTTGGGTGAGTTAATGGGACTACATATTTGGGTAAATGGGTTTCCCAAATAGGGATCTTATCTTTATCTAGATATTTTTCAAAACACCACTTATGGATATCTAGCAAATTTAACTCAACAATAGGATCTGCAATTTTTTAATCAGTATCAGTCAAAGGAAGGTGTTCAACATCAACCATAGGTGGTTGAGGAGGGTTTACCACTATGGCAGATTTATCAGTTATAACAGGAGTAGGCTTAGGTACTTTAGATCCCTCAGGCTTGCTTGTACTCTGTTTTTTAGGCATCTTCGAGCAACTTCTGCAAGTTTGTAGTATCCCAAACAGGGAATACACAACAAGCCTCTTGAAATAATGCACTCCTGAGAAATCTATGCAATGAAATGATTTTACAGCTCCTGGATCCCTTAGATCAGTGGATCTAGTGTCTAGATCCAAAAGGAGAGCAAAAAAAAAGCAAACTAGGTGGGTTAAACAGATCTCCCACCACCTAGTCTAGCTGAAAAACACCCAATGAGAGGGGCTACAGCTATATGCAACAAAATGCTTCAAAAATAATGCAGTTTATCTGTTTATAAGAAAGAGACCAACGTGGGGGATCCTCTTTCAACTATACATCAGAAAAATAGAATTACAGAGTAGCTTATACAGTGTATAATAGAAAGGAGAAGAATATACAAGAGAAATGCCTCAAAATGAGGTGCTACAACCACGAGAAATAGAAGAATAAGATTTACAACGTTATTCTCATTGGCTGAAGTAGTAGTATATTAAAACTCAGATCTAGAGAAGATCTATACACAAAATGATAGATCTATTTCAAATCTGTATACAAGAAAGGCTCCTTTATACATTCCCCTTGGGGATCTCAACAAAACATGAATATCGGTGAGTAGATCTTAGATCTAAGTCACAGATCTACATAAATATTTAGAAAACTCTGAATCATAACATGTGTAGTAGATCAGATCTAAAATAACATGGATTGGTTGTCCAATCCACAGATCACCACAGTGAAAGGAAGAATCCAATCACTAGAGATCTCTCCTCTAGAATGATGCCAAGTCTCCCTGTAACTGTGCTCTTGCAAATAACAAAGATATGGAAGAGGGATTGCACTATAGGCTCTGAGTATGCTTTGGCCTGATGCCAAGGTATGAATCTGAAGCTCCAAGGGTCTAGAACACTCTTGTCAAGGGGATAGATGAATTCCCAGTGAAAAGAGGGTGCTAGAGATGCATAGATTTGAAGAGATCTATCTTCCATTTGCTACAGCTCACAAGGACAACCCAATCCTAAATAGGATCAGTGCTGCAGGTGCAAGATGAAGCTTGGCCAAATAATAGATAGTGGGAAAGACAAACAAGGCTCCTCCAAGATCTGCTCTAGGAAGGAGGTGGGATTCCCGCTCAGGAACACCCAATGCTAAACAACATTATTCTCAGCTAAACAGCCAAAGAATGAGGAATGTCTAAACAGAAAATACATTGAAAAAATAATAATCATCAACAACCTTTTCTTGTTGTTCTCCTCTTCCTTTTATAATATGAAAGCCTTGTCAAACCCTACACCACTTCAAAGAGTTAGCTCCTTTCACATGTGGAGCCTCCATCTAAAACTGCGCTGTGTATTCATGAGGTACATTGTATCTAGACTGCGCTGTGGATTTGGTCAAGGTTGACCTAGTCTCATGATTCAAACCCATTCAAACCTGCAAGTGTTTATTTACATGGCCCATATATGTCTATGTTTACATAGGCATTGATTTATTTATTGATTTCAGGAGTTTTAGATGTCCTCCTTTATTCATTTATTCATGCAATAGAAAATAAAACAAAAATTTATATTCCTCTTAGCTTTGGCTAAGTAGGAATATTACAGTCCTCCCCTCCAAAATGTTGCTTGTCCTCAAGCAACTGATAGGGTGAGTGTTGTAACTCTTCTCATCCTCCATTGGTGACACCATCAAGGATCAAGCTTCCTTCATAACCTAGGTGATCACCAATCCAACCCCCCATGAATTGTTCCTCCAAAGTCAATATGAGATGTGCAAAATCCATCCCACATGGAATCAAGAAATCACATGAAACAAACATGGTTGAACCAATACTCTCTCCAAAACATGTAGCATGAGGTACATAGAGAGTCTCCATCCCATGAGGTACATATATGCTCCCCATCCTCCTTCCATACATCCCCATGAATAGTACAATTACATCATCAATGTATGGAAATAATATTACATACAAACAAATAGAAATTTGAGCATGACGAGGTGGGTCATAATCCCACATATGGTACCAGTGCAGGGCATCTCCTACCTGCATCAGATCAAGGTTTGGTAAGTGGTTTCTCCACCACCTACTTTCTGCACAAATCATCTCACTATGGCTGAAGATGTGAGATATGTTTGGTGCCTTTGGGAAGCACCCATCATGAAAAAGAATCTCCCTTTGAAAAACAAGGGAGTGGCCAAGTTCAAAATTTTTAGTGGCACAACAAATGCCATGAGATATACATGATATATCACTCCCTTTTGGAGTCATGGCCTACAAAAACATGGTAAAAGAATGTGATAAATCAGAAAATAAAACTTTCTTAACATGATCAGATTCTTTATCATCAAGGTTCCTCCTACACATGGAGTTGTGCATGGACATTTCTCCTCTTTCAAAAGAAGGAAGAGATGGCTGAAATGACTCTTGCATAGAGTCCCTTGACTACCCCAACTCCACATAGCTCATGCACTCTTGTAAGTGCTAGTGTAGTTCTTCCTTGAAGCCTTCCCAGTCAAAGCTCCTCATGATTAGGATGTAGATCTTCATTGACTGCATATGGCTGAGAGAGAAATCCTTGTGTACCCTTTGTAGTATCTTCTGCTTGAGATTGGAAGCTCTAGACAAGAAGACCGTACCATGATAATTGATGACTCATCCTTGGACTAAATAGCCCTCTTTTTGCTGCATGTCATCCAGTATCATACATGTTTGGTGATCTTTGGAATACTCTACTAGGAGTTGAGATTTCCAATACAGATCTACACTACTCAACAAAGACAATGCTAATGATACATTCATAGGAATGTCTGTCTTGTTGCTGATCTCCTCTTTGAAATATCCCATGCCAAAGGTATGTGTTGGAAGGCTTATCCTTCCATTCTTCTCCTCCCACAGCACAGATCCAGAAATCAGAGTGGGTGTTAGTGATAAGGGAAGAATATTTCCCTCCTTCTTGATCTATTCCAAGTCTCCCAACACTATAGCTTTCTCTTCCTTTGATCCAATCCCTCCTGGATCTGAATTTGGAGCAGCACATTGTGAGGTCTTCCCCACAAGATCTGAATCTGATGGCCTCCCAGGTGGTTTTCCACTAGATAAGAATGTCCCATGCAGAAATCTCATGAACTTAAGAGAAGGGACTGTGAGGTCCTTGCTTCCACTATGCAAATCCATCTATGTTTTATGTGTGGAAGTGTTATGTGAGGGGTAATTATGCATGCCTTGGATCATTTGAGGTTCACCACTCTTCATGTCCGCCCATTCCATTTGCAAAGCCTTCCAATCAATGGTGACTTTCCCTAATGTAATCAACTATTGAGCACTCAAAATGATATTGGTGTCTGGTATGTCAACTACAAAGAAGTGATCCACCAAAGTGTAGGATCCCATACTGACTGAAAGTGATGGGACAAAGTGCATGCATTTCATTGTTTTATCTCTTGGGACCGAAATAGAGAATCTCTCAAAATTATCAGCGGGTATTTCCCTCCTCTGCACAAGATGAGCATCAATAAAGTTGTGGGTTTCCTCACTGTCAATCAGCACAGAAACCCTCTGATTCATGATTGAACCTTGAACTCTTAAGGTCATGTACTTAGGTACTCCTCTCAAAGATGCAAGAGCTCCTCCCATTGGAGGAAATGCTCCACTGCCATCTCTGGATGGTGTTGGGTCTCCCTCAACATTGTTAGCACTATGACCTCCTCTTGGTTCATCATCTTCATCTTCTTCAACATCTTAGAAGACTTCTATATAGTGTGCTTTACCAGCAGCACATCTATGTCCAGGAACCCATGGTTCTTGACAAGTGAAGAAAAGCTTCTTTCTTCTTAGATCTCTCCAGTCTTCAATGTCAAGAGGCTTCCTGAATGTGATATCCTTAGAAGGAGCAGCTTTTTCTCCTTTTCCCTTGGAAAAGAAGGAGGAATTTTTCTGAAAGTTTGCTTTTGATTTTGGCAAGGCATATTGAAGATCTCTTGTTCTCTCAATGGCATCATGCAGGGTAGGGGGTTTGGTGGATTTCACCAACCCATGAAGAGGTTCATCCAGACCATCGATGAACATATACACCCTCCTTTCTACAAACAAGTCAAGAACCATAATAGATAATATTAAAAACTCAGAAATGTAAGATTCAGCATTACCTGACTGCTTCAACTTTGTATGGCTCATGAAAGGTACCTCTGGATCTCTTCTATCAAATATTTCCACCACTTTTCTAGTGAACTCCGAATAGGCATTCATATTGGCATGCCCCAATGTTGACAAGTCATGGAACCACCAGTCATGTGCTTCACCTTCAAGGTGCATCGCTGCAAATTTGATAGCCTTCATCTCAGGGACTTTGTTCAACTAAAAGTAGATGTCCAGCTTTTCTACACATGATTTGGCATAACTTTTAGATGACCCATCAAAATAGGGTAGGAAGAATCTACCCATAGAGTGATGTCGATCATGATTCTGAGTTAATCCACCCTCTCTATGCTGATACCTTGGTCTTCTTTTGTCATTCAAGTGACAGAACTCTTGAAAACTAAGATTTTCCTTGAATCTCTGTTTTTGAGACTCATATTATACAAATTAGTCTTCAAGGGATGGTTTATCTTGTAACCCTTCATTTCCCACAACTAAGAAGGTAGGCATAGTGGAGCGTTGGGAAAATTGTGGCTGATTCACTGGTTGATCATTCCAATGTTGAGATATGCCAAAGCTTTCTCCAAGATGAAATATTTTAGGAGATTCTTTGATTCTATCTATTCTCATCTCTTTGATCTCTCTAGCAAGATCTTGCATGGCCTTCAAAAGAGTTCTTGCAAAATCCTTTCCTTCTTCATCACTTCCATTTCCATCTTCAGGGGTTTTACCCTTATCTTTGTCTTCATTGGAGTAATCAAAATTTTTCTTTCTTCTTCTCAAATACCTCTGCTCTATGTCAATAAGAGGCTCTCCTTCTTCTGAATACATGTTGGCTCTTTAAGAAATGCACAAGCTATGCCAAGAAAGATGCTCTGATACCATTGTAGTATCCCAAACAGGGAATACACAGCAAAGCCTGCTGAAATAATGCACTCCTGAGAAATATGTGCACTGAAATGAGTTTTCAGCTCCTTTATCCTTTATATCAGTGGATCTAGTGTCTAATTCCAAAAGTAGAGGAAAAACAAATCAAACTAGGTGGGTTAAACAGATCTCCCACCACCTAGTCTAGCTGAAAAACAACCAATGAGAGGGGTTGCAACTATATGCAACAAACTGCTTCAGAAATAGCATAGTTTATCTATTTATAAGCAAGAGACCAACATGGAGGATCCTCTTTCAGCTATACATCATAAAAATAGAATTACAAAGCAGCTTATACAATGTATAACAGAAAGGAGAAGAATATACAAGAGAAATGCCTCAAAATGAGGTGCTACAACCACAAGAAATAGCAGAATAAGCTTGACAGCATTATTTTCATTGGCTGAAGTAGCAGTAGATTAAAACTCAGATCTAGAGCAGATCTGTACACAAAATGATAGATCTATTTCAGATATGTATACAAGAAAGGCTCCTTTATACACTCCCCTTGGGGATCTCAGCAAAACATGAATATCGGTGAGTAGATCTGAGATCTAAGTCACAGATCTGCAGAAGTATTCAGAAAAATCTGAATCATAACATGTGCAGCAAATCATATCTAAACTAACATGGATTGTTTGTCCAATCCATGGATCACCACCGTGAAAGGAAGAATCCAATCACTAGAGATCTCTCCTCTAGAATGATGCCA
This sequence comes from Pinus albicaulis, assembly GCA_034641835.2. Taxonomy (NCBI): domain Eukaryota; kingdom Viridiplantae; phylum Streptophyta; class Pinopsida; order Pinales; family Pinaceae; genus Pinus; species Pinus albicaulis. The sequence continues at coordinate 1,270,260,678 of CM076570.1, forward strand.
AGTCTCCCTGCAACTATGCTCTTGAAAATAACGCAGATCTGGAAGAGGGACTACGCTGTAGGCTATGAGTATGCTTTGGCCTGATGCCAAGGTATGGATCTAAAGCTCTAAGAGTCTACAACACTCTTTTCAAGGGGATAAATGACTTCCTAGTGAAAAGAGGGTGCTAGAGCTGCATAGATTTGAAGAGATCTATCCTCCATGTGCTGCAGCTCACAAGGACAACCCAATCCTAAAAAGGATCAGTGTTGTAGGTGCAAGATGAAGCTTTTCCAATTACCAGATAGTGGGCAAGACAAACAAGGCTCCTCCAAGAGCTTCTCTGGGAAGGAGGTGGGATTCCCGCATAGGAACACCCCATGTTAAACAACATTATTCTCAGCTAAACAGCCAGAGAATGAGGAATGTCTAAACAGAAAATACCTTTAGAAAATAATAATCATCAATAGCCTTTTCCTATTGTTCTCCTCTTCCTTTTATAAGATGAAAGCCTTGTCAAAACCTAAACCACTTCAAAGAGTTAGCTCCTTTCACATGTGGAGCCTCCATCTAAAACTGCACTGTGTATCCATGAGGTACATTATATCTAGACTGTGCTGTGGATTTGGTCAAGGTTGACCCGGTCTCATGATTCAAACCCATTCACACCTGAAAGTGTTTATTTACATGGCCTAGATATGTATCTTTTTACATAGGCATTGATTTATTCATTGATTTCAGGAGTTTTACATGTCCTCCTTTATTCATTTATTCATGCAACAGAAAATAAAACAAAAATTCATATTCCTCTTAGCTTTTCCTAAGTAGGAATATTACAAAGTTTAAACTGTTTGCAGGAGTGATTTACTTTAATAGAGGATTGACTGAGCAAATTTGGCCAAGGATAGTCTCTTTTTGGGTTTTCTTCTCAATTAGCTTTATCAAAGAAGTTTTGAGGTTGTGAAAACTAGTATAAAATAGAAAACAGGGGTTTTCTGAGTTTATTTGACTAAGAAATAGGGATTCAGGGTATATTCAGAGGTTTTTGGCCTTTCAAATCTTTAAAATGGATTCTTAAACTGTGAAAATTGAGAAAAAATCCTTGAAAAGGTGTGCAGAGGATAAACAGGGTTTCTGGGAGCTTTTTAGGTAATTTACTTGATAGATTTCTCAATTAAAATGGGTTTGTTCTCTTTAAACAAGGTTTTCAACTTGATTTGCAGGTTAGCATCTTTAGGAAAATACCTTTTATGTAGGTGTTAGGCTCTGAAAAGGGTTTTACAGTTCTTGGTTGAATTTCTAGCTTCAAAAACTTATTCGGAGCAAGGCACAGCTCCTCAATAGTTTTCAGGGGTTTCAAAAAAATATCTTGCAAGATTCGGGCATAAAAATAGTGGAAAAGGCTTAAAATTGAGTTTCTTGACAGTCAGGAGGCAGTGCGGAGGGTTTTAAACATGCAATAATAAATAAAATGAATGTTTTCAAAGGTTTAATCATACATTTTAGGTGCATTAATCAACATTGAATGCATGTTGCATCAGGCGGGAGGGTGGTTTGGATTTCAAATGAAAAACCAGGCAGTGGATATCATGCGGGGTTACGGTGGTAAGCGGTTTTAATCAAAACCCACGCGATCCAATCAATAGCGGCCGCGTGGAGGGGAGCGGTCTTGGTGAAACCACCCATTTCACGTGCATTTGGAGCTCGGGTGATCGGGCATGTTTTCAACACGATATCGCATTTCAATCGTCGAATCTAAGGATTGGATGCGAAGGGCTGAGATCTTATGGGAATTTGTGCTGAAATGAAATGGTGGGACTAGGGGCTTTATGAGTGCGGATGGTTAAAACATTTATATAAGGTTAAAAACTTATATATAGTGTTTTAATGAATATGGATGCGGGGCGAGGTTTTATGCATACGGGGTGAGGGTTTAATCTTTATGAAAATAAACATTAGTTTATTTCAAAAGACCTTGGGTTATAAAGTATGCAGGAGGGGGCGGGGGGTAATATAACATGTATTTAAACATTCTTTATAATGAAATGTTTTAACAAATGCAAATATGGGTGCGATAGTATTATTATATAGTACTCTAAACTTTGGGTATGTGTTTAAATACTATAGAGTCGGGATATTTATTTAATGATATGTTTAGACCAAAGGGCTTTTAATTGGGGTTTTTATTTATGCATGTGAATAATAAACTTTGGTCTTAAACTTTATAATAGTGGGTTTTTTGGGGTATTTTAAATATAGGGAGTTAATAATTAGGATATGGTATTTTTCTAGGGATTTAATAAATTATGTTAAAAGTTAATATGAAAGGGTAGTGTAATGTAAAACAAAATACATAAAATCACTAAGTGTAAAAGTAAAGCATTGCTTATCTTTATATTATTTCACTAATACTTAGGATAAATGTAATTTTGAGGGTTTTATGAATTCTTTTGAAGGGATGAAGTTAATTATATGAGATTTTAATCTTCACTAAGTAAGAATGTGTATTTACTTAGGAAAAGGGGTTTTAATGTATGAATGAAGGATTAATAATGATAAATGTGGATTTAACATAAGAACTCAATATTTTTAACTAACCAGTGATCGAGCCTTGGGTCCGGTCCCAACAAAAGTCAGAGAAATGCTCTGAGCCAGTTTGACTAATAGCTTAAAATATTGAATACTTATAGGGGAGGGGAAATTAGTGATTTTTTTCCTGATGGTCATTTATTACATGTTTTTTCCACTGCTTTCTACCTACCCAACCTTATTCTAACACTTTTTCTTCATTTTGTGGGTGCATTTAGGCTTGCAACCTTAAAACATTTATTCTTTTAAAGCGTAAAATATCTAAATCTACCCTATTTCGTTCGAGGGCTTAGATTAAACTGTTTAGCTCCTCATTATTCTCTACCTATCTACTGATTTGTCAGGTTTAAAATGTCTGACAATTCTTTATTCACTATCTAAAACATGAAATTCAAGACATCAAAAGTTTAAGATTAAACAGTTTAACTTATCATGGATTATGGCATTTATTGACACTCTGCCATAATCTTTTATTTTGTAGAAAAAGTAAAAAGTAGTGGCATTTGGACTTGCTCACTTTCAGGTCTTATTTTCATCTTTTTTCTTTTGGGGTCTATATTTTTTCTAAGTCCTTTGATCTTTCTTTTATGACTTTTTACCCTCTTTTTGACTTTTTATTATATATATATATATATTCAAAATATGGGAAAACAACTTGCAGAAAGCAAGGTATGTACATATTTACAAGACTATCAATAGTTAATTCAAATTTAGGAATCCTATTATTATAGGACCCTAACAAGATATTTGAATTTGTAAAGGGTTGGAGATTTTTTGCAATACTGCAGCTTTATGTAATATGACTGATATAAGTAATACAAAGGACTTTTTCTTTACCAACTTGAGATTCTCATGGAGTTTTTAGTGCTTTTCTGATCTATGTTTTTATGTGTACCATTTGTAGTGGATTTCATCTTTAATACTTAGAATTCATAGGTGTATGTAATATTCCTACTTAGCCTAAGCTAAGAGGAATATTCATTTTTGTTTTATTTTTCTATTTCATGAATAAATGAATAAAGCAGGAAAGCCTGTGCATTCTTTGAGCCAATATGTCTTCAGAAGAGGGAGAGCCTCTCACTGACAGAGAATAGGGGTATCTAAGAAGAAGACAAAAGAAGTTTGATTACACCAATGAGGACAAAGACAAGGGTAAGACCCCTGAAGATGGAAATGGAAGTGATGAAGAAGGAAAGGATATTGCAAGAACTCTTTTGAAGGCAATGAAAGATCTTGCTAGAGAGATCAAAGAGATGAGAACAAATAGAATCAAAGAATCTCCTAGAATATTTTATCTTGGAGAAAGCTCTGGCATATCTCAGCACTGGAATGATCAACGAGTGAATCAGCCACAATTTTCACAACACTCCACTATGCCTACCTTCTTGGCTGTGGGAAATGAAGGGTTACAAGAGCAACCATCCCTTGAAGACTACTTTGTTGAATATGAGTCTCAAAATCAGAGATTCTAGGAGAATCTTAGTTTTCAAGAGTTTTTTCACTTGAATGACAAAAGAATACCAAGGTATCAACATAGAGAGGGTGGATTCACTCAGAATCATGATCGACATCACTCTATGGGCATATTCTTCCTACCCTATTTTGATGGGCCATCTAGAAGTTCTACGAAAGCATGGGTAGAAAAGCTGGACATCTACTTTGAGTTGAACAAAGTCCCTGAGATGGAGGCTATCAAAGTTGCAGCGCTGCACCTTGAAGGTGAAGCACATGACTGGTGGTTCCATGGGTTGTCAAAATTGGGCCATGCTAATATGACTGCCTATTTTGAGTTCACTAGAAAGGTGGTGGAAATATTTGATAGAAGAGATCCAGAGGCACCCTTCATGAGCCTTACAAAGTTGAAGCAGTCAGGCAATGTTGAATCTTATATTTTTGAGTTTTTAAGATTATCTGTTATGGTTCCTGACTTGTCTATAGAAAGGACGGTATACATGTTCATCGATGGTATGGATGAACCTCTTCATGGATTGGTAAAATCTACCAAACCCCTTACCCTGCATGATGCCATTGAGAGAACAAGAGATCTTCAAGATGCCTTCCCAAAAGCAAAGGAAAACTTTCAGAGCAAGTCCTCCTTCTTTTCCAAGGGAAAAGGAGAAAAAGTTGCTCCTTCTAAGGAGAGCACATTCAGGAAACCTCTTGACATTGAAGTCTGGAGAGATCTAGGGAGAAAGAAGCTTTGCTTCACTTGTCAAGAACCATGGGTTCCTGGACATAGATGTGCTGCTAGTAAAGCACACTATATTGAAGTATTCTCAGATGTTGAAGAAGATGAAGATGATGAACCTAGAGGAGGTCACAGCAATGAAAATGTTGAGGGAGACCCAACACCATCCAGAGATGAAAGTGGAGCATATGCTCCAATGGGAGGAACTCTTGCATATTTGAGAGGAGTACCTAAGTACTTGACCTTAAGAGTTCAAGGTTCAGTCATGAATAAGACAGTTTGTGTTTTGATTGACAGTGGGGCAACCCACAACTTTATTGATGATCATCTTGTGTAGAGGAGAGCAATACCCACTGATACTTTTGAGGGATTCTCTATTTTGGTCCTAGGATATAGAACAACCCAATGCATGCATTATGTCCCATCACTTTCAGTCAGTATGGGATCCTACACTTTGGTGGATCACTTCTTTATAGTTGACATACCAGACACCAATATCATTTTGGGTGTTCAATGGTTGATTACATTGGGGAAAGTCACCACTGATTGGAAGGCTTTGCAAATGGAATGGGTGGACATGAAGTGTGGTGTACCTCAAATGATCCAAGGCATGCATACTTACCCCTCACATAACACTTCCACATAGAAAATAGAGATGGATTTGCGCAGTGGAAACAAGGACCTCACAGTCCCTTCTCTGATGTTCATGAGATTTCTGCATGGGGAATTCTAATCTAGTGGAAAAACCCCTGGGAGGCCACCAGATTCAGATCTTGTGGGGAAGACCTCACAATATGCTACTCCAAATTCAGATCTAGGAGGGATTGGAGCAAAGGAAGAGAAAGCTACAGTGCTGGGAGACTTGGGATAGCTCAAGAAGGAGGGAAATTTTCTTCCCTTATCACTATCACCCACTCTCATTTTTGGATCTGCACTGTGGGTGGAGAAGAATGGAAGGATCAACCTTCCATCACACACCTTTGGCATGGGAGATGTCAAAGAGGAGATCAGCAATATGACAGATATTCCTATGGAGGTATCACCAACGCTGTCATTACTGAGCAGTGTGGATCTGTATTGGAAATATCAACTACTTGTAGAGTACTCCAAAGATCTTCACACATGTATGATACTAGATGACATGCAACAAAAAGGGGGCTAATTAGTTCATGGAGGGGTCATCTATCATCATGGTAGGGTCTTCTTGTCTAGAGCCTCCAAGCTCAAGCAGAAGATACTACAAAGAGCACAACAAGAGCTCTTTTTCGGCCATATGTAGTCAATGAAGATCTACACCCTAATCATGAGGAGCTTTGATTGGGAAGGCTTGAAGGAGGAACTACATCAACACTTTCAAGAGTGCATGAGCTATGTGGAGTTGGGGCATCCAAGGGACTCTATACAAGAGTTATTTCAGCCATCTCTTCCTTCTCTTGAAAGAGGAGAAATTTCCATGCACAACTCCATGTGTATGAGGAACTATGATGGTAAAGAATCTGATCATGATAGATCTCATCATGTAGATCTCATGGCATATGTTGGGCCACTAAGAATTCTGAATTTAGCCACTCCCTTGTTGTGCAAAGGGAGATTCTTTTCCTTGATGGGTGCTTCCCAAAGGCACCAAACATATTTCACATCTTCAGCCATAGTGAGATGATATGTGCAGCAAGTAGGTGGTGGGGAAACCACCTACCAAAACTTGATCTGATGCAAGCAGGAGATGCCCTGTGATGGTACCATATGTGGGATTATGACCCACCTCCTCATGCTCAAATTTCTGTTTGCTTGTATGTAATTTTATTTCCATACATTGATGATGTAATTGTACTATTTATGGGAATGTATGGGGGGAGGATGGGGAGCATATGTGTGCCTCATGGGATGGAGACTCTTTATGTACCTCATGCTACATGTTTTAGAGAGAGCATTGGTTCAACCATGTTTGTTTCTTGTGACTTCTTGACTCCATGTGCGATGGATTTTGCACATATCATATTGACTTTGGAGGAACAATTCATGGACACTTGGTTTGGTGAGCATCTAGCTTATGATGAAAGCTTGATCTTTGATGGTGTCACCAATGGAGGAGAAGTGTTGCAGCACTCACCTTATCAGTTGCTTTAGGACAAGAAACATTTTGGAGGGGAGGACTGTAATATTCCTACTTAGCCTAAGCTAAGAGGAATATGCTTTTTTGTTTTATTTTTCTATTTCATGAATAAATGAATAAAGGAAGACATGAAAAAATCTTGAAATCTATGAATAAATCAATGCCTATGTAAACAGAGACATATCTAGGCCATGTAAATGAACTCTTGCAGGTGTGAATGGGTTTGAATCATGAGACTAGGTCAACCTTGACCAAATCAACATCACAGTCTAGATGCAATGAACCTCATGGATGCACAGCGCAGTTTTAGATGGAGGCTCCACATGTGAAATGAACTAACTCATTGAGGTGGTTTATGGTTTGACAAGGCTTTCATCTTATAAAAGGAAGAGGAGGACAACAGGAAAAGGTTGTTGATGATTATTATTTTATGAAGGTATTGTCTGTTTAGACATTCCTCACTCTCTAGCTATTTAGCTGAGAGTAATGTTGTTTAGCATTGGGTGTTCCTGAGCAGGAATCCCATCTCCTTCCTTGAGAAGCTCTTGGAGGAGCCTTTTTTGTCTAGTCCACTATCTGGCACTTGGCCAAGCCTCATCTTGCATCTACAACGCAGTCCTATTTAGGATTGGGTTGTCCATGTGAGCTGCAGCAAGTGGAGAATAGATCTCTTTAGATCTATATAGTTCTAGCACTCCTTCTCACTGGGAAAGTAATCTATCCCTTTGATAAGTCTGTTCTAGACCCTTAGAGCTTCAAATCCACATATTGGCATCAAGCCAAAGCTGTAACATTCCCAAATTAGAATGGATAGCAATCCATGGCTGGAAAACGCATTTTCCAGAAATGGAGGCAGAAGGATTTGATACCAAGACCTGGATCCCTTATATCAATACATCTAAGACTAGAATCCAAGAGTTGGGGCCAAAGAAATCCTTCTAGAGTGGTTAAACAGATCTACCACTACTAGATATCCTAAGAAAGTGCTCGGTGAGGGACTACAACAATTCTTGAACAAGAAATGGAAAGACAACGTTATTTTACAACCATGAGCATATGAAGATCTGAATAGCCATCAAATAATGTTATAGCAGCAAAAGAGTACAAGTTCTTGAGGAAACATCCACTCAAGAAAGGCAATGCAAGCCTCAACAAGACAAGTACATGGAAATAGAGAACACTGCTATTTTTGCATAAACCCAGGCTATGAGGACACAGTTTATAAGAGATACTACTCCATATTACATAATAACTAAAAGATATAGCAAGATATGGCTCAAATACAATAGGGGAGTAAAGCTCTAAACCTCAGAAACAACAATACATCAATCCTCCAAGGGATTGGCTGAAATACACAAAATGGCAAAATGCCGGAGTTACTGGGTAGCTGCAGCAACTCAAATCTGGAACTCAATAGAGAAGTCTGAAGATGATGAGAAATTTGAAGTAGACCTCCTCCAATGGATCTCCAAAGTGGAAGGTTGATCCTTACACTTAGATCTCACCCTCCAAACAATCTACAAACCCTCACTGCAAATACTCCATGAAAATAACACAATCACTAAGTGGGACTACGCAGTGAGTGGAATAGAACACTATGGCCAAGTGCCAAGATCTGGAAATCAGCTCTCAAGCTTCCAATCTGATCTCCCAAAGAAAGAAAAGACTTTATCTCTAAAAAACAAGATATGGAAGAGGTGTTGTGGAGCCTCCACTGCAACACCCTACAACACAGAGTTATGTTGTTGCATCAACAACACTGTCCTGGAGGAGGATGATTTGGCCTTGAGCCAAGAGATGTGGAAAATGAAGAACCAAGCTTCAAGAGGCTTCTCAAGAAGGTGAGAAAGTCCTAAACAGGAATTCCCCTGCAATTCTTGCTAAGCAATAAATAATGCACAATGTCTGAATGGACATGAAATGAATAATCATAAGCATGAATAACAATGGCTCTCCTCCTCTCCGTATATAGTAAGTGAAGGCTCTTTCTCCATGGGCCCCATCCATTAGGGTTTCCTCCATAAAGGAATATTCCCTCCTCTATCTCTGCATTGTCCCATGTAGTGCTTTCCACCTCATACCCAACGTTGTTTGACTTGGTCAAACTTAACCAAGCCTCTTTGCAAAATGTCCCCTTTCACACATGAGGGTGTGAAATCTAGTTCCAAGGCTGATCCCCTTTCATACTAGAGGGATTTTATCCATGTTTTTATTATGAATGGGCCTCCTCACCCAATTATTCAACTTATAATTGAAATTATCAAAATCTAATGTTCTAATTAATTGAAGGAAAAAATTAGGAACATTACAAAAGCATACTCAGTGCCTATAGTGCAGTCCCTCTTCCATGACTGCATTATTTGCAAGAGCATAGTTGCAGGGTGTCTTGGCATCATTCTAGAGGAGATATCTCTAGTGATTGGATTCTTCCTCTCACTATGGTGATCCGTGGATTAGCCAACCAATCCATGTTAGTTCATATCTGATCTGCTACATATGTTATGATTCAAATTTTTCTGAATACTTTTGCAGATATGTGACTTAGATCTCAAATCTACTCATTGTTGTTCATGTTTTGCTGAGGTCCCCAAGGGAAGTGTATAAAAGAGCCTTTCTTGTATACAGATCTGAAATAGATCTATAATTTTGTATATAGATCTGCTCTAGATCTGGGTTGTAATCTACTACATGCTTCAGCCATTAAAATAATGCTATCAAGCTTATTCTACTATTTCTTGTGGTTGTAGCACCTCATTTTGGGGCATTTATCTTGTACATTCTTTCTCTTTCTGTTATACACTGTATAAGCTGCATTGTAAATATATTTTGCTGATGTATAACTGAAAGATGAGCCTCCATGTTGGTCTCCTTTAATTATATAATTAAACTGCGCAATCCCTGAAGCAATATGTGCATATAGCTGCAACCCCTCTCTTTGGGTGTTTTTCAGCTAAACTAGGTTGTGGGAGATCTATTTAACCCACGTAGTGTGATTTGTTTTTGCTCTTCTTTTGGATTTAGATCTTAGATCAGCTGATCTAAAGGATCCAGGAGCTACAAACTCATTTTAGTGCATATATTTCTCAGGAGTGCGTTATTTCAGTAGGCTTGTTGTGTAATTCCTTGTTTGGGATATTACAGTGTATGCTCTGACTTCCTTTATTGATGAAATGGTTGTGTTATTTCATGTTCCATGTGTGATTTATCTTTGCTAAGAACTCCTACCTGCCTCAGCTTCCATGTTAAGAGACCTTACCACTGAAATACTAATTTGTTGACTCCATAAGCCCAATGGTTGCATACTTGTACTCTTTTCAACCTATACATATGAAAATCAAGTTATTTTCCAAGTAGAGTTAGCCATCTAGTTTCATCATTATCAAATATAATTAAACGCTTTGAGAGATCCCTCTCAGACTGAAGAGGCTAAGCTTCAGTTACAAGTTGGTTTGAAACATTTACATGAAGTTGTCTAATTAGAAACCAATCAAGTGAAATTTTGTGATAACATGTGGTATGTAGTACTGAATTGTACTTAAGTACCTAGCCCCTCAAAAATGGCCTTCCAAAATGCAAAAGTTAATTTAACATATCTATAAGAAATTACCACCTTTGATATTCCATGCAACCTGAAAATTTCTTTTATAAATATATTAGAAATCTAAATTGTCTTAAAGGTATATTGCACCAAAATGAAATGAGAAAACTTTCTTAGTTTATCTAATACCACCAGTATGGAGTCATTTTTTTTCTTGGTCTTAGGTAGGCCAATAAAAAAATCCAACTTAATGATCTTCCACTTCCATTATGGAATGCGTAGTGGGTGGAGCAGTCCAGTTGGATGCTAGTGTTTAGTCTTTATTTGTTGGCATTCCAAGCACCTAGCTAGATACTTAGCCACATATTTTTTCATACCTGGCTAGAAGTATTCCTTCCTTAAGGTAGTAATCATTTTTTGGTAGGCAGGATGAGATGCATAAGAACTCCTATGACACTCGTTTAGAATTAGCAGCTTAATTTTTATTTGATTAGGAACATATATTATGTTTTTATAAACCAACATATTCTCTTTATTTACTTCATAACCCAATTGTCTTTCACTGCTATCCATATTTTGGGCTTGCTACCACAAAAATCGATATTAGAGATCTCTTTAAGCGACCTCTTTAATTCACTCCTTGAAATCTATTTCTAATTCAGTAGAGGATATTTATTAAACAAAATTTATCTTTCTAATTAAGGTTTCTGCTACTCGATTCTCCTTTCTTTTCAAGTGTTTAATTTCAAATTAGAAGTTTCTCAAGAAGGTGGTACAATGTGCTTGCTGAGCATTCAAAGTTGGTTGTTTAAAATAATTAGTTAAACTATTGTGATATGTAATTAGTATGAATTGTTTCATAAGTAAATAATGTCACCACATTTTTAAGCTCTAGATCATTGTCGTTAACTACAAGTCATACGTTGAATACTTATGTTCATGTTATTTCCATTTATGATATTCTTAAGCCACCACCCTTCCTTCTTGCATTAAGACTCCCCCTACACCTGCCTTATAGGCATTAGAGAAAACTGTAAATTCCTTATTTGGGTCAGCAATTCTTAAAATAGGAGCAGTGGTAATTAAATGTTTTAGTCGATCAAAACTATTTTGACAATCCACCATCCACTTGAAAGTTCTTCCCTTTTTTTTGCAAAATGGCAATGGGATAAGATACTCTTGAGAAACCTTCAATAAACCACCTATAATACCCGACAATTCCCATAAAAGATCTTGTACGAACGACATTATTAGGGATGACCTATTCCAATATGGATTTTATCTTTTTAGAGTCCACAACAATTCCATATTTAGTAATAACATGTCCCAAATATTGGATTTTATCTTTGTAAAATTCACACTTGTTGTAATTTGCATACAGTTGATGCTCCATTAAGGTCTACAAAACAATTTGCAGATCCCTCTTATGTTCCTCCATGTTTCGTGAATAAATAAGTATGTCATCTATAAATATCAATACAAATTTATCCAAGTATTGATGAAATAAATTATTCATGAGACACAAAAATGTTGCAGGGGCGTTAGTTAATCCAAAGGGGAAAACTACAAATTCATCATGCCCATAATGAGTTTTGAAGGTTGTTTTATATATATCTTCTTCCTTAATTCTTATCTGATGATACCCAGGGTGCAGGTAAATTTTAGAAAATATTGTATCCCCCTTCACTTGGTCAAATAATTCGTCAATATGGGGCAAAGAATATTTAATTTTTACTGTTAATTTATGAAATTTCCTGTAGTTGATACACAACCACAGGGTACCATCCTTTTTTCTTACAAACAATATCCGAGCTCCCTAAGGTGACATGCTTGGATGAATGTATTTTTTGTCGAGTATCACTTGTAACTACATTTTAAGTTCATTCAATTCGGGTATACTTATATGATAGGGTGCTATGGATACGAGAGAACCTCTAGGAATGAGTTAAGTAGTAAAGTTTATGTCCCTTTTAGGAGGAAGTTCGAGAATATTTTCTAGGAAAACATTAGAAAACCCTTGCACTATAGGCAAGTTCTCTAGGGTAGTAGTATTTTCCTTAGGGTCTGTATATCCCACTTGTATGCATAAATTTTACAACCCTTCCTAGTGCATTTCACCAACTGAGAGGTTGCAACTGGTCTCAATTTTAGAGGCCTTAACTACTTGAACTCCTTGCCTCATTCCCTCATTGTTCAAGTAACTAATTGTTTTGTCTTTAAATTTTATGAGGGACCAATGTTTTCCAAACTAGTCCATACCATTCAACATATCATACGATCATAGGGGTAAAACATTAAAGTTTGTTATTATTGGTTTTCCTGCCAATTACCCATGAAAACTGTCAACTTTAGCCAACACCCTTTTTTAGCCCTTGTAGCAAATTGTACCAGCCATGGAATTTTAAATTTGATGGTTTGAAAATGCAATTTTTCTACTATATTAGGACTTATATAGCTTAAGCTATCCTCTGGTGATGAGGTCCATCATTAGACATGTTTGGAGGGATTAATGGTCACCTTTTTTCCTTCTTAAAAATATTTTTCTTGCATTTTTATTTTTATTTGGTTTTATGATGCTAGTATAGGTGGTGATTAAGGCTAACATACTATGAGTGCTTAATATGAGGTTGAGTGCAGAAAATAATGAGTAATTGGCATTATTTTTGAAGATTTTATCATAAATAATTGAAGGAGACAACAAGGAGAAATTATAGGAGGATTGTCCACCCTCCTTAACTCTCGAAGGCAGCCAAAGGATCCCCAAGGATTCTCTCCAACAATTCAAATTACAGAGGAATCCAAGCAACTCAAAGACCAAAGTGCCCTCAATCTATGTTTACTTGGAGTCAAGTGGACTCAATCACTATTTTCAAGGGAGTTGTTGGTAGCTTCCCTATAGAATAAATAGAGCAGAGCTAGAGCTAGAAAAAATGGGATTCTATTGGGAAATTTGCTGCAAGCTATTGAGCTTTTGATTATTGTACTCAGCGATTAAACTTTGAGAAATGTACGAGACTATTCTTTCATGAAATGAACAGTCTGATTTCATTTTACTGATTTAAGTTTCAGAGAGCTAGGCGTGTGGGTTAGGGCCCAATCCATGTGCCTCAGCCTCTTTGTTGTACTTGTTCTTTGCTTGTTGTCAGTAGATCTTCTTTCGATAGTTTCATTTTTGTTTAGCTTTGCTTTCACTGTGGTGTTGTAGGTTTCATTTGCCTTTGAGTAATAGAATAGAGGAGAAAACTCTAAAAGCTATGGATCAAGACCTCCCTTCTCATCTCTTTCAATAGACCTCGAGGAGGGTGAACCTTCCCTCAGACACAAAAATTGATTTCTGTTCATTGTTTCTGAGAATAGGGTAGAGTTGCATTACCATTTTCGGCCTTCATTTTGTACTGTATTTTCATGCGTTTGTCTGTTCTTTGTGCATGGATGAACATAATTTTTTGCAGGAATAAGAATCAAAGTACCAGGGAAGTTCATTTGCACCTCCCTGCTTCATTCTCCATCTCTGTTTTATGCCTCCATCGGTGTTGTTGCGCCTCCATTTCCCTCCTATTCCTTTTATTGCAGCTATCGCCCCTTTTATTCACAAGACACTTAAAAATGCTAAGATTTTGACCTTCGCCCTTTCCTCATCAGAACTCCCGCTACCGTACTTTGCTCAATCGCAAATCACATTTTTTTATTTGGTTCCCATTAACACTTACCGCTCCAAACACCGATTGCAATAATTCTCTGTACTCCACCACATCGCAAATCACATTTTTTATTTTGTTCCCATTATCACTTACCACTCCAAACGCTAATTGCGATAATTCTCCATAATCCACCACATCGCAAATCACAAACCACATTTTTTTTTTTTCCATTAACACTTACCATTCCAAACACCGATTGTGATAATTCTCCATACTCCGCCACATAACAAAACAAAAATCTTATTTTCATTTGGTTCTCGTAACACATTCCACTCCCAACACCGATTGCAATATCATTGTCGTACTCTGGAACCGGCCCTACTGCCACATCATCCCGTCGCATTTCGCATTTCACAGTCTTTATCTCGTTGCATTTCACATTTCACAGTTTTTATCCCATCGCATTTCGCATTTCGCTCCCGCTCCCGAACAACACTTCCGCTACCCCTTCGCCTTTGCGATATTGAGAATTGTGATATCACATATCGCATATCGCACTTCTATCCTCCCATCGCAATTCCACCATCGCACTTTTAAAAGCCTCCCACTCCAAAGGATTTTTGCAATATCATAAGTTTTAAGAAATTCTAAGCCCTCTTTTTAACTCCACTTATAAGCCTTGTCCTAGGTGGTTAAGCCCTCCATTAGCACCTTTACCCCCTTCCCCTTTGGACTGCAATCAACACTTTTTCAATTAGAATTAAGTCATGGATATGTTAGTTGCATGGATAGAAGCATGGTAGATAGAGCATAAGATAAGTAGGGTGTGTTTAGCTGATTGGCCAAGTTAAGTGTGGCTTAAATTAGTTTCCTTTTTGAAATTTAAATTAGTTTCCTTTGTACCATTTCTTTTCAGCAGTTTAAATTAGTTTCCTTTCTGCCATTTCTTTTCAGCAAGTTAAATTAGTCTCCTTTCTATCATTTCCTTTCAGCAATTTAGTTTAGTTTCCTTCCTATCATTTCTTTTCAGTAATTTAATTTAGTTTCCTTCTGTCATTTCCTTTCTGCAATTTAGTTTAGTTTCATTGAAGTGTGACAGACTTCACCAAGAAACCATATAAGTAGCACCCTTTTGTAGAGTGGAAGAGGATGACATGAGTAGAATGCATCTGTTGTGTATATAGCACTGTTACCTTCAATTTTTTATGAACCCCGAGTTGATAAAGTAACGTAGGGCAGACCTTGGGAGTTGCAACACTCAGTTCAATACCAGGTCTCACCACTTTTTGGCGTCATTGTCGGGGAGGTGTCTAGTAGATTCTTTGATTTTTTTTTAGCATTATTTTATGCTTTCCTTTCTTTTCATGTTATTTCAGAAATATTGAAAAAAAATATCTAATTTTCATGCCTCGTAGGAGTAGGAATACTCAAGACAAATCTTACCTAAAGCCCCCACATTACCTCTTAGCCACCCTTCACTCTTCTTCGGTGGCAGTGAGATTGAAATTCCTATAGGAGAGACTTATGAATACTTTGAGAAACCTATTGGGGAAGAAGAATACCATGGTCTAACTGAGGGACCTGCTTCACCTATCTTAACCATGGCTGGGATCCAAAGAGCATTTCCCATAAGAGAGGCAGATGGGGAAACTAAGATGAAAAACATTAGCCCCTCAGCTCTTCCACACTTCCATGGAATTACCTCTGAGGATCCTAACACATTCATGTTTGAATTTGTTGTTGTGATCCATAATTTCGATGGGATCTGCGAATTGATATTTGTTATGAGTCTGCAAAATGCACAATAGGGTTGTGCGTAGCAGTGAAATTGTGGGAATAAAGTCTGCAACTACAAGAGAGGTTATCTCGCAGAGGTTGATTTTGCACAAAGGGGATAAGCTAGTTGCAGCCATGAGGAAGGTACAATGACTATCCTTAGATCTACGTGGCATGAAAAGGAACCAAACGAAAAAAATCCATTGAAGAAAATGCTCAAACAACAAGAAAAGAATGAGAGGCAGAGCCTGTCTTCAGTAAATGACCAAACATATTTATTAGATTGATGTCCCTTTTATCAGTAAAGGGATACCTTATTACCCAGGATATTAATGAAAACATTGCATAAATAGAATGCGTAGAATTAGGTATGCATGTATGTGCCTTTGATTTAGGCATTAGGTATGCAAGCCTACACGTATGCTAGTGAAATTAAGGGATAGCAAGCCTGCAATAAAATTAGGTCATGCGCCTTCTCCAAGTTGGCCCAATTCCTCCCTGTTTAGATCTGGAAGTGTCCCGGATTCCATGCGAAGATGAGGATACAGACGGTGCAGAAATTCGACGTTCATCCACTTTTCTTGAGCTGGAGTTTGTCCTTTGCGTGCCACCAGGTAGGAGGTGTAGCTCTAGTGTCTAGTAGAATGAGTCATGGTCTCCAACAATGTGCCTTTTGCCAATGGTAGTTGGAAGTCTAGGACATTGTCTACTGGATGAGTAATTGTGGCTGGTTCCTCCAAGAGGGGAGGCTCAAACAACTTTAGATGATTGATATTAATGGCATTGTGTATTCCGAGCTGAGGGGGAAGGTACAATCGATAGGAATTCTCCCCAATCTATTCTAAAATGGTATAAGGGCCATATCATATTGGAAGAAGTCTATGATGTTGTCCTTTGAAGCGTTTCTTATCCAAATGTAAACATACTTTGTCACCTAGCTTAAAGGACATGGAGGTCCTTTATTTTTCATGCCTTTTCTTGGCACGATCTTGGGCTACTTTGAGTGTTGTTGTTACGACAATGTGTTGTTGTGCAAGTTGTTGAAGAAATTGGTGTGCTGAGTGTTTCTCTTTTTGCTGGTGCATCGTAGCTTGGGGATCCAAAGTGAGGGGAAGCTCGGATGGGGCTGCTGGTTGGAAGCCCAAATGTACTTCAAAAAGAGAGAACCTAGTAGAAGAATGTGTGGCCTTTTTGTAGCTATGCTGCAGAATGTGTAAATAGTTATCCCATTGTTTACCGCACCCAAAATGAGTATGAAGAGCATAGACCAGTAATCGGTTGACCATATTTTCTCTTGTCCATCCATTTTAAGATGGAAGGCAGTAGAGAAGTTTAGTTGACACCCAAGTAGTGTATAGATGGTCTTCTAGAAGGTGTA
The DNA here is from genome assembly GCA_034641835.2 of Pinus albicaulis. NCBI lineage: Eukaryota > Viridiplantae > Streptophyta > Pinopsida > Pinales > Pinaceae > Pinus > Pinus albicaulis. The sequence continues at coordinate 1,270,277,880 of CM076570.1, forward strand.
GAGGAAGCATGAGCCTCGATCTGAGATGATGTTTCTTGGTAGGCCAAAATGTGGCCAAACATGTTGGAAATACAATTCTGCTATTTGAACAGTTGTAGTTGTCTTTGTGCAGGGAATAAAAAGAGCCATTTTGCTAAAGCGGCATACTACTACCCAGATTGCATCATGTTTCTTTTGGGTGGTGGGCAATCTGCTTAATAAATCCATAGAGATTGATTCCCATGGTCACGAAGGGAGAGGCAGAGGCTGCTATAAGCCATGCTTTCTATTGTATGGTTTTGATTGAGAACACAAGGTGAAGACTTTGATGAATTTCGCAACTTGAGGTTGCATAGAAGGCCAATAGAAATTTCGTTGGAGGTGTTGGAAAGTCTTTGTGGTACTAAATTGGCCACCATAGGTTAATGCATGAGCTACTCGAATGAGAAAGAGACGATCGTCTGAGTGTGGGACACAAAGTAAATTGAGTTTGTAGAGCTAACCACCCTAGATTGTGTAATCCAAGAAGGGAGTCTGATTGATAACTGTGGGATAGTGTAAGGCAACCCAAACCTCGTGAAAGTCTGGATCAGTAGCATACTGTGCTTTCCATGAATCATAATTAGCACAACACACTTCTAGAATTGGGAGGATTGGCATGGGTGGTCTACTAAGTAAATCTTCCATTTTGTTCAAAGTGACCTTCTTATATTTGATGACTAAATGAAATTTCTGAATGTAGGAGGCCCATTTAAGATGCCTTTGTTCTTGAAGCTTAGACCATGAGTTGATGAAGATCAATGGATGATGGTCTGTGTGGAGAATAGTCTCTTTGCCCAACAAATAGTGGTGCCATTGCTTGAGAGCTTGGAACAGGCTGTAAAATTCTTTGTCATAAGTATTATAGTTCTTCTTGGCTTGGGAAAGATCTTCTGAGTGATAAGAAATGGGGTGTCCTCCCAGTTTAAGTATGGCACCAATAGCATACTGTGAGGCATCTGACTCAACCTTAAATGGTTGAGAGAGGTTAGGAAGATGCAACACTGGAGATGAGAATACTGCCTCGTTAAGTTGAAAAAAGTGGTTGGTAGCCTCGTTAGTCCAAATAAATGTAGAATTACTATTAGAGAGCTGATGCAAAGGATGAGAAATATGAGAAAAATGAATAATAAACTTACGGTAAAAATTAATACCACCTAGGAAACGTTTGAGCTCATTGGTTGAAGAAGGTTGTGGCCATTGCTACAAGACTTGGATGCGAGACGGGTCTGGTTGAATACCTTCTAAGCTGACCACGAAGCCAAGGTAAGGAAATGAACGTTGGCCAGAATAGGACTTCTTCTCCTTAACTTGTAACTTGTGCTCTTTCAGGATTTGGAGAACTTGATGGACATCCTGCATGTGGGAGTCCCATGTCTTACTGAAGATGAGAATGTCATCTATGTAAATGAAAACAATGTGACCCAAATTTCCTCTGAAAATATCCTTGATGAGTCACATGAACGTGGCTGGTGCATTAGTCAGGCCGAATGGCATGACCTTCCATTCATACAGACCGAATTTGGTCTTGAAAGTTATCTTCCACACATCATCAGGGTTCATTCGAACCTGCTGATATCCTCATGAAAGGGATATGTATTATTTGGTTTTTGTATTTTAATTAATTCGTTAAGATCAGAGACAAGGTCTTGCATGAGATTTGAAGCATTGGAGATAGATTCCACTACCAAGGGATCTCTTCGAGGAGGAATCTTGGAGTGAAAGATCTGTGGAAGGCATGCTTACATGACATTTGAGATGATTAAGAGGGAAAGATCTGTGGAAAGTAGATCTGTGCACCTCCTCTCGTGTGTGGTGGAGATATGTGTGCTGCTGGGGCTAGGAGACCTATGTATCCGCCATCATTAAGAATTGGCTCATCTCAAGATCTGATTTTCCCTTGGATTTCAAGCTATAATACCAATTGATCCATATTTTCGATGGGATCTATGAATTGATATGTGTCTAAAGTCTACAAAATGTGCAATAGGGTTATGCGCAGCAGTGAAATTGTGGGAATAAAGTATGTAGCTATGAGAGAGGTTATCTCTCATAGGTCGATTTTTTCACAAAGGGGATAAGCCAGTTGTAGCCATGAGGAAGGTGCACTAACTCTCCTCATATCTACATGGTATGAAAAGGAACCAAATGAAAACAATCCATTGCAGAAAATGCTCAAACAACAAGAAAATAATGAGAGGCAGAGCATGTCTTCGGTAAACAACCAAACTTCTTTATTATATTGTTGTCCCCATTATTAGCAAAGGGATACCTTCATTAGGGGAATTTTGAGGTCTAAAATGGGCCTCCTAAGGAAATTATAAAATAATAGTGGAAAAAATCAAATAAGATTTGATGACATCATCAAATTTTAGAGGGAAAAATGAAAATACTACTTTTTCAACTCATATTTTCAATTTATCTCCCAAATTTTTTACTCAAATTTCGAGCGGGACTACTTGTTGGATGCGAAATTTAATTCCTCATCCAAGGAGTACCCATGTTGTATGCTTTCGATGGGTCCTACTACATGAAAAATGAGAAATACATAAAAACGTGATTACAATCATGTTTTTTATGTATTTCTCATTTTTCGTGTAGTAGAGTTCATCGAAAGTATGCAACATGGGTACTCCTTGGATGAGGAATTAAATTTTGCATCCAACGAGTACTCCCACTCGAAATTTGAGTAAAAATTTTGGGAGATAAGTTGAAAATACGAGTTGAAAAAGTAGTTTTATTATTTTATTAATTTTTAATATTTTTACCCTTTTATTTAAAAAATGGTAAATCATCCCCCATGGTTGACATCATCATCTTCAATCCTATTGGTTGTTATAAAGTTCAAATTTGTTGTACAATTTTCTTAGGAGGCCCATTTTAGACCTCAAAATTCCCCTAATGATTACACAAGATATAAATGAAAACATTGCAGAAATAGAATGCACAGAAGTAGGTATGCATGTCTGCGCCTTTGATTTAGGCATTAGGTATGCAGGCCTGCAACTATGCCAGTGAAATTAAGGGATAGCAGGCCTGCAATAAAATTAGGTCGTGTGCCTTCTCCCAGTTGGCCCATGTTGTTTGTAGGACTTATTACTACACTTTTGATGGTCAAAATTTGAAGTTATTCCCATCCACCCTTAAGGATGCAACCTTGCACTGGTTCATGGGTTTTCCTGGGGACAACATCACCACCTAGGCACAGATGCAAGAGAACGTCAACAACAAGTACAAAGACTACTGTAGGTCCAAGGAAACTAAGGATGAGATATTAGGGTGACTCTAGGGCCTGATGAATTCCTCGAGGACTATGAAGAGAGGTTTCAATTAAACTATAACAGAGGCAATTGTACTCTTAGTCCTACATCACTTAAACTTGTACTTCTTCAAGGGATCATAGAAGAGATGATAGAAACCTTGAATATGCTATCAGGAGGAGATATCTACCAAATTCCTTATGAAAAAATCAAAAATTTCTTCTGAAACCATTCTAGGGCATTTAAGAAGAAGGGAAGAGCTAGCCAAAACACATTCAATACCCCTTCCTCTTCAACTTCCATAAAAAATGAGATTGGAAAGATGTTATAGGAATTCAAGAGTGACATGATGCACACCCTTGCTTTGCAAATGGACACAATGCATGTCAAAAGGAAGCAAGAGGAAGCAGAGAGAGCCTTGGCTATATTTTGTCCTATATGTACCCAAAAGCACCCAAGAAATGAATGTCCACTGAATGTCATAGAGGTTTTCTTAGTCTGTGAGGAGAATCATCCCATGGAAAAGTGTCCCTCCTTACCTGGACTTAAGGCTGTATATCAAGGTGGGGAAGCAATTCTAGAGCAACTATGTTTCATCAACCAGAGAAGGCCTCAAGTCCCTCGACCATATCAACAAGGTATGCAAGGTGCATCTTAATCTTACTATCACAACAATCAAAGCGCACCCATGCAACCTTCATACACCCCCACTCCTCCATCCTGGTATACACCTCCAACTTGGCCTTACAGCCCTCCATATCATCCTCAGCCAGGGAATCGACCATTTTAGCAGTATGTTCCACAAAAATCTCAGTGGAACAAGCCATCCCAAGTGTTGGTGTCACAGAGGTGACTTATTATAGGCAACCCTAGTGCTTCTCATTTAATTATCAACCTGAGGTAAGTATTCTTATTTCAAGAGCGTCGGCACAATATATGCAAGTGAGGTCAGTTGATAGCTACTCTATATTGCTTATGAGAAAAGGATTATCTAATTCTTAGAGTTCAATCAACTTAAAGAGATGTGGTTTGGTAGGTTATGGCTAATTATTTTGTCTAGCTTAGAAAAGAGAAACCTATGATTGAACAGCAGAATGATGGTTTGAACAGCAAGCTTAATGAATTGAACAACAATCTAAATGAACCGAACAACAATCTTAAACGAACTGAACAACACTCTGAATTAATTGAAAAAAAATCTAACTTAATTAAACAACATTCTGAAGCAATTAATTATATAATTTTGCAATGGAATTCTCTTTGTAAACTAACTAATTGACATTAATCGATAATTGGATGCTTTACTATGCTGAAAGAACAATGTAATCCGCAAATACAAGTAACATCGAAAACAACTATTCTATGATTTGTAAATCAATTGCAACGACGTTGAAAGAAACCAGAACCATCTACTGGTGATGAAGCATTGTTATAAACTAGAAAATATGAATGTGATTATTCTAAATCAAGGAACGCAAATGCTAAGCAGCTCTGAAGAAAGAAAAATTGTAACTTTATTGAGTGGAAAAGTATTTTACAACTGCATCAGATAACTGGACATCAATTCTGTGACTAACACACAGTATGGGAATTGGCGAGGAACTTCCAGGGGTTGGGCCCAAACCACCAGAAGCTCTAACATAGTAAAAACCTGAAAATATAAATGTTCAAAACATCAAAAACTCTTTATTACATCAAGGGATACTATAAGAATACAAGTAGGCAGTTTGGTTCCGATGCGTTGATTACAGAATGGATTTTTTTCTCTTCGACTCTGATCATTTTTAAAGGAATTTTCATGCAATGAGATAGTATTTCTCAAATGATAGCCTGCTGCGCGTGGCTTTTGTTTGGGTTCTCATGCTTGAATCTGTCTGTCTACCTTCTGCCAGCTTCTGGGAGTTACTGAGATCCCATACGTTTGTGTCTCTCAGTTTTCTTCCGTTTACCATTGGTTCAGTTACTCTGCTTTCCTGCATACAGAGATGCAATAAGTCAATTTTCTGTTATAGAAAAATTATTTTTGTCGTTAGCCTAATTTCTCTAGTTTTCATAAATATTTTCTTTCTTTATTGATAAGATGAGGGAGAATTCCCAAAATTGTGACACAATTTGAAGTAATTATAGGGTGAAAACATACCTTAATTCCAGCCCAACACCAAGGGTGGAGGGCTCAACACAATCAACCACCTTCTCTAATGCCTCCACCCCAACCTCAACCTTAGCTTACTCACGCTGCTCCACCTAGGCTACCTCAAATACCTGCACAACCCAATCCGAACCCGAACAACAGATAGAAAAAGTAGGCTCCCATTGGATAAACATCCTATCCAGCTTATGCTGTGAAGATACAAGAGGTTAATCTCAAGTTGGGAAGAGTACTCCCAGAAAACCATCCTCCATCTCTACCCGTAGAGGTTGAGGAGGAAAAGGAAGAAGGTAACACTCAGATCCAACAACCTCCTTTTCCTGAGCACTTGATCCACCCTAGTCAGTACACCCCATAGGAGACTGAACTCATGGGAGAATTGGAAAATTTTTGTGTAAAGATAACACTTCTCCATTCCATTAAGGATGTCCCTATCTACAATAAGCTCATCAAAGAAAATTGCTTCAAGAAACCTGGGAGAAGGAAGAGAGATACCCCCACCATCAATGTGGTAGGACACCTTTCTGGCCTACTGCTGGGAAGGGTGATATTTCCAAAGTACCCGGACCATGGTAGTCCAGTTTTTGATGTGACTATAGATGGTGTCATAGTCCCCAACACTGTGATTGATCTAGGGGATGCCATCAATGTCGTGACCAAGGAAACTATGTTGAAAATTAATCTCCAAGGTACTTTGAGGAAAACCAAAAAAGTTCTGCAACTTGCAGATCAGTCCACAGTAACTATGGAAGGAATTGTTGAGGATGTTATGGTTACCATTGACTCTTGGGAGTATCCTACAGATTTCCTAGTCTTGTAACCAAAAACCAAGTTTAATGGTTATCCTCTCATCTTAGGGAGACCTCAGTTAGCCACTGCAGATGCTTATATTAGTTGTCGGGCCAGAAACATTACTATCAAAAATGGGCCTTTGTCTAAACAACTAGTGTTATATCCTCAAACCCAGCCTTCCATTGATCATGATCTCCCTATATGGTTGGAGGATGAAGAATACGATTTATATAACACTACCCCTATGTGTACCATAGATGTTCTTCTTATAGGGGGGCAGTTTGATGAAGATGAACTCATTGACCATGCCATTCAAAACCAGTCCTCCACTAAAATTCCTCTTAAAACCTTAATCAAAGAGTCTAAAAGACAACCTTGGATGGAAGTGCACTCAGTTGAGTCAACCTCTGAAACCACCAAGGCTATTGATTTTGGCCCATCTAGATCTCTGAAAATCAACCCAAACCTCTCGAATGAAGAAGAGAAGCAGCTATGCTAGCTTTTGAAATAAAATTTTGAAGCATTTTCTTGGGATTACAAGGACATGACAGGGGTGCATACTTCAGTATGCAGAAATCACATTTACATCAAAGAAGGATGCAAGCCTGTGAGATAACCCCAGAGAAGGATGAACCCGGCTCTGAAGGACATAGTAAAAGAAGAGATGCAGAAATTATTGGATGCAGGGTTCATATATCCTATATCTGACAGTGAGTGGGTATCCCCTCTTTTCCTAGTCCCAAAGAAGAATGGGAAGTGGCGAATTTTTGTTGACTATCGAGAACTTAACAAAGCCACCAAGAAAGACCATTTCCCTTTACCCTTTATAGACCAAGTCCTGGATGGCCTTGCTAGGAAGAAGTTATTTTCCTTATTAGATGGGTTCAGTGGGTACAATCAGATTCAAATCAAACCTGAAGACCAAGATAAGACTACTTTCACCTGCCCTTGGGGTACCTTCGCTTATAGATTCCTACGCTTTGGGTTGTGGAATGCCCCAACTACCTTCCAAAGAGCTATCATGATCATCTTTTATGAGTTAGTCCATGACTCTGTCGAAATCTACATGGATGATTTCACACCAAATCGGGATGACTTCCAGGAAGCTCTCTCCAATTTGGGTAAAGTACTAAGAAGGTGCATTGAGATGCATCTCTCCTTGAGCCCAAAAAAGTGTGAATTCCTAAATAGAAAAGGGGTTTTATTAGGACACTCCATGTCCCAAGCAGGAATACAGGTAAACCCGAACAAAATCACTATCATCAAAAGGGTACCTGCTCCTCAAAATCAAAAATATGTCAGGATTTTCTTAGGCTTAGTTGGTTACTATAGAAGGTTCATCAAATATTTCAGCAAGATGACTTCACCATTATTTGGGTTATTGGCCAAAGATTCTGAGTTTATTTGGTCTGGTCCTTGTCAAGAGGCTTTCGAGCTCATTAAGGGAAAGTTGACTACTACCCCCATCCTTCAAGGTCCAAATTGGACTCTTCCTTGCCACATCCACACTGATGCATCTGACAAAGCTGTAGGGGAAGCATTAGGAAAATTAGAGGAAAAAATCCCTTATGCCATTTATTTCATCAACAAGAACTTTTCCAAGGCTGAGCTAAATTATATTGTTACTAAGAAGGAGATGTTAGCCATTTTCCATGATTTGAACAAATTCCAGCATTATGTAATTGGATATCAGACCTTTGTTCACATTGACCATGCAACCATCAAGTTTTTAATGAGAAAATCAGATGTTAATGCCAGGATAATTAGGTGGTTGTTACTTTTGCAGCAATTTGATTTGACTATTGTTGATAAACCTGCAAAGGAGAATGTTGTTGCAGATTTTTTGTCCAGGTTAGCTCTCCCTACATGTGAAGAAGGAATGGTGTATGACCAGCTACCATATGGGCATCTCTTTGCTATATCAACATTCTCACCATGTTTTGTTGATATAGCCAACTACTTGGTTGCTGGGAGATTCCCTCCTAATATTTCATTCAGGGAGAGGAGCAGAATCATTAGAAAAAGCGCCCCTTTCACATGGATTGGGGAAAACCTTTTCAAGCTAGACCTTGATAAAATCCTAAGGAGATGTGTGAGGGAGGAAGAATTTTTTTATATCCTCTTTGCATGTCATGACAGCCCATGTGGAGGCCACTTTGCTACAAAGATAAATGCTTACAAAGTTTTGCGGGCAGGATACTATCGGCCTACCCTTCACCAAGATTTCAGAAGATACACCAGTAGGTGTGACCATTGCCAAAGGATGGGGAAACCGATGCAAAGGGATGAGATGGATTTTCACCCTCATGTGGCTCTTGATCCATTTGACAAGTGGGGCATGGAATTTTTTGTACCTATCGATCCACCATCCAGACAAAATAAGTATATCATAGCCTGCACTGATTACCTGACAAAGTGGGCTGAAAGAAAAGAAGTGAAGGTAGCAACCAAGGAGAAAGTAGTAAAATTTCTGAAGGGGAATGTGTTTTACAAGTTTGGATACCCCACAGAAATAGGAACTGATCAAGGAGCACAATTCACTTCTCACCTCATTGAAAATATTTTGAGGAAGCACAAGATTAAACATAGAACTTCTATTGCCTATCACCCTTAGGCAAATGGCCAAGTATAAGTAACTAACAGAGCTTTAGAGAGCATCCTCACCCAGGTTGTGAGCAACAACAAAAATGATTGGGCAGACAGATTGGTAGAAGCTACTTTGGCCTAAAAAAATACTTGGAAGACAAAAATAGGATTTACTCCTTATGAACTAGTCTATGGGAAGAAAGCTCTACTCTCAATTGATTTTTAATTCAATACCTTAAGGATGGAAGTTGAATTAGATCTAGATTTATCAAATGCCAAAAAAGAGATATTGTTGCAACTAAATGGATTGGATGAGTTCAGAATGCAAGCACTTCTTCACACAAAGGTAGTTCAGCTGCAAAGGAAGGTATGGCATGATAAGAATATTAAGGAGAAGGCCTTCCAAGAAGGATATTGGACATTGTTTTATGATTCAAGGTTTAAAGACTTTAAGGGAAAATTGATGACAAGATGGCTGGGACCTTACACAGTGGAAAAATGTTTTGATAATGGCGTAATTCAAATCAAGACCATATATGATGAAGGAATCCCCTTGCTTGTCAATGGTCGCAGACTTAAAATTTACAAGAAGCCCTTATCTAGGGTAGAGTTCATAAATTCAATAAGCAGAGAGGTGTATGTAATGGGAAACTCCATAGTTTCCAGCACCTCCTAAATAAATAAGAGAATAAAGTTCCATGAGTTAAAACCTCTCTGAGGCACTCCAGGCAAGCTTGTGGATTGAAAACCTCGATGGAGGTAGCCCATTTTATTTCAAAAAAAAAAAACAAACAAACACTTGCATCTCTGTGTTTGTTGTTTTTTAGGTTATTAATGGTTTCTGGAAACATAGGGAAGCAGTCATCTTCTTATCTCCCCTTCTATTTTACCATCCATCCCATCATTCACTCCATTCATTTCCATAACTCCTTCCATCACCTCCATACACCATATTCCTCCATTCCTGAGCACAATGTAGCAAAATAAAGCAAGCCACAAACTGCTATAAACATGAGGAAGTTCCTTCAAAAACAAAGTTGTTCATGGACTGCAAAGAAAAAGAAGAAGGAAAGCTCCATAACAGACTCCAAGAGAATGAGAATGCCACCCATGGCATCTCGAGCACCCCACGTAACATATACAATAAAAAGAAACAACAAGAAAAGATTAGCATCTCACTTAGGAAGCTGCTCATTCAGAAAGCTACTCACTCAGAGAATATGAATATAGTGAAGAACACAACATCTAAAAGGCTTGTCTCCTCAATACAACTCCTGCAAACACCTTGATAACAATAGGGAAACTCAGGTATAGCTTCTCCCCCCTTACTATGCATCCATAATAGCCAGAAATAATTAAATTCGTAGAGTTAGAGTTTAAGGGGAAAAAAGGTGCCTAGTTACCTTGGCCACCATTGTGAAGTATGACTAGGGAGAACTGCGAAGTCACGCCACTTGGGTATGAAAAATAAAAAAATTAAATCGAGGGAAGTAGAGGAGAATGAGGGGAGGAAACACGCAGTCCATCATGAATTAACAAAGAGAAGGAAATAATGGTCTCTAATGGAAATAGGATCTGAGGCCGAGTTACATAAACGCTCCAAAATTAGTTGCAAAATATAATAAAAAGAGATCCTGTTTCATCCAAACCGGTGAATTGAGATTTTTGAGGGAAAGAGACTGAAGGGAACCCACTTCATAGTAGTACTGAGTTTGGGTTGTGTATTTGAACAACGTGCAGCAGCAACAACAGAAAAACATCACCAGTAGTTGAGCTAGCTTCCAAAGTATACCGCATATTAGACATAGTAGCAAGGGACCAAGGGAAGATTTTATAGCAACCCAAACAAGGTAGAATTCTACTCCTAGCCTTAGAGAATAAGGAGAAGAAGAGCCAAAAGAAGAACCAAAAGAGGAACAAGAAGAAGAAGAGGAAGAGACAGAGGGCCAATAGGAAAAAGAAGAAATGGAAATGGATAGAGAAGTCATAAAGGTAGCAGAAAGTGATCAAGAAGAAGAATCACAACACCGCCCAACATCCCCTCAAAACCAAGAGGAATTTGCCACCTTAGCTTCTTTGAGCAGAAAGAGAAAAAGGAAGACCTATATGTATTTCAAAACTAAAAAGAGTTAGATGGTAAGTCAGAAAGAGCCAAGAAATCTTCCCAAGAGCCCCATCATCATTGAATAATCACCAAGGGAGGAGGAAATAATCAGAGAGGCAATACTGAAGGAGCAGCTACAAATGGCACAGGTAAAGAATATAGCACTAGAGAAGCAATTGCAACAAAAAGGGAAATAATTATCCACCATGGTAGGCTTGTGCATAGAATCCATTCAAAAAATATTTCTTGTTGATTCATATGTTGTGTACCTCAAGGAGCAATGGCTCCTATTTCAAATCAAAACTCTAGCCTCCCATGGATCCCTACCTTTCCAAGATTGTAGGAAATTCATGGATTTCTACAAGAAATCTAACATGGTTGATCAGGCAAAGATGGAAAAGTTTTATGTGCATAACCTTGTGCTGGCAAATCTGGATACTTGGGACCCCAATTCTACAATGGGGGATATGCAGTTGATGGCTCTAGTATCTTGGATGATGACATTAGGGGAATTTTGAGGTCTCAAATGGGCCTCCTACGAAAAATTTACAACCAAAATACACTTTATAAGAACCAATAGGATTCAACATGATGATGTCAACCATGGGGGATGATTCATCATTTGTTTAAGTAAAAGGTTAAAAATATTAAGAAAAAATAAAATAATAAAACTACTTTTTCAACTCGTATTTTCAACTTATCTCCCAATTTTTTTACTCAAATTTTTAGCAGGAGTACTCGTTGGATGAAAAATTTAATTCGTCATCCAAGGAGCACCCATGTTGCATACTTTTGATGAACCCTACTACATGAAAAATGAGAAATACGTGAAAAAACGTTATTGGAATCACATTTTTCATGTATTTCTCATTTTTCGTGTAGCAGGTTCCATCGAAAGTATGTAACATGGGTGATCCTTGGATGAGGAATTAAATTTTGCATCCAATGAGTACTCCCGCTTGAGATTTGAGTAAAAACTTTGGGAGATATGTTGAAAATACGAGTTGAAAAAGTAGTTTTTACTTTTTCCCTCTAAAATTTGATGATGTCATCAAATCTTATTTTATTATTTCCACTATTATTTTATAATTTCCTTAGGAGGCCCATTTTAGACCTCAAAATTCCCCTAATGATGAGGACACTAGAGAAAAAGATATATGGAGGGTCATGTGAATAAGAAATAGAGAACCCTTACATATCAGACCAGAATTTTTCATCCCAAGAGGAGTCATCCTTAAACGTCGAGAGATTGAAAATGACCCTACACTAGTTGAAAGTTACCTCCAGACTCAAAGACACGTAATCAGCTACTTTGATGATGTTTCTAGAAAGATAGAAGATGAGTGCATTATGGCCAGCCAGAGGATATGGAACAACCTCCCTCACAGCCTCAAGAACAGGGAGCACTATAATCCATAAAGACTGAGGGGTGCCTTGGAAAGAGAAACATTATACAAGAGGGCCATGCAGGCCAAGAAGATCCAATTGCTTAGTCTCAAGCTTAGTCCACCTTTGCTATTGGAGTTTAATGATGAAAGGGACACAAATGCACAAGATAGAGAATGAGAGAATGCAGAAAATAGTAATGGGTTTTACCCCCCTGAGGGGGCGCCCACACTTCTTCCTCAGGAAGTCAAGGGGGGGGGGGGCGCTGTCAAAGTTGCAGGAGGAGGATTAGTTGCTCAAAGGATGAGAAACCATTTAGTAGGGGGTTTATGATGAGCTCCATCATTATACATATTTGGAGGGGTTAATGGTCACCTTTTTTCCTTCTTAAATCTCCTTTTTCTTGCATTTTTATTGTTATGTGGTTTTATGATGCTAGTATAGGTGGTGATTAAGGCTAACATACTCTGAGTGCCTAATATGAGGTTGAGTGCAGAAAATCATGAGTAATTGGAATTATTTTTGAAGATTTTATCATAAAGAATTGAAGGACACAACAAGGAGAAATTATAGGAGGATTTTCCACCCTCCTTAACTCTCGAAGGCAGCCAAAGGACCCCCAAGGATTATCTCCAACAATTTGAATTCCAAAGGTAGCCAAGCAACTCAAAGACCAAATTGCACTCAATATATGTTTACTTGGAGTCAAGTGGACTCGATCACTATTTTCAAGGGAGATATTGGTATCTTCCCTATCGAATAAATAAAGCAGAGCTAGAGATAGAAAAAATGGGATTCTATTAGGAACTTTGCTGCAAGCTATTGAGCTTTTGATTATTGTACTCAAAGATTAAAATTTGAGAAATGTACGAGACTATTCTTTCATGAAATGAGCAGACTGATTTCATTTTACTGATTTAAGTTTTAGAGAGCTAGGCATTTGGGTTAGGGCCTAATCCATGTGCCTCAGCCTCTTTGTTGTACTTGTTATTTTCTTGCTGTCAGTAGATCTGCTTCTGATAGTTTCATTTTTCTTTATTTTTTCTTTCAGTGTGGTGTCGTAGGTTTCATTTTCTTATGAGTAATAGAATAGAGGAAAAAACTCTAAAATTTTTAGATCAAGACCTCCCTTCTCATCTCTGTCAATAGAGCTCGAGGAGGGTGAACCTTCCCTCAGACCCAAAAATTGATTTCTGTTCACTGTTTCTAAGAATAGGGTAGAGTTCCATTACCATTTTCAGCCTTCCTTTTGTACTGTATTTTCACGCATTTTTCTGTTCTTCATGCATGGATCAATAGAGTTGTTTGCAAGAATAATAATCAAAGTACCAGGGAAGTCCATTTTCACCTCCTCGCTTCATCCTCCATCTTTGTTTTTATGCATCCATCGCTATTGTTGCACCTCCATTTCCCTCCTATTTCTTTTAATGCAGCTGACGCCCCTTTTATTCATAAGACACTTAAAAATGCTAAGAGTTTTACCTTCACCCTTTCCTCATCAAAACTCCCACTACCGTACTTCGCTTAATCGGAAATCACATTTTTTTATTTGGTTCCTGTTAACACTTACTGCTCCAAATGCCAATTGCAATAATTCTTTGTACTCCTCCACATCACAAATCACAAATCACATTTTTTATTTTGTTCCCGTTAACACTTACCACTCCAAACGCTGATTTCAATAATTCTCCGTACTCTGCCACATCGCAAATCGCAAACTGCATTTTTTTATTTTGTTCCCGTTAACACTTACCACTCCAAACGCCGATTGGGATAATTTTTCGTACACCGCCACATCGCAAATCACAAATCTCATTTTTCATTTGGGTCTCGTAACACGTTTCGCTCCCAACGTTGAATGTGATATCACTGTCGTACTCTGCCACCATCCCTACCGCCACGTCATCCCATTGTATTTCTCATTTCACAGTCTTTATCTCGTCGCATTTCGCATTTCACAGTTTTTATCCCATTGCATTTCGCATTTCGCTCCCGCTCCCAAACAACACTTCTAGTACCCCTCCGACTTTGCGATATTGCGAATTGCGATATCACATATCGCATATCGCACTTTCGTCCTCCCATCACAATTCTACCATCACATTTTTAAAAGCCTCCCACTCCAAAGGATTTTTGCGATATCATAAGTTTTAATAAATTCTAAGCCCCCTTTTTCACTCCACCTATAAGCCTTGTCCGATGTGGTGAAGCCCTCCATTAGCACCTTTACCCCCTTCCCCTCCGGACTACAATCAACACTTTTCAATTAGAATTAGGTCATGGATAGCTTAGCTGCATGGATAGAAGCATGGTAGATAGAGCATAAGATAAGTAGGGTGTTTTTAGCCGGTTGGCCAAGTTAAGTATGGTTTAAATTAGTTTCCTTTCTGCAATTTAAATTAGTTTTCTTTCTTCCATTTCTTTTCAGTAATTTAAATTAGTTTCCTTTCTACCATTTCTTTTCAGCAAGTTAAATTAGTTTCCTTTCTATCTTTTCCTTTCAGTGTTGCAAATATGTTTCTTGTGTCCTATAATATTGAATTGATTGTCCTTGATGGCAACTCTCTAACAAAGCATGAAGAAAATATTTGTATGAATAATCTCAGCAGCCTATTAGAATTTTTATGCAGTAGATTGGTTATTTTTAATATGTCACAATGTAGACGCAGGTTTATAAAGGCCAAGTCGCATATACACATGGAGAAGTATGTCCCAAGTCGCGTATGCATTTTTGTGCTCTAAAAGTATAATACCAGGGGGCTTTACCATGGTATTTTCCCATAGTATTTAGCATTGTATTATCTATTTGATTCCGTTCATGAATACCATCAGCAGTTGAGTGGTTTTGACTCATGGTATTGGTAAAGGCTAAATCTATATAAGAAGAAGAAGATCATAGTGCAAAGTGTGCATGAGCAAGGCTTGTTAATGAATAAATTTCTTTGAGGAATATCTACATGGATGAACTCTATTTTAATTGATAGATCTGATTATATGATGCACACATGGATACAATGATGGCTTAGGATCTCTAGATCTGAAAATGATGAAACTCTAGTGTGATCCACTGAAAAATGATTATGACCTTGCACAAGTCTGTTGAAGACAAATGAAGAAATTTGGGTAAGTTTTATAGATCTAATCTATTTTGCAAATTTTAATTTTATAGATTTGTACGCTAGTTGGTCTCAGTAAAAGCGCATATATACGCGGGTTCACTTCAATAAAAGCGCGTATGGCAGTAAGAGTTTTCTGAAGCCTTTACAGATATTTCTTCTGTGATTCTTGCTATTTGTTTGTTGTCTGTCAATGAAGTCTTCTTGAAGATCTGGGTTGTTTGAATAGTGAATATGCTGTTAAGTTTATTATATACAAATCAAATCAATGAGTGAGAAAACATGGTTAAAGCTAACTAACTGTCTAAAGGTTCTGCATTGCTGAGAAGGTGTCTGACCAAAAGCCTCAGATCTGAATCTGAGACTGATCACATTCTAAAAATCAGTATTCTCAGAAGTATACACAGGTTGATATGAAGAAAAGCGCGTATACACGCAACTTTAATGAAGAGAAGTGGTGTATGCATTTCATGTTATGAAAAATAGTATGCACAGAGGTATACACAGGTTGTTGTGTAGGAAAGCACATATACACGCGGCTTCAGTAAAGTGAAGTAGTGTATGCTATTTGAATTGATGAATGTTCATAGTTGAGTTTGTATTTGGATATTTATTCTGAAGTCTTAGTTATTTCTGATGTTTTGGTTACAGTGGTCTCACTATTCTGAATGAATTATTGGGCAAAGCTTATGATTTTTGATGTTTGTGAAGGGTTGTGTTGATGTTGTTTGATCCAGTATGAAAATTGATGAAACGTGGTTTGTAGTGGGTCTGAGGGTTGAAGCCTTCAGTATGGAAGTAGAAGCTGGTGTTATGTTCAGGGGGTTGAAGCTCCCTTCCAGGAGTGGCTGGTAAACGAGAAGAAAGGGGGTTGTAGCTCCCTTCCAGTAGCAACTAGAAAATGAGAGAAGGTTGTAGCCTTCTGGAGGTAGAAGCATGTGTACTGATATGAGTGAGCATCAATACATGTTGTAAATAGTTTGCCATATAATAAATATTGAAGACAGAGACGACAACAGTGGTGGTTTTCTCCCGAATTAGGTTTCCACCTTAAATATTGGTGTTCACATGTGTTGCTCTTGTAGGATTATTTATACTAATTGTTACTGCTCATATTTACTAATTATCTAATCTAATGCATGACTGGTAAAACTAATTTAAAGAATGTTCCTGGAAAGTTTTCTAATCTGTAAATTTATATCAGTATATGCTAGTTTCTTTCAGCAGAGATGCGTGTATACACGACTTGGGTTCCTCGAAGTCGCGTATGGAATTTTGTAAAAGAAAAAGTTAAAATCTTATCAGTAAGCTCTAAATACTGATTCACCCCCACTCTTAGTATTTTTCCAACATTCAACAATTTATTTTAGTTTCCTTCCTGTCATTTCTTTTTAGTAATTTAATTTAGTTTCCTTCTGTCATTTCCTTTCTGCAATCTAGTTTAATTTCATTGAAGTTTGATAGACTTCACCAAGAAACCATAGAAGTAGCACCCTTTCATAGAGTGGAAGAGGATGACATGAGTAGAATGCATCTGTTGTGTATTTTGAACTATCACCTCCAAGTTTGTACGAACCCCGGGTTGATAAAGTAAAGTAGGGAAGCCCCTGGGAGTTGCAGCACTCCTGGTGCAATACCATGGCTCACAACCAGGATCAATTAAAATGGACACAGTTTGGATAAAAATTTTACCTTCAAACTCCACCATGGTTAGTTGTAGTGAGACATTTATTATGGCAGGCTCCATGGAACTTCCCCTACTGTTGATGGCCCTTGAATTTTTGCTACCTGTGATTTCCCTTTTCAGTAAGGGAAATTCTTTGCATAATGTGGTTTCGCACATCCCTTGCATTGCAAGGGAGTCCTAGCTGTAGGTTCCAACTCATATTTATTAGATTGGTTAGTAGATTTTAACTCATTTTTCTACCTAGACTTTTGTTGAAACTTTCCTACATGTTTGTTCTATTGATTCGTATAAGAGCCTTTGGAATTCATAGACTTACCTATTTTAATACTATGTCAAGTTTTAAGCCCTTTCTTCTCAGTCCACCTTTTACTTCCCTCTCCCTTCTGCTTCTTTTGTTGGTAACATATTCACATTAGAGGAAATTCCAGCCTAAAAGTGGCCTCCGAAGGAAAAATAATAAAGTAATAGTTAAAATAATAAAATGAAAGTTATGAATTTTGGAGGGAAAAGAAGAAAACTACTTTTTTCTAAATGAAATTTTGGCTTATCTATTTATAGTATTACTCAAATTTCAAGTGTAGACACTTGTTTGATGCAAAATTAAATTATGCATCCAAATGAGTACCCATCACGCATAATTTTGGGAAGACCCACATTGATAAAAAATGAAGATACATTTAAAAAGTGTGTTCAACACGTTTTTTTAAGGTATCTTCAATTTTTTTATCAATGCGGGTCTTCTAAAAAATATGCATGATGGGTACTTGTTGGATGTGAAATTTGATTCTGCATCCAATGAGTGTCTACACTTGAAATTTGAGTAAACCTATAAGAAAGCCAAAAACACAATTTTTAAAAATAGTTTTTCTTTTTTTCCCTCCAAAATATTTACATGTACCTCTTTTTAAATTTAAAGGATTTTGATTGGTTTACATATTATGACATGGAAATTATGTGAAATTTTCATGTGGACTTTTAGGTTAAATTTTCCTCTCATGTGCTTTTTGTTAGTATGAATCTTCATTCGAGGTGTACGAAAAAAGACCACTTTAGCTGCGCATATCAAACAGCCCTAACAACATAAATGACTGCTAATATCTTCAGATCTACAGTTAGATGATCAAGACAAATGCTACAAAAATATAGATCTATGCATTAGAAGACATTAAACAGTAGAAAAAACAAGATTTACTCCATAGATCCAATAGACAAGACAATAATATATCCAATGAAATTTTTATTAATGGCACCCGGGAGGAAAACACAAGAGGGTGTTCCCTGTTCTCCTCAATGGGATGGGTTCTTGTAAGTCCTCAGCACTTCAGATTTAGAATTCCTCTCTCTTAATGGTGTAGAAAACCCAGAAAAAAATGGAAAAGTATGGCTATGATTGTGGATCAATAGCCAGACCAAGTGTTGAGATTTAAAGTGATCTTTAGGCAACAAAAGGTGACAAATGAATGGGAAAACCCTTCTATTTATAACAAAATATTGAGTTAGTCTAGAGATTGGTGTATAATTAAAATATTATTAACCAAATCTAGATCCAACTTTTATGGAATTTTTTATTATATTTGTTGGAGGGAAAAGGAATTTGACTTGAGTCAAATCCCCTTATTTGTAAATAATAAATAAATAAATTGTTTATTTATCATTTTAAGGATGTGATTAAGTAATAATAAATAAATAAATTATTTGTTTATCATTTTAAGGATATGATTGAGTAATAATAAAAAAAATAATGATTTACTTAATTATTTAAGGGTGAATTAGTCATATTTAACAACTTGAATATTATTTAAATAAGATTTAAACAATTATTCTTTAGAAAAACATATGATAAATAATGATTTATCTAATTAATTTCCTTGTTTTGGGTTAAATATAACCAGAAATATTAATTAAACTACTGTTTAACTAATTATTCCTTGAGGAAAATCAAACAAATGTATATTTATTTAATATTTCCTTATGGCGTTTCCTGTTCAGACCATAAACAACTTAATAAAGGTGATTTATTAAGTTATTTTCTTAATGAAAGCAATTTTACTTGGAGTAAAATTGGTCTTACATGGTGTACTTGGGTCCATCTAATGATAATAGGTTAGATGACCAAAAAATGGTGTAACAGATTGCCCCCCAACATGCGAGCGTTAGGAGCTAATCGTGTGACTAAAGTACATTGTAAGAACTCAATCACTAGACATTGAAGTGGAAGTCAAAGAGAGAGAAGTATAAGGTAAACCAAAGTGTTGAAAGAACTAGACCCTGAGGAGGTGACTTGCAGGTGTGATAAGTCTCTTTGATGAGTGAGTACCTGCTATAGGCGGTGAGGGAGGCATACCTATGCCTGCCAAGGCAATAGTACAAACAATAAGGCGTCTAGAAAACCACGGGATGGAATAATATAGGATATGCTGGCATAAACATGAGACATATAAATAACAGGATAATGAATCCCACATGTATATTGTGCCTGGGATAATAGCCAGGACTTGTACAATAATAGTTGAGTACATGAGATATAAATGCAACCCATATGCCCCTGAACACAGGAAATGGCTCTGTAAATCTAACTGATACATGCAAACAAAACGGCGCTGCAAGAGGCTGAGGCCGACATCATCAAATTTATGGAGCTGCATCGAAGGCTGTGATGAAGAGGTCATCCAAGTGTGTGGGGGGCTACCTGTAGGGCCACCCCCTCATGAGGGCTGAGACATCTTACACACACTCAGGAATCATCGATGTCAGTTGTTGCATCACTAAACCATCGAGTATACGGATCTTGATCATGCTAAAAGGAGCTAGAGTTGAGAAACAATCAAGTCAAAGGGTAATAAGGAGTCCCTTTGCCTGATCTGAGGCACCGAACTAGAGTGGAAGCTGGAACCAAGGTACACCGCCATCTAGACCTTTCTTCTAGAATGAATGGGTTGATGTCGACAGAAGGAGGTCCGCCATAGGTGAGGCAATAAGGGATCCTCAACTAGGGCACGAGAGAAAATAGTAGAGTGACTGACAGACTGACACCAATGATGATGATGAAATGGGGGAGAATGAGAAGCGAACAAACGACTTCCCTTGTTAAAGCATAAAGGGCATGAATGACTTGGCAACAAATGACACATCATGAGGGATAGGGGACAGTGGGACTAAAGGCCATAATGTGTGACACGAGAGAAGGACCAAGCAATGAATGATGGAGGACTATGGTGAGATGCAGAGGGACTTAGGATAGACTCCATGAAAGCAATGATGACTCAACTCGGATGCTCTAAACAAGGGTGACTCGATGGTGCTGCCACATATGTAAAGGGTCCAATGGGGGACCATAAAAGTATGCGTACCAGATTGTAACGCATGACAAAAGTCGACACGAGCGTGGAAAAGTATGGAGGCAACATGGTGCCCTCGTTACGAGTGTTGCAAGTGAAGAAATTCGATTTTGAGGAAGGGTGAAGTGGCGCTTCTTGGAAAAAATGTGTCCTGGTGAAGTATCGAATCTCAAAAACTAATAGATACCCATTTGAGGGCTTAGTGAGATCTTTCCAATGGTGTAGACGGTTCGTCAAACTGAGCTACGGTTTGGTCACAGTAAGCGAAAGAAAAATCAGGGGTTTTCTTTTAATAAGTCATTTTCCTTCTGGATTCACTCATTTTCTGGTGGAGCTGTGGTGAATGTCGTGAGGAGAGGATGCCTTAAATCTTGCGATGGTTGTAGCAGATAAACCGACTATTGGAATTTAAGATCTGAAAGTTGTAGGTAAGATGCCTAATCCTACTCTTTCATTATGAAAGTTTAGCTTAGGTACCGAGAGCTTATGAATAGGCCAGGTCACACTTTCTTGGGGTCTACTCTATGACCTGGGTAGTAGGTACTGGGTATAAAACTACTACCTGTCCCAAGGAATGACCTGGAAAGTGTGACCGGTCAGAGAAAGGGGGTTTCAGTGTTGTTATGGGCTAAGATCCGAGATTTTATGGTCGAGGGGCATGGGCACCCCCAAGCATGTTATGGACATGCAAAAAGGGAAATCTAACCACATTTTAATGATGTGGTGTGCCACCTGTTTTTGGTATGGTTATGTAGTTTGAGAAAGGAAATAGTTGATTACCGATCACTTTTGGTACTACATATATGAATCAAATGGACTTTAAGTTTCTGGATTGGCATGCATGGTATTACTATCCCAAAGATAGGATTTGGGATAATGAACTGATGTTCTCCCAGAAAACCCATAGGTTGGTCAACCACAATGTCTATGAGACTGGGTTGTTAATGAAATATTAAGGAATGATGAGGGGTATCATCCCTAAAGTGATCTTGAAGTGACATGGGACTCTAGAGGTTCATCTAAATGTGGAAGAATAATGGGACTAGAGTCGACACAACTAGACTCACTAGGAGAGTGGTGGAGAACTGCTTCTCCAATATCGGTGGCCCCCTTACCCAAACATTGGGTGTCAATGTAATGGCCACAAGGTGCATGTGATTCGAATGCATGAGTTCGATGTAAGGGGGAATAGATAAATCTAGGAGTGGTGGCTACTTCCATAATGTCATCATCATAATAGAAGATGGGGTGACTGATGGAAGAAATACCACCTGACATGGTGAAGTGACCTTACTCCCCATCATGAGAGGAGAGGTTCGCATGCACATCGTCACAAGGAGTGACAGAAGAGTAAGCAGACAGAGGATCTACCGATGTTGAGACTAGGGTAGGTGCTGAAGGGAGGTCAGGCGAAACATCAGGGGAGGTCTCATCGGGGACTTCCGACCAAGGACCTATTATCTTGACATCATAAGGGGGAATGTGAATGGGAGCATCTGTGTCTTCTGGTGTTGCTAAAGCGAGATGAAAAAATAAGGGAGTGGTTGACTCATTACGCTCAACCTTGAATTGGCAAAGGCTTCTAAAGAGGAATGATAGTCTTTGAGGCGAGGAAAAAGGTGAGTGTAGTGTCCATGGAAATCACACAAAGCACAAAGGTGATTTGTGTGCAATGGTTTGAGGTTCGGGATTGAATTGGGTATAGTGACATATACCTCTGGGATATCAAATTCTGGAAACATTTCATTGACCATGGACTTTAGGTGAGGCAACTCCGAACAAGTATGGGTGTGGCTGAAAATATCACACAAAGCACACTATATGGTACACTTTGGAGGTCGAGAAAGGGCAGGGTTTGTCAGGGTAGCCTTATCCTTTGATGCCCCTTTTTGAGCTTTTCCCTTCTTACCTGAAGTGGTCGCAATGGGAGGTGGATCCTGTTGAGGTGACTGAGGCACTGTTGCAGCGGGAGAAGTCAGAGGGACCGGCTGAACCGGGTCAAAGCAAGATAAGGTTTAGGTTGGCCAAGCGAGGTGGCGGCTGGAGGATCAAGGTTCCAGATGGGAATCCCAAGGTTCAGGTTAGGAAGAGAGAGGGTGGCCATAACAGGTACTGTGTACACTCCTGGTGGGGGAGCTAGGAATGGTATCTGACCAGAGGGGTAATAACCAAGCGGGATGGCTCGAAGATGGTTAAGGCTTGGAGGAACCGTTCCAGGAGGATAAAGGTGCTCATGAGTCCTTGCTGAAGGTAAAGGGCCAGGAGAAGAAGGTTCAGAAGGCTGATCAGAGGACATCATGAAAATCTGGTAATCAGGGGAACCAGATGGAAGAGTTTGAGTGGCCACTTTACCTTCAGGTGGTTGGGTAGCCACAAATCCCTACTGAGGGAAAGGATCAGTAAGCACAGCCGGTTGACTTGGTGCAAGACTGGGTGGAACAGAAGGGATGGCTTGTTTTCCTCTCAATGTTGCTTGAGACTCCCATAGTTATCTCATCTATGGCAGAAGGGTACAATCATGCATATAATGACCATAAACACCATAACAAGAACATGGCTTTTTCATACAAAGAGGCCTATCCTGCTTGGGCTGAGTGCCTTGTTGCTGGTTTGTAGTGCTAGGAGCATTACCTTGATTAGGTCTAGGATTAACAGGGGCAGCTTGATTTTGAGTGCCTTTCCTCTTCCTTTTTGAGAGAGGAGGATTAGTTGTGCCCTGCTATGCGTACGCCTACCCCAGAGGGGGTGATGGTTGCTATTACGGGGGTTAAGAAGGCAAGGGAGGAGGAGGTGCTAATGCTGGAGGAGCTGGGGCACCAAGCTGTGGATACGGATAATAATTAGGTTGGGTATCAGTGTGGTAAACAGGAGGTTGGGAAAAAGGAGGAGGCATGCCGTATCCTAGATACGTGCTATCGAGAGGGGGAAAAGTGCCAGAGGTGTTGGCCCTGCCCTGAGAGAAACCATAGACCTTGGGAGGTTGAGCATACAGATTAAAGAGAGCTACAACGATACTATCGGCAACGTGAGATGCCCCCAGTGCATTGGCACCACCAGGTCTGGGAAGATCAAGTAAAGTGGTATAACGTAACCCGAATAAGCATAGATCAGGTCATATTTTAACGCAATTTGGAGAGCAGCTTCTTCGGTTTGGGGAAAGTGCGATGCAACATCTTTTCAAATGGGCAGCAAGAGAGTCCTAAGGAACTAGTACATGTAGACATGGTCTTCTAAGGTAGGGACTCGACATAGACTCCTTCTTCTCCGCCATTCCTGAACATGGTCGGAAAGGCGGGTCCCAGACGATTGACGGAAAGAGGTCAAGAGCTCGGCACCAGTGTCATAACGCAGGGAAGCTGGAAATAAGACAAAAAATCCTGGGCAAGAGTCACAAAGGTGGTATGAGAGGAAGGGGCATGGTCAACATACCACTTAGAAGCTTCACCAGTAAGCGTTCATTGGAAGAACCGAAGACGGACAGAGTCATCGGTAATGGAATTAGACGAACACCACATGTGGAAAGATCAAACATGATTTGAAGGATCTTGTCCAGCAATACCTTCAAAATTTGGGATGTCTAAAGGGAGCTTTGTTGGCATAGCAGGCCAACTAGCATCATGGTGTATAGGGTCATTTATCAACTTGTCAAAATCAGTCAGGCTTAGGCCAGCCATGAAAGGGAGTGAGGGTGCAGCCGAGGTAGTGTCAGTGGCGATCCCAGTAGTGGTATTCCTGGTGGGAGGGCCAGGGTTACCACCAGCATTAGGTCCTACACCAGACATAGTGAAGGTGTCAGGGGGAGAACTGAAGGTGGAATGAGAAGGAAAACCCAAAGGACCAGAAGAAGAGTTTGTGTGCGGACTCGGTAGAGGAATAACTCGAACTCCATGTGGAGGAGTAAGTCTTCCAACCGGAAACTGAGGATGAAGGCCAAGAAGTCTCTGGGATAAATGCCTTGGTGGCACAATGGTGACAACACAAACATGACACAAGGGAGAAAGAGACCAGCAAGGGCAAGGAGGTGCAGGATCAAGTGATTACAATGTCGAAACAAGGGCAAAAAGGTGTAGGATCAATTGATTTCAAATTTTTTAGAGTCTTTGCTTGGCGATGTTAACCAAGCCATTTTTCACTTAGGGTGTGTGTGTAAAAGTGATTAAATTTTAATTTTTAAACCTAGACGTTTGTAGAGAAAAAGAAAAAGTGTGTTGTATAGCTGCAAATAAACCTACAAATGTCAGTATATAGGCCTGCAAAACAGAAAATAAACAGCTGATAATGCACCAATCTAAACCCAAGGAGGCGGGTCTCTGAACAATTATTCTATAGGTGAGTAAAAAAATAATCAAAACACACTAAAAAAGAAAGGCTAATATATCTAGGGTCAAGAGGGACGGAGATCTAAAAGACAAAATCTGCTAGAAAGTGGTGCAGAAAAATAGCAACAAATCAGAGGAAGAATTGTTGTAGAAGAAGTGGCGAAAGGCTATGTCCTGAAGGGAAATGGAGTGAACCCTAGAGGAAAACCCAAACAAAGATAGATGAGGTGATTTGGATGGATAACAAGCCGATCTGAAGTAGATTTAAAGATGAGGTATCAGATCTGAAAAAATGGCTGAAGACTCTAAAATTTTAGACAACCTACAACAGCAAACACTCTTCCACAAAAAGTGGAGGGTATTTAAGCCCTAGGGGCTAGGTTCCCACTTATTTGAGCGAAAAAAAACAAGTACAGGTCCAAAACGGGTAGAGACAGAGGTCAAACAACCCTGAACAGAGGCTTAGACAAACCCAGAAAACTTTCAAAAAAATCCCTGCAAAAAGTCCAGGTCGTAGTTTTTGACCTGTTTTCAACAGAGGTCGCACTTTTTGGGCTGTAAAGTGCGCCCTGGAGGTCCAGGTTGTAGGTTTTGGGCTAAAAAGTGTGACCTACACTTTCGACATTCTCGGTAGCAGATTTCAGAAAAAAATTTCGTCTCAGCTGTCGCTGATGTCTGTCACCTACACAATGGGTCTGAAAACATGCGGAAGTTATAATTTTTATCATTTTCGGGTTTTATGGGTTAAAAACAACATCAAGAAAAGAAAAAACAAGGGGCTCAAGAGAAATCGTAGGGTTTGAAGCAGTTGGATATGCAAGGATTAGAAAAACGACAGCGGTCGTAATTGTAAACCCGTGTGGAGTCGCCAATTGTTAGTATGAATCTTGATTTGAGGTGTACAAAAAAATACCACTTTAGTTGCGCATAAAAAATATCCCTAACAGCATAAATGACTGCTAATATCTTCAGATCTGCAATTAGATGACCAAGACAAATGCTACAAAAATATAGATCTATGCATTAGAAGACATTAAACAGTAGAAAAAACAAGATTTACTCCATAGATCTAATAGACAAGACAAGAATATATCCAATGAAATTTTTATTAATAGCACCTGGGAGGAAAACACAAGAGGGTGTTCCTTGTTCTCCTCAATGGGATGGGTTCTTGTAAGTCCTCAACACTTCAGATTTAGAATTCCTCTCTCTTGATGGTGTAGAAAACCCAGACAAAAATGGAAAAGTATGGCTATGATTGTGGATCAATGGCCAGACCAAGTGTTGAGATCCAGAGTGATCTTTAGGCAACAAAAGGTGACAAATGAATGGGAAAACCCTTCTATTTATAAAAAAATATTGAGTTAGTCTAGAGATTGGTGCATAATTAAAATATTATTAACCAAATCTAGATCGAACTTTTATGGAATTGTTTATTATATTTGTTGGAGGAAAAAGGAATTTGACTTGAGTCAAATCCCCTTATTTGTAAATAATAAATAAATAAATAATTTATTTATCATTTTAAGGATGTGATTAAGTAATAATAAATAAATGAATGATTTATTTATCATTTTAAGGATATGGTTGAGTAATAATAAAAAAAATAATGATTTATTTAATTATTTAAGGGAGAATTAGTCATATTTAACAAAGAATATATTTAAATAAGATTTAAACAATTATTCTTTAGAAAATTATAATGATTTATCTAATTAATTTCCTTGTTTTGGGTTAAATATAACCAAAAATATTAATTAAACTATTGTTTAACTAATTATTCCTTGAGGAAAATCAAACAAATGTATATTTATTTAATATTTCC
Source organism: Pinus albicaulis (assembly GCA_034641835.2). Lineage (NCBI taxonomy): Eukaryota > Viridiplantae > Streptophyta > Pinopsida > Pinales > Pinaceae > Pinus > Pinus albicaulis. The sequence goes on from CM076570.1 coordinate 1,270,304,460, forward strand.
TTATGGGGTTTCCTGTTTAGACCATAAGCAACTTAATAAAGGTGATTTATTAAGTTATTTTCATAGTGAAAGAAATTTTACTTGGAGTAAAATTGGTCTTACATGGTGTACTTGGGTCCATCTAATGATAACAGGTTAGATGACCAAAAAATGGTGTAACACTTTTCTAATAACTTAATCTATAGATTTTGGGTTGTCGAATTCTAGTCGTTCCTTCATGTATAGAAGTAGATTACTAATAAACCACTAGACTTTTGATTTTTCTTCACATATGTAAGGTTCATACCACAACAAGGATATAAATTTCGCAATAAATTCGTCCATAAAAAGTTTCCCCAACCGAAGATCGTGAGATTATTTTGGTTTCTCATCATAGAATCACTCGGTTAAATATTTATCCTTAAAATGTTTTTGGAAATTCTTGGGAAAAATACTGAGAGGAGGGGGGTGAGTCAATATTTACAAGAATAACAATCTTTTACTTTTCTATACTCATTTCTATACGCGACTCTAATTAGTTCATCTAGTGTATGCACATGGTTGTCTTAAAGGAAACATGTGTTTACCCAAATAGTTTAATGTTCAGATAAAACTTCAGAAAATTTACGTAGCCCGGTTCATCAATTATGCATCATACATTTAAGCAATAAACATGTGCAGTAATAACAAAATAAATCATCACACAAAGGCATCACACATGAACAACAAGATTTATGGTCGAAACCCAAGTCGGGAGAAAACCACCGTTGTTATCGTCTCTATCTTCAATATTTATTATATATAAAATTTCTTACAATGTTGTACTGATGCAGACTCACACAAGTACATAGGCACCCACCTACATAAGGCTACAACCTTCTCTCATTCTCCAGCTACTACTGGAAGGGAGCTCCAACCCCTTGATCTCATTTACAAACCACTATTGGAAGGGAGCTTCAACCCCTTGAACTGATCACCAACTTCTACTGGAAGGAAGCTTTGACTTCCACACTGAAGGCTTCAACCCTCAAAACCATTGCAGACCATGTTTCATAAATTTTGACACTAGATCCAACAAATATAAGACAACATAATTTGTAGAAAAATTCTAATAACCATCAACCAATATTCAAACATAAAAATGAGATCATTGTAACTAGATCACATCATTAAACCGAAAATTCTGTATTAATAAGCATAATCAATTTCAACCCTGATCATTCATAAAATCAATTGTATACACTACTTTACTTTCTGCAACCAGCATGTACATGCACTTTCCTATGGACGAGCCTGTGTATGGATATTTATATACTGATAAATTAAAGTTCTTTCTAGACTCATAATAGATCAGAGATATTCAGATATATTTTTTTCAGATGTACAAAATCCTTAAACAACTAGCAACATCCATCATTCTCAATCAACCAGTCACTGATCATTTTTATACATAATCAACTAGCAGCATACACAATATTCAAACAATCCAGATCTACATGAAGACTTCATTGAGAGACAACAAAAGCACAACAGAAATGATCAGACATTTTCTTCAACAATCTTCAAAAAGAACCCTAACTTCCATATGTGTATTTGCTAAAACGAACCCGTAGGTATACGCGTTTTCACCGTGACGAACCAACGTATAGATATGTAAATATTATAGGACTGCGCAATACTTTAAAGAAGCAAACTTGCTCAAATAAGATTATTTTCTTCAGAAATTATGTGCCAGACCACTGATCTAAACAACACATAAATAGATCATGAAAATACAATCATTTGAGGTCTAAAGATCCCGATCCATTGTTGTATTCATGAGTGCATCAAAATAACATATCTATTTATTGAATATAGACCAATCCATGCAGATATACCTCAAACTGAAGTATTCATTCAATTCTCATTCACATGCACACCGTTGCTCTATGATCTTCTCCTCCTTATATAGTTTGATCCTTAGCTAATACCATCAGCCAAAAACCACACAAGTGCTGGAGGTATTATTGGACGGGATCAAATAGTCGTTATTGCGCTCAATATTGTGGGCTAATACCATAGTAAATATCCTTGGTATTGTTAAAAATAGTGTGCCAACTCATACACGACTTTGATTCTTTGTACCCGCGTGTACACATGACTTTTCTTCACAAAAATTGCATATACACAAATTCTAGATATATACACGACTTGGTTTCGTTGAACTTGCAGGTATACACAGGCTCCCTTCATCAAACCTATGTATATTTCTTGAAACTTTACCTTTATCATTACTCTACCACTAACTGGAATTCTGTTGGGTGTGGAGCCTAATTATCTTGTTTACTTTGTATCACAACATTGGACCCCTATACCTTAAATGGGTCAGCAACGCTGCCCGTAATTAATCGCTGTCGTGGGGAGTCTAGGGGGGGGTAGCAGTGACTTTATGGAGCCCCCCCCAGAAGGGGGTTTTGGGGGTAGCGCCCCCAAAGCTAAAAACAAATGTAAAATTGCCTTGTAAAAGTATAGTAGTTTCTAGTCAATCTAGGTCGTTCATTAGGCAGATGATCTGACGGTAGAAGTTATGTTTAGTTTAGGGTTTTTTCCCCTAGAAGGCAACCCCTCTCTTTGTATGAGGGTATTGTATTGCGGCTATGTATTACATGTGTATTCTCTGAGAAGAAAATAGATAGGGAGACTATGAGAGAGAACAGAGGATATTACAGCAAATTTGTTGTAGGTTTTGTCTCTTCATTTTGTTGGATAATAAAAAGGAAGCACTGGCTGTTCGGGGTGGATGTAGCCCAAACTGGGTGAACCACGTATATCTGTGTCTCTCTGGTTTTATGTGTTTTGTGTGCTTGTATTTTCCACATATTTTATGTGTTACATTGCTCTATAATATATAATTTTCTAACAATTGGTATCAGAGCCGAAGGTATATTTGGCTGATAAACTCACAGGAAAGAAGGGTTCCTGGTTTGAGTGGGAGCAATGGTGGAAGATGGTAAGTTTAGGGTCGAGAAATTTAACGGCCAAAACTTCCCACTGTGGAAGATGCAGATGGAAGATTATCTGTATCAGAAAGATCTGTACCTACCATTGAGCAAAAAAACAAAGAAGCCGACGGCCATGACAGACGCGGAATGGAACATTCTCGATAGAAAGGCACTCGAAATAGTACGGCTATGCATTGCAACATCAGTCGCTTTCAATATTTCGAAGGAAACAACAACAAGGGGTTTGATGCAGACGTTGGCGAAACTATATGAAAAACCCTCGGCCTCAAACAAGGTATTTCTTATGAAACGATTATTTAATATGAAGATGTTGGAAGGTGGATCTATTGCAGACCATTTAAATGATTTTAATACAGTTACCAATCAGTTAAGTTCTGTAGGGGTAAAATTTGATGATGAAGTTAGAGATCTATTATTCTTGTGCTCATTTCCAAAGAGTTGGAATGGTTTAGTAATGGCCATTAGTAACTCTATCTCTGGATCTAGTACTTTAAAGTTTGATGATGTTGTCGGTGCTATCCTTAGCGAGGAAATGTGACGGAAAAGCTCCGGTGAGACATCGGGTAATGCTTTGAGTGCAGAGTCTAGGGGAAGGAGAATGGAAAGAGGAAAGAGCTCAGGATATCACAGTAAATCAAGGAAAGGCAGATCCAAATCTAGATCGGGGATAGTGTGCTGGAAATGCAGAAAGAAAGGACACCTAAAGAAAGACTATAGATCTAGGAAGGGAAAATTGTTGTGTAACTAGCTCCAAAAATAGAAGAAAAGAGATATCAACGCCTTAGAAATAAGCCACTTCGAGGGGGCAACCTCCAATACATTACATAAATGAACAATTCTTGGATGATACAATTTACAAAACTTCCTTTCTATATATAGGAGTCCATGTGGCCATAATGGAATCCTAGTGGGCCACAATGTAATCCTAGCCGACCTAACAATAATAATTTAAGGGCACAATAATAACAAAATGGGGGTTAAAAGGGTACAATAATAACAATAATGGGGTTACACTAATAACAATAAGGGACTATACTAGTAATATAGGGACCTAACATGCCCCTCTCCTGCAAAAAAGTGTTGTCCTCAACGCTTGAGTAGCTCTAGGTGCTTCTGTACAAACTTCTCATCCTCCCATGTAGAATCTTCAGTAGGTAAGTTCTTCCACTTGATGAGATACTCTGAAACTGATTGATTCCGTAGCTGTCGAGTTCTTGTTTCCGTGACCGCTTTAGGTTCCAATATGATTTTTCCTTCCTCATAAAGTTCTGGAAATATTGTTTGAACTGGAAGATTTTCACCTATAACCTTTTTTATGCATGAAACATGGAAAACTGGATGCACTCGCGAAGAAGCAGGAAGCTCCAATTTATATGCCATCGTACCAATATTTTGCAACACCTTGTAAGGACCATAGTAATTTGGCGATAATTTATTATCCTTCTTAGCTTGCTTGAGGGACATTTGTTTGTACGGTTGTAGCCGTAAAAATACCCAATCTCCTACATCAAAACTTCTCTCGCTGCGATGTTGATCTACCTATTGTTTCATTCGATTTTGTGCCAAATTCAAGTTATCCTTTAAGAGTTGGAGAACTTCTTGTTGATGCTTGATGTGATCTTCCACTTCTTGAACCTTCGAATTTTCCCTTAAAGATGATGTGATGGATGGTGGATGATATCCATAAAGTGCCATAAATGGGGTCATTTTTGCTGCGGTATGGAAGGAAGTGTTATACCACCATTCAGCGAGAGGTAACCACTTGACCCATTGTGTTTGTTTATCAGATACAAAACAACGAAGATATCCTTCCAAACATTTATTTACTATCTCAGTTTGACCATCGGATTGAGGATGATAAGATGAGCTATGAGCTAATTGAGTACCTAAACAAGAAAATAACTTCGTCCAAAAATTTCCAGTAAAAATGGGATCTCTGTCGCTCACAATAACCCTTGGGCTTCCATGTAGCTTTTGAATTCTGTCCATAAATGTAGTAGCAATCGTACTTGCTTTAAATGGATGAGATAATGCACAAAAGTGTGCATACTTGGTAAGTCTATCAACTACCACCATGATGACACTCTTTCCTTCGGACTTAGGTAAACCCGTGATAAAATCCATTGAAATCTCCTCCCAACGTTGACTTGGAATGGATAAAGGTTGTAGAAGTCCTGGGGTCTTAATTGTTTCCACTTTATTCTGCTGGCAAACCAAACATTCCGCCACAAACTTTCGAATATCAGATTTAAGGCTATCCCAAAAAAATTCTTTCTTCACCCTGTGGTAAGTTTTTAAAAATCCTGAGTGTCCTCCTAAAGGAGAAGAGTGCAATTCCAGAAGAATCTTTTGTTTTAGTTGGGAATTCTTACAAAGATATAAGCGATCTTTGTACCATAAGGAATCATTTTTCCAACTAAATGTATCAGATGTACTAGGATCTTGCCGCAACTTTTGAATGAGTGTCCATACATCTTTGTCCTTCTTCCATTCATCTCTTGCTTCGGTTATCCAATCTGGTTGGATAATAGAAATGGCACAAAGCAATGCTTCCACCTCTTCATTCTTTCTTGAGAGTGCATCTGCAACAACATTAAGCTTTCCTTTTTTGTAGATTATTTCAAAGTCATAGCCCAACATCTTCATGACCCATTTTTGCTACTCTTCTGAAGATAGTCTTTGTTCCAAAAAGTGTTTAAGATTATCATGATCAGTTTTTACCTTGAAGTGTCTTCCCATTAGGTAAGTTCTCCATTTCTTTAGTGCATGCAGTATTGCTAACATTTCCTTCTCATAAATAGGTTTCTGTAAATACTTTCCTTTGATTGGACGACTTTCAAAGGCAATGGGTCTTCCTTCCTGCATTAAAACTGCACCAATTCCATTTCCTGAGGCATCACATTCCACAATAAAGGTTTTTGTGAAGTCTGGTGTAGCTAAGACCGGTGCTAGGCACATTGCCTCTTTAAGACGTTCAAAGGCCTTAGTTGCTTCAGGAGTCCATGAAAATGCATCTTTCTTCAATAATGTTATTAGAGGTGCTGCTATTCTCCCATAATTCTTAACAAACTTGCGATAATACCCTGTTAACCCGAGAAATCCTCGCAACTTCTTTATGGTTGTGGGGACTTTCCATTCCTTAATGGCTTTAATTTTGTTAGGTCTACTTTAACACCCTCGTGAGATACAATATGACCCAGATATTCCACCTCTTGTACTCCAAAGAAACATTTGGATTTTTTTGCATATAATTGTTTCTCCTGCAATAGTTTGAGCACCCTATCAACATGTTGAACATGATCCTTCCAAGAACTGCTGTAGATTAGTATATCATCAAAAAATACTAGCACAAATTTTCTAAGGAAGGGTTTGAAAATGGAATTCATCAACCCTTGAAATGTAGAAGGTGCATTGGTAAGGCCAAAAGGCATGACCAAAAAATTCATAATGACCCTCATGAGTTCGAAATGCTATTTTTGGAATATCTTCAGTCTTCATTCTAATTTGATGATATCCTGAACGAAGATCCAACTTGGTAAAATAAATTACTCCATGTAATTCATCCAATAATTCATCAATCACAGGAATGGGAAATTTGTCTCTAATGGTGAGCTTATTGAGCTCCCTATAATCCGGACACATTCGCCATGATCCATCCTTCTTGTGTACCAATACTACAGGAGCAGAGAAAGAACTTTGACTAGGTTAAATTATACCCGCCTCTAACATTTCTGCAATCATACGTTCAATTTCGCTCTTTTGGAAGTAAGGATATCTATAAGGCCGGATGTTTGGAGGAACACTTCCTGGAATCAAATGAATAGCATGATCATGATCACGAATAGGTGGGAGTCCCTTGGGAGTTTCAAACACCTTGGAATGATTGTCCAAGACTTGTTGGAGATCTGCAGAAATAGATGATTTTGATGTTGGAACTTCTAGTGAGCATAATTGTGCAATTATGCCTCGTTGTTCTTTCTTTAGAAGCTTTGTCACGACATTAGAGCTTATTATCTTTCCCAAATTCCCCGCAATACCGCGTAATTCGACTTCCTTTCCTTGTGAAAAAAATTTCAAGAAAATTTCTTGAAAATTAAAAGCTACCGTCCCCAAAGATTGTAACCATTGTACTCCTAGTACCACATCAGCACCTCCCATAGGAATGGAAAGCATTGGACTAGTCAATACATATTCCCCCATGGTTAGCTTGATATTATGGCATTTTCTAGAGCAATTTATAGTTCCTCCATTTGCAACCATCACTTGACATTCTGGTGCTGGGTATAGGAAACAATTTAATTCCTTGGCTACCTTATAATGAATAAATTATGGGTGCTACCTGAATCAATCAACACTATTACCTTTTTCTTCTTGATATGTCCTTCTATCTTGAGAGTCTGAGGAGTGGTAATTCCTGACAGTGCATTACATGATATGGTCGGATTCATTTCTTCCTCCTCTAGGGCGGGTTCCCGGTGTGTATCCTCTTCTTGTTCATTTTCTTCTTCCTCTTCACGATCTATGTAAAATAATTTCTTCTCAGCACACTTATGACCTTTAGTGTATTTTCTATCACAACTGTAACAAAGCCCTTTTGCTCTTTTTTCTTCCAATTGTTGTGGTGTCAACCTTGTAGGTTGTGGAAATCTAGGTGTAGAAACACTTCCTTCTTTATAGAATTGAGTGGTAGGCTTCCTTGCCAACCTGAATGCCTTCTCCAATGAATCCAGTTCCAAAACACGAACTTCATGTTGGATGTTATCCTTTAAAGTGCCCATGAAGAGATTTATCTTGTGTTCCTCTAGAATATCAGTAACCCTTATATTCAATTTTTGGAAGTCCTCAATGTGCTGCCCCACTACACCCTTTTTTTTGAGATTTATCAATTGGCTAAAGAAGGTGTTGCTCTTTGTATCCTCATAATGTGCTATCGTTTCCTTCGTAAAAATTGACCAAGTGAAAATTTTTTTATGGGATCAAAGCCATCGATACCATACAAATGTATTTTGTTCTAAATGTAAAGTTGCAATGCGTACCGTTTGTGTGTTTTGCACGTTATGGAGATCAAAATATTGCTCCATCTGTAGTATCCATGTTACAGGATCCTTTCCATCAAACTTCCTCATATCCATTTTTGGAATACGGTGGTTCTTCCCGCCAACATTAGAGTTTATGAAATCACGATTAACATTTATTTTGTTCTCATCATGAGGTTCTTCTACTATCTTTTCACCATTAGGAAACATTTCTTGTATCAACTTTGTCAAACCTTCGATGTTTGTTTTTAGATCATTCTTCATGTTTTCCATCTTAGCTTCCATGCCAGCTTCCATGCCATCCATCTTCGCTTCCACACCTTTCTTCAAAACTTCCATTTCATTTTTTGTTGCTCTTTGCGAGAGTGAAATTTGTTGCACTTACTCTTGTAATTTTGATAGATCATGTTGCAATTCTTCATCTTCATGAGTCATAGTAGAGCCTTCTGAATGCTTAATGGGTGTTGAATTATTTTTACGGGGCATATTTTAGAACCGAATACTGATATATATTCTACAATATGCCCTTGGAATCAATTAAAATTGATTCTTCAAACAAGACTTATGCAATTCGGAAAAAAAATACACACCTTTTTCTTGCTTTTGAGGAGCTCGATATTGAAATTGGATTATCTCTGTGATTGCAGTACTTCAATATCTAAATTTCAGTACCGACGTAGCCCTCTGAATTATATTTCGAATGCCACAGGTCTGACCTAATTTGGATTCTCCAAGACAAATTTGTGTCCAATCTCCCACAATGACCTAATTATGGACTGGTTCAGTAGAGCGAATTTGTATGACTTTCCACGTGTCATTGTTTCGTCCTTTGTCTCTAAAATTGATAGACAAGAAACTAAAGTCCGTGTACTTGTGACCACTTTTTATGGCACTCCAATCCGATGCCCAGAGAGATCATTATTGAACTTTTCCCACGATCACCTCTTTGAGATGAAATTAAGGCGCCTGAAAACGCACTACCTTCCACAGATCATATCTCCAAAAATATTGCGAACCAAGATCTAAATTTTTTTGAAGAATTACCTCAAGATTTCATCTTCGCACCATATGAATTTCAGATTTTGAACCTTCGTAGAAACAAAATTATAGCGCAAATTCCACGATGACCTATTTAGGATCCTGAAAAAAGACCTAACTTCCACAGAACATATCTCCGAAAATATTTCGAACCAAGCTCTGAAATTTTTAGACAATATTCCTCAGGATTTCGGCTTTGCACCCTAAAACTTTCAGCTTCTGAAACTTCGTAGAAAAAAATTATAGCGCAAATGCCACGATGACCTGTTTGGAGCAGCAAAACCCTAGAATCCCAAACCTCTGATACCAAATGTTGTGTAACTAGCTCCAAAAATAGAAGAAAAGAGATATAAATGCCTTAGAAATAAGCCACTTCGAGGGGGCAACCTCCAATACATTACATAAATGAACAATTCTTGGATGATACAATTTACAAAACTTCCTTTCTATATATAGGAGTCCATGTGACCATAATGGAATCATAGTGGGCCACAATGTAATCCTAGCCGACCTAACAATAATAATTTAAGGGCACAATAATAACAATAATGGGGTTACACTAATAACAATAAGGGACTATACTAGTAATATAGGGATCTAACAAAAAGAAGGAGATGCGCAACAAGAAAACAATCATGAAGCAAATGTGACAGGTGATGTGTTGCAAGATTCTTTGATTCTTTCTTTCGAAAATGTTACTGATTCCTAGGTAGTAGATTCAGGTGCCTCATTCCATGCCACACCTGATAAGAAATATTTTCATGACTATGTTCAAGGAGATTTTGGAAAAGTTTGTTTGGGTGATGATAAACCTTGTAAAATTGTTGGAATGGGTAAGGTTCTTGTAAAACAATAGAATGGAAACCAATGGCTATTAAAGGAGGTAAGGCATGTTCCATATATAAAGAAAAATCTGATTTCAACATGGAAGTTAGGCGGTGAAGGTTGTGTGACAACTTTCACAGATAAAACTTGGAAGGTCACCAAAGGAGCCCTGGTAATAGAAAAAGGCGAAAAGGTTGGTACATTGTATTTATGCAATGGTATTTCTAACTCTGTTAATGCTTTAACTTCAAAAGGAGCAGATGCAACATTATGGCATCATAGGCTCGGACACATGAGTGAGAAGGGGATGAAGATTCTTCACTCAAGAAATTTGTTGCCAGGTTTGAAGAATGTTGATTTGGATTTCTATGAAAATTTCATTTATGGAAAACAAAATAGAGTCAGATTTCTCAGAGTTGGGAAAGAAAAGAAGAGCGAAAAATTCGAGCTTGTGCATACATATGTATGGGGACCTACTCAGGTACCATCTCTCGGTGGCTCTCGCTATTATGTTATGTTTATTGATGATGCAACTAGAAAAACTTGGATTTATTGTATTCAAAATAAATATGATGTATTTGATACTTTCAAGAAATGGAAAGCTTTGATTGAGATTGAGACAGGAAAGAAGTTGAAGTGTCTCAGATCAGACAATGGAGGTGAATATTACAGCAAAGAGTTTGATAGGTACTATTCAGAGCATGGAATTTTTAGAGAGAAGACAGTTCCAAGAACACCACAAGAAAATGGTGTGTCAGAAAGAATGAACAGAACAATCATGGAGCGTGCAAGGTGCATGAGATAGCATGCAGGATTGCCTTTACAATTTTGGGCAGATGCTGTAGATAATGTTGTTTATCTAATAAACAAAGAGCCTTCAAGTTCCTTGGATGGTGGTATTCCAGAGGAAGCATGGACAGGTAAAAAGGTAAACTACTCTTTTTTAAAGCCTTTTGGTTGTGAGGCCTTTATCCATATTAATAAAGAAAATAGATTAAAGCTTGAGGCAAAATCAAAGAAATGTAACTTTATTGGATATGGTGTTAATGATTTTGGTTATCTCTTATATGATTATGAAAATCACAAAATCATTAGGAGAAAAGATGTAATATTCAATGAAAAGGTCTTGTATAAGAATCATTTGCAGGAAAAGAAACAGGAAAAAGAAATCAAGGAATACACGATTCTTGATGAGATAATTGAAAAAGTAAAGGTACTTGAAAATAATAATAATCAACAACCACAGTAGCAGCAACCACCACAACAGCAACAGACACCTCAAACACCTGAAAGTGGTGTTAGAATATCTACCAGGATAAGTAGACCCCCTAAACGATACTCTCCTTCATTATATTATTTATTATTGACTGATTCTGGTGAACCCGGATGTTATGAAAAAGCAATGCAGGTTGAAATCAGGAAGAAGTGGGAGCTAGCCATGGAAGAAGAGATGGACTTCTTAATGCATAACCAGACTTGGGACTTAGTCAGGTTGCCTGTAGGTAAAACTACATTGCAGAATAAATGGGTTTATAGGTTGAAGGAAGAATATGGAGGAAAACAGAGGTACAAAGCTATACTTGTGGTGAAGGGGTTTGCACAGAAGAAAGGTATTGATTTTGATGAAATATTTTCTCCTGTTGTTAAAATGAATTCAATCAGAACTATTTTAAGTCTTATAGCAGCGGAAGATTTACATCTTGAATAGTTAGATGTAAAGACAACATTTCTCCAAGGAGATTTGAAGGAAGAGATATACATGTAGCAACCAAAAGGATATGAGGTCAAAGGGAAAGAAAAATTGGTGTGCAGGTTAAAGAAGAGCTTGTATGGCTTAAAATAGGCTCCAAGGAAGTGGTATCTAAAATTTGACAAGTTTATGCCTGAACAAGGTTATACTAGATGTCACTCTGATCATTGTGTTCATCTGAAAAAAGAAAAATGATGGCATCTATATTATATTGTTATTGTATGTAGATGACATGATTGTTGCAGGGTCTAACATGCAGGAAATAAATGTGCTCCAAAAAAAAATTGCAAATTCATTTGCAATGAAGGATTTGGGAGTTGCAAAACAGATCCTTGGTATGATAATAACCAGAGATAGGAAAAATTGAAAATTAACACTGTCTCAGAATGAGTACATATAAAAGGTGTTGAAAAGATTTAATATGCACAATGCAAAACCAGTTAGTACACATTTTGCTAGCCATTTCAAACTTAGTAAAGAGATGTGCCCAAAGACCCAAGAAGACATGGATTATATGTCTAAAGTTCCATATGCATCAGCAGTTGGAAGCTTAATGTATGCAATGGTCTACACAAGGCCTGATATTGCACATGCAGTGGGATTTGTAAGCAGGTACATGAATAATCGAGGAAAAGAACATTGGATGGTAGTAAAATGGATTCTCAGATATTTGAGAGGTACCAAAAATCAAGCATTATGATTTGGTGGTTCAAACATTGCTCTACAGGGATATGTTGATGTAGATATGGCAGGTGACAGAGATAACAGGAGGAGCACTATAGGATATGTATTTACTATAGGTGGAACAACTGTCAGTTGGGTTTCAAAAATCTAGAGTGTTATTGCACTTTCAACAACAGAAGCAGAGTATGTCCCTGCTACAGAGGCTAGTAAAGAAATGATTTAGTTACAAAGGTTTATGGATGAATTGGGTAAGAAGCATGATATGGGCACGTTATACAGTGATAGCCAAAGTGCCATTCATCTTGCAAAGAACTCAGTATTTCATTCCAGGACTAAACACATACATATCAAGTACTATTTCATACGGTCAATATTGGAAGATGGAGAGTTGAAGCTGGAAAAGATACACACTAGCCAGAATCCGACAGATATGCTAACAAAAGTTGTAGCCAGGGAGAAACCGAGAATGTGCTTAGTTTCAATTGGTCTTCAAGGATGATGATGAAGATGAGAAAAAACCAAGTCCAAAGAGGATTCATTGTCCAACAAATGAAGTAGCGATGGAGTTGCTACAATCAGTCTCCAAGTGGGAGATTGTTGGGTGTGGAGCATGATTATCTTGTTTACTTTGTATCACAACATTGGACCCCTATACCTTAAATGGGGTGGCAATACCGCCTGTAATTAATTTCTGCCGTGGAGGGTCCAAGGGGGGTGGTAGCGACTTTATGGAGCCCCCCCCTGGTGGGGGGTTTTAGGGGCAACGCCCCCGAAGCTAAAAACAGATGTAAAATTGCCTTGTAAAAGTATAGTAATTTCTAGTCAATCTGGGCTGTTCATTAGGCAGATGATCTGACGGTAGAAGTTATGTTTAGTTTAGGGTTTTTTTCCCTAGAAGGAAACCCCTCTCTTTATATGAGGGTATTGTATTACGGCTGTGTATTACATGTGTATTCTTTGAGCGGAAAATAGATAGGGAGACTGTGAGAGAGAACAGAGGATATTACAATAGATCTGCTGTAGGTTTTGTCTCTTCATTTTTCTGGATAATAAAAAGGAAGGACTGGCTGTTCGGGGTGGACATAGCCCAAACTGGGTGAACAACGTATATTTGTGTCTCTCTGGTTTTATGTGTTTTGTGTGCTTGAATTTTCCACATATTTTATGTGTTGCATTGCTCTGTAATATATAATTTTCTAACAAATTCCTTTCTCTGTCACATCTGAACTTGCCTGTAGATACATTAAGTTTACATCTTCAAAAAATAGGTTGCCATTAAGGACAACATATTACATCATAATGCCAATAATCTCCCCCTTTGGACTTGATGGTAACCATGTTGGTGTTTGATCACCACAACTTGTAGATACCTGATAAACACATCAACCATAAGCATTATTCAAACACCAAGTTACTCTCCCCCTTTGACATCAACAATAAAGGGTGAACCAATACAATAATGTCAAGATTTGCACTGCACTATACGAAACATACTCCCCCTGAACACATGTTGAAGCTTCAAAAGATATTTGCAAGAATCTATAACCTTTCCTATCACTAAGGACACATACATACATAAATTACCCAACCAAGTGGGGTTACATATTTAACTCAACTACACAACCAAGTGGGTTTACATCTTTGACTCAGGCACCCAACCAAGTGGGTTTACAAATTTGAAAAAAAGTCCCTACATGACTGAATATGACAATATTTACATCATAGGTCTCAACATGACCCTTACATTAAATTACAAATATGACATTATAACCAAGACCAAAGGACCTCAATAGAGAGATATCATAGAACACACTTTAGTAACCAATAGAATGCCAACAATGCATTATATCCAACAAGGCTAATGCTCCCCCTAAGCCTGTGCATCCTCAAAAATTTCAACAACTAATTCATCAAGGCGTATTTATCAAGCAAATTAATATCAAGGAAAGGAAATGTAAGCTGAAAACCAGAACCGCAGACTTTACACATCAACACCCATGCAACAAAGCCAAATCATATATCTCAGCAACATGACAAACATGGTTTTGAAGGCTGACCAACATATTTTATGACAGAAGGATCCATACAATACTGTATAGAGAGAAACTCACATATATACGCTACTATGCATCATGAAACCTGCGTACCGAATTTAGCATTATGAAATAAAACACCGGATATGTGAGGCAGAGACAACTCCCATCTTATGCCTGAGATATTCAAATTCTTCTCTGGGAAGAGGTTTAGTAAATATGTCAAAAAATTGTTCTTTAGAGGGAACATACTCCAATTTAACCTTTTTCTCAAGCACTTTTTTCTCGTAAAAAGTGATACTTTGTAATATTCCCAAATTTTCACATAATATTTGGAATATTAGAGTTCTTAATTTTCTTAATGAATTAAGTAAATAAAAGGGTGGAGGGACCCATAATCCTCAAGATGAATAAATATCCACTTTTTATGTGTGAATGTAGATTAATTAAACCTAGATCTACATAATGAGGTAGTGCAGCAACTACTAATGTGAATGGATTGGAGATCCTATCTCATTAATGGGATAGATCATGGAGGTTGAAGCAGTCAACTAAGATAATGGAAGGCATCTCATGTATGAACATAGAGCATTCATAATGAAATGATGGAGGAAATGGTGCAATTAATGCACAACATGATGGAGAGGGTTTAAATTGCACCTAGACATGATGGATGACTTGGAGAGACAACACAGTCAAACATGGAGGATCATGTCCACATGCACAATGCAGTCTAGATGAGGGCCAAGGCATGGGAAGGCTCAAAAACTATATAAATAAGATGAAGGCAAGAATGGATGGATGCTTGAGTATATTGATGTGAAGGTCTGTTTAGATCTGGAATTGTCATGTGACATTCCATGCTTTCTTTCGCTATTTAGCTAAGATTGCAAGTGTTGTTTAGCACTGGGTGTTCCTGGTTGGGAATTTCACCTCTTTCATTGAGTGATCTCTTTGAATAGGATTGTACTCCATTCATCATCTGGCATTGGTTCCATACATATTTCCATCATCTGCAGAACACCTACCTTCAGGAATTACGCAATTTCTGAAGATCAGTTTGGGAGGTGGAGGTTGTCTTCAGTATTTCAGTTTGAGAACTAGTGTAGGATTATTCCTTTCACCTTGGGCTTGAAGATCCTTTCAGATCTGGCATCAAACCAAGAATTATTGACCTCCTAGCAGCATCAGTCCATCATTGTAGATCCAAAGGAGGAAGGAATTTGTTAGCATTTCAACTAGTAATCCTATGAGGGATCATCACCTCACTTTTCCATCACTATTTCCATCAATGGGGAGCCTATTACAACATATTTAAGTAGACATAGAGCCTCTCTCTCTTGTACAATGCAGTTTTTGTAGCAATTGCATATTCAGTTGCTGCAACTTGAAGGAGGAAGAACAAAAGGCAAGATCTCAAGCTCCTAGATTGTAGATCTGAAGGAGGGATCAACCCTCAAAGCTCAGATATATTTATACATTATATTATAGCCATCTTTAGATCAGATCTAGCTTCAGATCTATATAACCCAGCAGTCAAAGGATCAAACCCTAGGAGGATTATTTTCCAAAGTTGTAGATCTGGAAAATCCTTTCTAGGTTATCTTGGGTTCCCATCACATTGGCCAAATCTTGAATCTTGGTATCATTAGAGCTCTTGTGCTCCATAGATCTGCATTTCCTTTTGCACCAGCTTCATGTACATTAGAAACAAAAGATACAATGCAATATTTCTTCCTGTAGCTCACCAGTTACGTTGTACCTACTTTGGCATGTTTTCAGGGTCATTCTAGGCCACTTCTTTGGCTAGATCCCCTCATCTTTTGTACAATTGTGTAACTGAATCATCTCCATATAATAAAATGGCTCAACTATTTTGTCTATATCTGTGTTGATCATAAAATTACATGTACATTTTTTTTGTTACAAATATTGTGTTTGTGTATCAATGCATTATTCCATTTTGGGATATTACAATGGTATCAGAGCATGATCTTTGGCTCAGCTTATGGAAATTTTGAAAACATAAGGAAAGCAGATGGTAGAGATCTACTATGGAGAGATTAATTTTTGCCTCATATTCCTTTAGATCTATGAAGGATCTCTCCAAAGATAAAAATGAAACAAGGAGAGAAAGGCAAAGAGAAACCCCAAGAAGGTTTCAAGATGAAGAAGGTCCTAGTACTTATTTTTAGCAAAAAAGAAGACTGGAGAAGCAAAGAGCTTCACATTATTCCACTAAATCCACTTTCTTTGAGAAATAGGAATGGTATGAATATGATGAAGGCTTGTGGCATGAGACCCTATGTGAATATCTATCTGAATACAAGTCACAACCTAGAGCATTGAATGAGAATCTCTCTCCAACAGTTTTTGCAACTCAAAGAAGAGAGGAGATCCAGAAGCAACAATAGAAGAAAGAGGCATAGATTCTTCTTGCCTACATTTGATGGATCTTCCACAAGAACCTTGAGGGCTTGGAGGGAAGAATTATTTACCTTATTTCTGAAACATCCTATATTAGAAAGAGAGGTTGTAGAGTTTGCAACACTGCACCTTGGGGGTGAAGCAAGAAAATGGTGGTTCAGTCACTTGTCACACATGAAAGTGTCTGCTTATGTAGATATAATTCAAAGACTAAAGGAAAAGTATGGTAGAAAGAAACCACAAACATCTCACATGGTGACATCTCCCATTATCAAGGAGATATTTCATGAAGATTCAAGAGAAGATGTTCTTATTATCACTCAAGATGAGGAGCCTCTACCACCACCAGCTGCAGATGTGCTTACATCAAGAGGAGGATCACTTGCATCTTTGAAATATGGTCTTGAGTTCTTGACATTTGGAGCCCCATGCATGATTGATGAGATGCATGAGGAGGAGGAGACAAATACCAGCGCTGATACACTTGTAGAAGTGCAGCCATCACTCTTACTAGCAATTGGAGAGACCTTTGCACCTGAAGAGGAAACTCTTGTAGCATTGCAAAATGTTTCTGAGTATCATTTGATCCAAGGTATGCATGCAATTTCATCTCATATTATTTCAGTACCTCTTATTGAAACTTATGGGGACATGCCATCAGGGCTATTTCATGACCAAGGGTTAGAACATCATGCTGATTTGGAGCAGCATTATATCACTGCACAAAGGATCCTTGATCTAATCAAGGAAGAGATTAAGAACCATCCTAGTTTGTCATGGATGAACTACATTCAACCTCTTGATTTGAAATGTGGAGTTTCGAAAAATGGGTTGAGTATGATTCTATGTACAATGGTTGGCTATGAGTTCAACATTGTGCCCTGCTTTGGGGCAACACACATTTTACCTTGCAGATCTACAGCGTTGTTAATGAGTAGCGATGAGAAGAAGAGGACCCATTCCTCATGGGAGCAATCATATGGTAGATTCATTCATGAAGCAATGGAGGAAAATATGATAGATGGCAGACATCTTGAGATGAGAAATATTTTCTCCTTTCTAGATGACACTTTCTTAATGAGCATCTCACAACTCAAAGAGAGACTTCTACCTACAACACATCCATAACCTCATTGGTTTTGGAAGGCCATGGATGAGAAGAAGGTTTCATTAAGAGATCTAATTGGAGGTGCACTTCAAAATTTCATGGAGTGCAAAGTTCTTCATCATTTTGGGGAGGAAGGTATTCTACAAAGGGAGGATACCATGTTTATGTAGTACATCATTCATCATCCACATTGGGATGAATGGGTGAGAATGATCAACGAGGGGTTACATGAACACTTGCAAATATATGACATGGGCTAGCAAGAATCCGGGTTACGCTGGTTGCTCTTGGGAGAGTTTGGTTACTTCCCAAAGGCTCCAATTTCTTTGATCCATGCCTTGAAAAACACTTATGTAATGAAGAAGGAGGCATGGTTGCACTGGCTGCTCTTGGGTGAGTATGGTTACTACCCAAAAGCTCATATTTTCTTTTTGCATGCCTTGTGTATCAATGATAGTATGCAGCATAAGAAGGCATATTCAATTGGGTTGTCCTTAAGAGAGTTTGGCCATCACATGACTTCTCCCATGTTTATGTGTTTTGTATTGTTTGTAATATGGTATAGTACTCTCATGATGTGTGATAATGGAGGTTTCTTGTATTGGGATGGTATGAAATTCTATATGTCCTACAGTATGTTGTTGTTACTCCATGATTCACATGATGATATGAAGAGGCAGCAAGATCTCTTGTTGCTTTGGTTACTTTTGAGGGAGTTTGGCTTATCCATCTTGCATGAGGAGGATGGAGGTTGACAGCAAAGGGCCTTACTCTGGTGCTTACTATTGGGAGAATATGGTTTGACACTTTGGTCTACCCATATGTCTCTATTTCTTCTTTTGCATAATGTTGGAATGATGATTGGAACCAACAAGGCCAACAGGGCTAGAAATGAGGGCATGTTAGTGTTCAATTTACTTCATGAAACATGGGATGAAGAAATGCTTTGTGAGATGGAACTTTTCCTTTGTGGAAAGAACCCATTTTTATGTATATCATGTGTTGATGATGATGTTGGACATCATATGGTTTTCACTTGGTACTTCACAATGGAAGGAGGGCATCTAACCATATAGTTGGAGATCATTCTATGTATTCTTGAGAGACAACTTTGGAACCAAACATGCATGACACATTTTAGCAAATGGAGGAGGCCTTCCTTATGTAGATTCCATTTGGAGGGTAATGGATAAATTTGCATCCACTTTTTCAATTGCTTGAGGACAAGAAACATTTCGCTGGGGAGGACTGTAATATTCCCAAATTTTCACATAATATTTGGAATATTAGAGTTCTTAATTTTCTTAATGAATTAAGTAAATAAAAGGGTGGAGGGACCCATAATCCTCAAGATGAATAAATATCCACTTTTTATGTGTGAATGTGGATTAATTAAACCTATATCTACATAATGAGGTAGTGGAGAAACTACTAATGTGAATGGATTGGAGATCATGTCTCATTAAAGGGATAGATCATGGAGGTTGAAGCAGTCAACTAAGATCATGGAAGGCATCTCATAAATGAACATAGAGCATTCATGATGAAGTGATGGAGGAAGTGGTGCAATTAATACACAACATGATGGAGAGGGTGTAAATTGCACCTAGACATGTTGGATGACTTGGAGAGACAACACAATCAAACATGGAGGATCATGTCCACATGCACAACGCAGTTTAGATGAGGGTCAAGGCATGGGAAGGCTAAAAAACTATATAAATAAGATGAAGGAAAGAATGGAGGGATGCTTGAGTATATTGATGTGAAGGTTTGTTTAGATCTGGAATTGTCATGTGACATTCCATGCTTTCTTTGGCTATTTAGCTAAGATTTCAAGTGTTGTTTAGCACTGGGTGTTCCTGGTCGGGAATCCCACCTCTTTCATTGAGTGATCCCTTGGAAGAGGATTATACTTCATTCTTCATCTGGAATTGGTGCCATACATATTTCCATCATTTGCATAACACCTACCTTCATGAATTACGCAATTTCTAAAGATCAGTTTGGGAGGTGGAGGTTTTCTTTAGTATTTCAGCTGGAGAACCAGTGTAGGATTATTCCTTTCACCTTGGGCTTGAAGATTAGAATTTCCAGGGCTTCATTTCAGATCTGGCATTAGGCCAAGAATTATTTACCTCCTAGCAGTAGCAGGCCCATCAAGGATTGCGTAGTCCATCATTGCAAATCCAAAGGAGGAAGGAAGTTGCTAGCATTTCAGCTAGTAATCCCGTGAGGGATCATCCCCTCACTTTTCCATCACTACTTCCATCAGTCAGGAGCCTATTTCAGCATATTTCAATAGGCATAGAGCATCTCTCTCTTGTACATCACATTTTCTGTAGCAGCTTCATATTCAGTTGCTGCAACTTGAAGGAGGAAGAACAGAAAGCAAGATCTCAAGCTCCTAGCTTGTCGATCTGAAGGAGGGATCAACCCTCAAAGCTTAGATCTTTTTATACATCATATTGCAGCCATATTTATATAAAATCTAGCTTCAGATCTATCTAACCCAGCATTCAAAGGATCAAACCCTAGGAGGGTGATTTTCCAAAGTTTTAGATCTGGAAAATCCTTTCTGGGTTATCTTGGGTTCCCATCACATTGGCTAGATCTTGACTCTTGGTATCATCAGAGCTCCCATGCTCCATATATCAACATTTCCTTTTGCAGTAGCTTCATTTACATCAATAAAAAAAGGGAGAGCACAATATTTCTTCCTGTAGCTCACCAGTTACGATGTACCTTCTTTGGCATGTTTGCAGGGTCATTCTGGGCCACTTCTTTGGCTAGATCCTCTCATCTTTTGTACAATTGTGTAACTGAATCATCTCCATATAATAAAATGGCTCATATATTATGTCTATATCTATGTTGATCATAAACTTACATGTACATTTTCTGTGTTACAAATATTGTGTTTATGTATCAATGCATTATTCCATTTTGGGATATTACATACTAGATAGGAATGTGCTTGGTTTTGGAATGCATAACATGATTTCTCGAGATACTCATGGCACTTGTAATGTCTACATCATCCAAAGAAGTTGTGTGAAACATGATGCAACAACCACATATTCTGCTTCTGTTGTAGATAAGGCAATGGAACTTTAGTTCTTGCTGAACCGGGATACTAATCGGGGCCCCATATAAAATGCACCTCCACTAGTGCTTTTCCTGTCATCGAAATTTCTAGCCCAGTCCTCATCTGTGTAAGCGTGAAGAGTAAGATCAAAATTCTTGGGATACCATAAACCAAAATCTTGAGTTCCTTGTAGATATTTGAATATTATTTTTATGACCTGATGATGTGACTCCTTTGGATTGGCTTGGAATCATCCAACAATCCCAACTGCATGCATGATATCTGGTATAGTCCCTATTAGATAAAGAAAACTTCCAATCATATTATATACTCTGGTTGGTTTACCATAGAAGAATCATCATGAGAATTGAGGTTACATCCAGTCACCATTGGAGTTCTCACAGGTTTTCTTTCTTCCATCCCATAATTCTTCAAAATCTGCTTGAGATATTTTTCTTGTGAGAGAAAGATGCCATCCTTTTCTTGTTGCACTTGTAAGCCAAGAAAATATGTTAGTTCCCCAAGTAAAGACATTTCGAATTCCCGCTACAGAACTGAAGCAAATTTCTGACTCATGGAATCTTCATTACTCCCAAAAATGATGTCATCAACATAAACAACAATAATTAATAGTTTAACATACTCAATTTTTGTGTATAATTTACTGCCTGCAGATCCTTTTGTGAAACCTTTTTGTTGAAGATATTTTTCAAGACGATAGTACCATGCCTGTGGGGCTTGTTTTAGACCATATAAGGCCTTTTTAAATTTGCAAACACATTTTTCATCCTTTCCCAGAATGAATCCTTCTGGTTGTTATATATTCACTTCTTCTAGATGACCATTAAGGAAAGAAGATTTTACATCAATTTGATAAACCTTGAATTGTTGAAAACTTGAAAATGCAAGAAACATTCTCATGGCTTCAAGTCTGGCTACTAGTGCAAATGTTTCTTCAAAATCTATACCTTCTTGTTGAGCATAACCTTTACAAACAAGTCTAGCTTTTTTTCTAATTACATCTCCATTTTCATTTAACTTGTTTTTGAATATCCACTTTGTTCCAATAACATTTTTATCATGAGGTCTTGGAACTAATTCCCAAGTATTATTCTTTTCAATTTGATCAAGTTCTTTATTCATGGCCTGAATCCAACATTCATATTTACTTTCTTGATTTACATTTTGTGGTTCAATGGTGGATAAAAGTGCTAGATAACTAGGACATCCTACAAGTGTTCTTCTTGTTTGTACCCCTGATTACTTTTCTCCCAAAATTTGAGATTCTGGATCATTCTTTTTAACATACCTGAATGAGAGCTTTTCTCTTTCGGATGTATCTTCTTCTCATTAGGGGAATTTTGAGGTCTAAAATGGGCCTCCTAAGGAAATTATTAAATAATAGTGGAAATAATAAAATAAGATTTGATGACATCATCAAATTTTAGAGGGAAAAAAGAAAAAACTACTTTTTCAACTCGTATTTTCAACTTCTCTCCCAAATTCTTTGCTAAATTTCGAGCAAGAGTACTCGTTGGATGTGAAATTTAATTCCTCATCCAAGGAGTACCCATGTTGCATACTTTTGATGGACTCTGCTAAATGAAAAATGACAAATACATGAAAAACATTATTACAATCAAGTTTTTTCATGCATTTCTCAATTTTCGCATAGTGGGGTCCATCGAAAGTATGCAACATGGGTACTTATTGAATGAAGAATTAAATTTTTCATCCAACGAGTACTACCACTCCAAATTTGAGTAAAAAATTTGGAAGATAAGTTGAAAATACGAGTTGAAAAAGTAGTTTTATGATTTTAATATTTTTTAATATTTCTACCCTTTTAATTAAAAAATGGTGAATCATTCGCCATGGTTGACATCATCATATTGAATCCTATTGGTTCTTATAAAGTTTATTTTGGTTGTACATTTTTCTTAGGTGGCCCATTTTAGACCTCGGAATTCCCCTAATGGGTGCTTCATTAGGTTCTTCTTCCATATTATTGTGATTTGATGAGGGAAAACATTCATCATCATCATCCTCATTTGTTTTTATTTCCCTTTTGGGAGTCGTGAGAGATTCATCAATCATAACATAATTACATTCAACAATCTTCTGAAGTCTCTTATTGTAGTATTTGTATCCTTTACTTCTAGAAGAGTAACCAGAAGTATTCTTTCATCTGCTCTAGGTTCAAACTTACCAAGTTTTTCATCATTATTTTTTTATATAACATTTGCTTCCAAAAAATTTGAAGTGCTTCATAGTGGGAGTATTACCATACTAGAGTTCATAAGGATTTTTATCACTATTTACACAAACATGAGCCTTGTTGAGAATATTTATTACAATATGAGCATATTCACCCCAAAAGGTGTCAAGAGTCCCGGATTGATCAAGCATAGCACGAGCCATTTGCTAAATTGTTCTATTCATTATTTCTGCCACACCATTTTGTTGCGGAGATCCATCTACAAAGAAATGTCTTTTTATGCCATATTATTCATAGAAATCAAATAATTCATCCGATATATATTCTCCTCCTCAGTCAGATTTAAGAAATTTGACTTTTATATCTAATTCAGTTTCAACTAGAGCTTTGAAGACCTTAAAATTTTCAAATTCTTCATCTTTACATTTCAATAAACCGATCCAACACATTGTAGAAAAGTCATCAATGAATAAGATATAGTATTGTTCTCCATGAGGTGAATTTTTCCTTACAGGTCCACACAAATCAATATGTATGAGTTCAATAGGCTTACTTGCTGATCCTTATTTGGCATTAAATTGGGCCCTGGTTTGCTTACCAAATTGGCATGACTTGCATATGGTACTTTCTAGTGAAGCAATGTTGGGTATATCACGGACATATTTGAACCTACTTGATTTTCTTATTTGAGAAAAGCTCAGATGTCCCAATCTTATGTGCCATAACCAATTTTCTACATATTTTCCTAGATAACATTGTTCTTGGCCACCTTTCAATATATATAAATTGTTTGGTGTTCTTTTTCCTTTTATTAAGGTTTTTTCGATGTCAAGTTCATGTACCACACACTCCTTTGATCGGAAGACAACTTCATTTCCTTGGTCACACATTTGACTAACTCTCAACAAGTTATGCTTTAATCCATCAACATACATAACATTGTTAGTTTTAACCTTTTATTTTAGAAAAACAAATCCCTTACCCATAATGATAGCAGGAGAGTCATTTACAAAAGTAACATTATTTTCCTTTTCTAATGCGTTGTATGAAATGAGTTTATCTTTATCACTTGTCATGTGTTTTTAACATCTGCTATCAATGTACCATTGATTTTCTTCTCCTTCTGCAAATAAAGCTATGGCACAACTTTCAAAATGTATGTCCTTCCTTCTCCCTACTTTGGAAATTGAAAATATTTTTTCTTTTGGCAGAATTTTTCTCTTGCATTCAAATTCCTCATGTCAAAAGTTATTGCAAAATGAACATTCAATTTCGTCTTGAAGAGGAGAAAAATTGTTATAAGTATTCTTCTTTATTCCTGTATCATTTCTTTTCTTTCTTGCTTCTCTGGTCATGATGGTTTTGTATGTAACACGTTGAGTAGCTTTGTGACCAAAATTATGACATGAGAAACATTGTCCCTGAAAGAAGAAATTTCTACTATCATAGAACCTTCTAGTGTTCTTTACCTTTTGACTGATATTTCCGTTATTTCTCATCCTTGAATTTGAATGATCATGCATTACCTAAACATTGTAACTTTTCTTTTGCTTAGTGATGAAGCTTTGCTGGTTGGGGTTTGCTGCATTTAGATAGCTTGTAGCTGAGGATTTTTTTGACTGATAAGATTCACCAATATATCCAAGACCTGTCTTCACAAGAGGAGATCGTTGAACCTTGAGAGTTCCATTTAAGGTTTCATATCCCTTAGAAAACCTAAGATTTAGAGTTTTTACTTTCTCAAGTTCCTTTCTTAGACTTACTATTTCACATTATAATTTCTCATTGTGCTTCTCCTTTTCTATGAGTTGATTCTTTAGAGTCTATATGGCTATTTTGTTCTCTTCCAAGCATATTTTGAGTTGAGTGATTTCTTCAAGAAAAATAATTTTCTTCCAAAGCATCCCTAAAAGTATATTTAGCCTCATTAGTGTCTTTTTCAAATGCCATGAACAGTCTAATATCTTGATCAAATTCTCCTTCTTCACTACTTAACAAGCCATCACTATCTTCATGAGTATAGTAACTTTTTATATTAACAAATCATCTCCTATTACCTTTTTATAAATCCTTTCCATTATCATGATTATCTTTATGAGGACATTTAGCAGCATAATGACCCACTCTTCCACAAGCAAAACATTTGAAAGGAAGCTCACCTCTGAACCTTCCAATGCCAAGTTCAAGTTTCTTTACAAAATTTACCTCATCTTCTTTTGATACATACCCAAATTATTTTTGTTCTTCCTTGTCCTTTCCTTTTGCAGTAGCTCTAAAAGAAGCTTCTTTGACTTTAGATGGAACTCCTTTTCTCATTTCAAAAGCAGTCAAGATCCCATGAAGTTGAAAAATATTAAGGGTTTGTAGATCCTGATTCTCTTCAATAGCAGACACTTTTGACTCAAATTTAGGAGTTAGAGATCTTAATATTTTCTCTACTAAAGTTGTGTCTCTTATGTCTTCACCAAGATTTCTCATACAATTTACGATATCATCTAGACACAAAAAGAAACTAGCAATACTTTCATCATTATGCATTCTAAGATTTTCGTATTGAATTCTGAGAGATTGGAGTTTATCACTTTTTACCTTGGCATCGCCTTCATAGATTAGAATTATTTTATCCCATATCTCCTTTGTATTATTTAACTTCATAACCTTCACAAATTTTGATTCGTTCAGGCTTCCCAATAAAGCATTGACAAATTTTTCATTAGGTTCATAGTTATTCCTTAATGTTGGATTTGTGGCAACTGTAGTTGGATATTGGTAACCTCATTCAACAATTTCCCAAACATCTACTCTAAGATAATGAAGATAGGATATTTTTCTTGTCTTCCATAGGATTAATTTTTTTCTATTGAAGAGTGGTGTTCTGATAGATGTTGTTCCATCTTGATTGCTCATATTTGATGATCTTCCTTCTAACGATTAAGCTTCTTAAGAAGGACTTGCTCTAATACCAATTATTGGGAAAAATACTGAGAAGTGGGGGTGGGGGGGTGAATCAATATTTACAAGAATCGAAATCTTTTAATTTTCTTTACTAATTTCTATATGCGACTCTAATTAGTCCATATAGTGTATGCACCCACCTTCCTTAAAGGAAACATGCATATACCCAAATAACTTAATGTTCAGATTAAACTTCAGAAACTTTAATTAGCCCAGTTCATTAATTATGCATCAGAAAATTAAGAAGTAAACATGTGCACTAATAACATAATAAATAATCACACAAAGGCATCACACATGAACACCAAGATTTAAGGTGGAAACCCAAGTCGGTAGAAAACCACCACTGTTGTCATCTTTGTCTTCAATATTTATTATATAGAAAAATTCTTACAATGTTTTACTGATGCAGCCTCATACCAGTACCCAAGCACCCACCTACATAAGGCTACAACCTTCTCTCATTCTCCAGTTGCTACTGGAAGGGAGCTACAACCCCTTGATCTTGTTTACAAGCCACTGCTAGAAGAGATATTCAACCCCCTGAACTGATCACCAATTTCTACTGGAAGGAATCTTTGACTTCCACACTAAAGGCTTCAACCCTCAGAACCACTGCAAACAAAATTTCATAAATTTTCACACTGGATCCAACAAATTTAACACAACATAATTTGTAGAACAATGCTAATAACCATAAAAAATTCTTCAAACAGAACAGTGAGATCACTATAACCAAATCACATCATTAAACACAGACTTTTGTATTAACACGCAGAATCAATTTCAACCTTGATAATTCATAAAATCAATTGTATACGCTACTTTACATTATGCAACTATCATGTATACACGATTTCATATAGAAAAACTTGCATATAGATATTTATATACTGAGAGATTAAAGTTCTGTCCAAACTCAGAACATATCAAAGATATTCATATACATTTTTTCCAGATGTACAGAATCATTAAACAACTAGTAGCATCCATCATTCTCAATCAACCAGTCACTGGTCATTTTTATACATAATCAACTAGCAACATAAACAATATTCAAACAATCCAGATCTACATGAAGACTTCATTGACAAATAATAGAAACAAAAAAGAAATGATTAGAAATCTTCAGAAATAACCCTAACTTCCATACGAGCATTTGCTGAAACGAACCTGTGGGTATACGTGCTTTCACCATGAGGAACCAACGTATAGATCTGTAAATATTACAGGACTGTGCAATACTTCAAAGCAACAAACTTTCTCAGATCATATCATTTACTTCAGCAATTATGCGCCAGACCACTGATCTAAACAACTCATAAACAGATCATGCAAATACATAGTTATTTAAGGTCTAAAGATCCTGATCCATTGTTGTATTAATGACTGCATCAAAATATCAGATCTATCTATTGAATGTAGCCCAATCCATGCAGATATACTTCATACCGAAGTATTCATTCAATTCTGATTCACATGCACACCCTTGCTCTATGATCTTCTCCTCCTTATATAGTTTGATCCTTAGCCAATACCATAAGCCAAAAACCACACAAGTGTCGGTGGTATTCTTGGATGGGATCAAATAGTAGTTACTGCGCTCAATAGTATGGGTTAATACCATAGTAAAGACCCTTGGTATTGTTAAAAATAGTGCGCCAACTCATACACAACTTTTCTTCTTTGTACCAGTGTGTACACATGACTTTTCTTCACAAAAACTATGTATACACAAATTCTGGATACATACACAACTTGGCTTCATTGAACCTACGGGTATGCACGGGTTCCCTTCATCAAACCTGCGTATATTTCTTGAAAATTTACCTTCATTATTCCTCTGTCACTGACTGGAATTCCTTTCTCTATCACATCTAAAATGGAGTGTAGATACATCAAGTTTACATCTTCAAAAAATAGGTTGCCATCAAGGATAACATATTACATCATAATGCCAACATAAATTTTCCTAGGTCACCTCTTATTCGTCAATTACCCGTTCTATTTTTAATTCTTCCCACCATAAGGTGGACTTACCTTGTAGTTGATAAATTGCTAGGCGAGCTTTCAAATTATGATTGTACTCATAAATTTGAATTTACTTGTTCATGTTAATGAGCCAAGCTTAAACAACCTCCTCTTGTTCTCCATCAAACGTCGGAGTTTTAATTTTCTTAAACTCTCCCTATAACTCAATCTTATGCCCCTTAGGCCCCTTAAGATCTCACACATTATCTGATTTTTCATCCTGGTTCCCTTAGTCTCCTTCTGACTATGAATTATCACCTCCTTTCCCATGCATGTTCTCATGGTTCGAGCTTGGATCAAGGTATCGATGATTTTGTCTCTTTGAAAGGATTTTAATTATTTTCTCTTTTTCTTGCATCTGCCTCTCATTGTCAGCCCTCAATCTAGCCATTTCATTCTCCAATTCTTGTATTGTTTCCACATTTCAGGGTTGGCTTCTAAAAATGGTATTGGTCTAGCTCATATTGTTGGTCATGCTAGTGTAGGTCCAACTCTCCTCATGATGTCTAGTGTCTTTCACTCTATTGACAGAACAATTGTTATTATTCTCATCCATACCCAATTAGCCACAACATTGAAACGTGGCTCTAATACTACTTGTCACATCTCCCTTAACACAAGATTAGAATTTAACCTATGTAACCATAATAATAATAATAATAATAAATTAACATAACATTGTAAAATTATGTCTGAATTCTGTTTATACACCCAATTCAAATGTTGTTGTCGCGACATATAATGTTATCTATACCACTTCCTTCTACAGTCATTATCCATTCCTCATGGTGTTCAACACAGTTACATGATTATTGTTACATCTAGCATTTAATAGATGTTTTCACTTGTATTTGGTTCCTTAGAACTTAATTTAACATCTAGAAAGTTTGAGATAGGCCTTAGGATCTTAGCACAGATCTACGACTCTCTGATCACTGCGCGAAATCCACTGTGAGGATTGAAATTTAGGTTTTGATGGTGTTAGACTCCGTCCTGTCAGTCCCTTGTCAGAATCAAATTCATCAAGGTTCATTTCTCGTCATTCATAATCATGGATGGCAAAGAGTCTTTAAGAGTTTTAGGTCCATGGTTTTGTTGACTTAGCCGCATGAAAGGTTCAGTTTCCACTGTTAAGTTTCATAGTCAATAAGGCTTGAGAGTGTTTCTTCTTCAAAACCCTGTTTTGAAGAAGAAATCATAGAAGAAATCATCGAATGTGTTTTCTTAGAATATGTAATTTGTCAAAATGTTTCAAATTCTCCAGCTCTTCAAATGGCAGAGTCCAGCACGAAGGTGAAAGGACTAGAAGATACAATTCTCATAAAGGAAAACTGCTTTTAATTTTGACATAGTGGTGCTGCTGTGACCAAATCGATGCCAGATAGTGTGCTTTACAGGACTGTGTAAAAATGAGCTCCTTTAACTGACAAAGAGATGAATCGAGGTCTGCTTCAGAAGATGGGTTGTAGAAAAATGATATTTGACATATCGAGATTTGGAAGGTCTTAAAATTGATGAGGCTGCACTTTTTGGAACTTGGTGAGCGTGTCAATGGAGATATGCAAATAGCTTTAAATCAAATGCAATAATGAGTCTATCCTCGTCATATGCTGATATCAAAGCTCGTTTACAAGGGAGCAAAAAAGATGAAGATATTACACCATTTACGGCCGTGGACAAGTTGCTTGGTTATGAAGGAGGCAGACTAAGGATGAATGAAAGAATGGAATTATGCATGAGAGATCCTGATCTGGTTCCTCTTCTTATTCAGGAAAATTATTTAAATTATAAGCCTAGTACTGCAAGTCGTGATGGAGATGGAAGTCTTCAAATGGATTTGATTTCCCGTGCAGCAGATTCTATTGCAGATGGAGATTTAATTAATTTTCAAATTCGCAGATATCATCAATGGCAACACTCGCAAATGGGTGCTTTTGCATTGTCCATCGTTCCTGTAGCTCTTATGCATGGTTCAAGGGAGGTCCTTATTCAGGGAGAACGCAATTTCAATAGATTTGGAGGATGGTTGAGCAAAAATTCTCCACTGGGCAAGAACACTAGACTTTTGGAGGTGTGCGCTACCCATAGAGAGGGCGTGCTACCCATATGAGGCGCGCTACCCACTTAACCTTCCCCAGCCCTTTGCAGAGAACATGGGTGCTACCCATATAAGGCGCGCTACCCGTTGGGTAGGCGCGCTACCCATATAGCGACAGAGCCAAAAAAATTTTGTTTTTTGCATCGGGACTCATGCCAAATCGCTTCATTTGCCTTCAAGGTTTTGAAAGAAGTGCTGGTGCAAGCTGGCAGGATTTTTTTTTCTTGATGGTCTGGAGCAGCAACTATAAATGAGCGATCAACTGTTTGTAATTGAAATAAATGGACAGGTCTACAGTAGTGAATGGGGCTAAACCCCATTCAGATAGAGATATGTTGACTCTTCTGCTCAATAATGATGGGGTCGACGGCCTGCAGATTCGGAAAGACAACTACTGGTTAAACTCTGCCCTCTGTTCCTGGAGCACTTATTATCATGATCGGAGATTTGTTGCAGATAGTAAGCAATGGGAAATACACCAGTGTCGAGCACCGTGCAGTAACGAATGAAAAGAAGAATCGAATGTCGATCGTCATGTTTGTGACTCCACAAGAGGATGTGTTGCTCGGTCCTGCTCCCCAATTGATCGATGCAGCTCATCCCAGTCTGTACAAAACTGTCAAAGCTGGTGAATATAGGATTGTGTATATTAAGCCGAATAACGGAGGAAAAGGTCCTCCACATGCTTTAACTTACAGAACACACATTTCTATAATCTGCCTTTCACATTTTGAGTGGAAACTATTTTTGAATAAGGTACATCTTTGGAATGTCAGTCTTAGTTTCGCCTCTGCAATTCTCTTCCAAATATTCTCTTCCAAGAGAGAATTTTATTTCATTCTCTGTCATTCCAATTTGATCGACGATAGAACTAAGAAGTTCTGGATTGAGCGGGTGATAGGATGACACCACTTTCAAGGAGACAGCGGAGCTTCTTGCAGTATGAATCTGCTCGATATTTGAGTAACATAGATGCCGCAGTTGAAAAGGAAGGATACCAGTTGACTCCCTTTAGACGTGTAGAGGAGCGCTATGGTTCTATATTGCTGGACATGTTTTGAATTGTTATATATTGTTCGTGGTGTCGTTGAATAGCTGGAAGACAAGCAACGATATTCATATATTGTTGTTTGGAAAAGTTCGTTGCATATGTTTGAAATACACAGATGTTTTTGTCTCAGGTCATTTTAAACTTTGAGGTGCAACATTATAACATGAAATGCTATGACGATTCTGTCTGCTTAACATATATGTAGACACGTTGGAGGAGGTTTTCATTTGTTTTCTTCTATGACAGGATTGATAATAAGGGGAGTCAGAGTCAATGTTTTGTTTCTTCCAACAAATAAATCGAAATGAAAGTGGCATTATGTTGTATATCCTAGGTGGCAGACATTGCACTATTTGGGCATTCGATTCATCTTTAGGTCTAAAGAACATATGTGGCGGTTTGACCCATATTTTAGCATTAAAATATTGGGGACCTCTTCCCAATTTCTGTAAAGTGGCAAACGTATCTCCAGAAATTTAAGGGCAGTTGCGTAGGAATGTGCAAAGTGGCATTCAAAGGTTCGATTACTTATTTTTGTCTTTAGTTAGTCTATGCTCCAGGACTAGTTTTCATGGGTCATTAGAAATCCTTAAGCTGGAATAATGGAAGGCTTTTCTATCTTTAGAGCAGATGGAGGATTCTTTTCTATCTTCATGGCTTCAGTTGAAACAGCGCCCTTGTTCTTGGGTCGATCTGTTTTCTTCTAGCATAGTTTATTTAATGTATTAAAAAT
Source organism: Pinus albicaulis (assembly GCA_034641835.2). Taxonomy (NCBI): domain Eukaryota; kingdom Viridiplantae; phylum Streptophyta; class Pinopsida; order Pinales; family Pinaceae; genus Pinus; species Pinus albicaulis. The sequence continues at coordinate 1,270,336,516 of CM076570.1, forward strand.
CACTTGTAGAGAGAGAGTTCTGAGAGGTGCGTGGAGGAGAACAAAGAGCTTTATTGTACAGTTGTTTGACAGAGATTAATTGAAGAGTACAGCTCTGATTTATAAGATTCCTGTGGCTTGAAATTTGGCATATGTTTTTCTCTGTTTCATATGTATCTTGTAATGTTTTTCATTTCATTCATAAATCGTTTTCAATTTGAATGTTTCTGAGTGAGAAGGGTAAAATTCAGCTTACTGCTTTGCCCTGGAGAAGCATTCATGTTTTGTGTTTCTTCCTCTGTCTGAAAGGGATTCATACATTAATGCCCCTTTCAGCTTTCTTAACAGTCCTTCCATTTCATATAGTTTCAGTTTGGATGCTTAAGCTCTTGCCTACCTTGCCTTATGGAGTAATCTATGCCTTTGATTAAATCTCTACTCTTGCTGTCTTTGCCCCATGCAGCCCAGAAACCCATCATTTATCAAAAACCCCTTTCTTATCTATTTACTAGCCTAAAATCAATATCAGTGTTTCATTTAGGTCATCTCAGATCCTATTGGACATCTTTCACTGAGTTTGACCCCGAGAGAGCCCTCTCCTGTCCTCGTAGGGCTAGCTACGAGGCTGAGCTTGGTTTGATGTTGCCTCGAGTTTTGCCTTCTTCAGCCTGTGGCAGATTCGAGCGCTAACATAGTGGCGACCATACTGGGAAAGTCCTCCCCGGTAAAGGATGACAAAGTTCAGATCTGATCGTTGATGGTGATCAACGAGCAGACACCGTAAGGCTGAAACCATTCACCTGGCGACATCATTCACTGAAAGATCCAGACAATCAATCCTTCATGGTGACTTCACTGCAGAGAGATCAGATGGATCGAGTTGCAAGAAGATACGCTCCCATGAGCCGAGATCACATCCCAGGTTTTCCGAATAAGATGCCCAAGGTAGATTGGTCAAGGAATCTGCCTACGTTTAACGATGATGGTAAGAAAGATGCTGCTTTACATCTGGTTAGATTTCACATGCATATTTGCAAGTTGAAGGTGGATTTTCCTGAAGATTGCTTGATGAAGATATTCCTGGCCACACTGGAAGGTGAAGCCCAATCTTGGTATGAAAATTTGCCGCTGGCCTGTATTTACTGTTTAAAGGATTTTCATGCTTTGTTCATTGAAAGATATCAAGTATCTTACCCATCATTAAATTTAGTCCATGACTGTTGCAAACATGCTTCGACTTTATTGAAAGCCTTGAGAAATATTATGAAGATGATAATTTCATGGATGATGAGATCATGGAGGCTCTGTACGAGAATTCATTTAAGCAAAATGAAGAGAACCTAGAGGATACCCATCAAGACGCTCAGGAAATTTTTTAGCAGAATCAAGATCAGCAGGTTGAAGCTGGCCATATGGCTGAAAATGATGAAAGGGAGAATGACATTTCAGATCTGCCCACAGAAGAAGACAACATGCAGATTGCAGATTGTGATAATGTCCAGATAGCTACTTCAGATTTAGATTCAGATCATGATGACCAAGCATATCTTGTGCTGAAGCCCATTAAAGAGAACTCTGCTGTTGAAATCATCTGGAATGCAGAAGACACAGTAATGGATCCAAATGTTCTCAGTCATACTATCAGTCCATCATTAGAACACAGCCTTCATGAAGAAGTAATCCAGTCAGTTCATGAAAAACAAAATGAAATCTTTGTGCAAGTAAGTGATAAAACTCCTTTCAATAACTCAGTAATAAATGATAGTTTGAATGCCCTGTCATATGAAGATAATTACTGTTTAAGCAGAAGAAAACAAAAAGCATTGTCTCCTTTGTCAGAAGATGAGATAGATCTACTTTTGAAAGGTCTTGTTACAGCCCAAGCTATAGCAGATTTGCAGTGCACACATAGTCAGGAAAGTGTTGGTGAAACTTCTTCCTCTTTTGAAAAAGATGACTATCTTGTAATCAGTTTTGTAGACCAGCAAACAGATAATTTTTTCTTTCACAAAGATGATAAGGCTGTCATGTTTGATAATCTTGAAGATTGTTTTCTATTTAAGAATGACCTAGATCATAAAGTTGAGGAGTATATGCCAAAATTTCTTATGATAAAGGAACCTACAACTAACACTCAGATGGCAGATACCTCTCTGTGCATTTCTATTCCTTAGAAATCAATTGTCCTTTTAGATCAGAATGGAATGAATACTTGTATTTTTGCAGCTGAATCTCCAGATAAGCCAGTGCTTCAGGATTTTCAAGACCCCTTCAGCATTCTTCTGCAAGCATTAGAAAGGATAAATATTTCCTGGTTCATTATCATAAGCTTTGGTTTCAGTGATTATTTTGAGTTGCCTACAGGTTCATCATTCCGCCTGCTCAAAGAGAGTAAGAGCAGAAATTTGGGGTGTAGCCATCTGCTGGATTGGTTACATTGGAAGGCACACTACACATGATTGTACATATCACATCAGTATGCAGGTGGTTTCCATCATGATTGTAAAGTTTGATGGACTGCTGCCCTTTTCAGAAAGTTTTTGTTTTAATTCAGTCATTTCAGTTTGCATCGAGTCAGTTTGAGTCGATTTTCCAGTTAATAAGTTGAGTTGTCAGTCTTTAGTCTGTTTGTCAGAATAATGATTCCATTGCCCAATGGATGGAGGCACTGTCTGCTCTCCCAAAGATCTACTGTTCTTGGCACCTCCAAGAAACGGCAGCTGCCATCCCCATTGGAGCCAATGTAGACTCCGTCCTGTCAGTCCCTTGTCAGAATCAAATTCATCAAGGTTCATTTCTCATCATTCATAGTCATGGATGGCAAAGAGTCTTTAAGAGTTTTAGGTCTAGGGTTTTGTTGACTTAGCCGCATGAAAGGTTCAGTTTCCACTGTTAAGTTTCATAGTCAATAAGGCTTGAGAGTGTTTCTTCTTCAAAACCCTGTTTTGAAGAAGAAATCATAGAAGAAATCATCGAATGTGTTTTCTTAGAATATGTAATTTGTCAAAATGTTTCAAATTCTCCAGCTCTTCAAATGGCAGAGTCCAGCACGAAGGTGAAAGGACTAGAAGATACAATTCTCATAAAGGAAAACTGCTTTTAATTTTGACATAGTGGTGCTGCTGTGACCAAATCGATGCCAGATAGTGTGCTTTACAGGACTGTGTAAAAACGAGCTCCTTTAACTGACAAAGAGATGAATCGAGGTCTGCTTCAGAAGATGGGTTGTAGAAAAATGATATTTGACATATCGAGATTTGGAAGGTCTTAAAATTGATGAGGCTGCACTTTTTGGAACTTGGTGAGCGTGTCAATGGAGATATGCGAATGGCTTTAAATCAAATGCAATAATGAGTCTATCCTCGTCATATGCTGATATCAAAGCTCGTTTACAAGGGAGCAAAAAAGATGAAGATATTACACCATTTACGGCCGTGGACAAGTTGCTTGGTTATGAAGGAGGCAGACTAAGGATGAATGAAAGAATGGAATTATGTATGAGTGATCCTGATCTGGTTCCTCTTCTTATTTAGGAAAATTATTTAAATTATAAGCTTAGTACTGCAAGTCGTGATGGAGATGGAAGTCTTCAAATGGATTTGATTTCCCGTGCAGCAGATTCTATTGCAGATGGAGATTTAATTAATTTTCAAATTCGCAGATATCATCAATGGCAACACTCGCAAATGGGTGCTTTTGCATTGTCCATCGTTCCTGTAGCTCTTATGCATGGTTCAAGGGAGGTCCTTATTCAGGGAGAACGCAATTTCAATAGATTTGGAGGATGGTTGAGAAAAAGTTCTACATTAGGCAAGAACACTAGACTTCTGGAGGTGCGCACTACCCATAGAGAGGGTGCGCTACCCATATGAGGTGCGCTACCCACTTAACCTTCCCTAGCCCTTTGCAGAGAACACGGGCGCTACCCATATAAGGCGTGCTACCCGTTGGGTAGGCGCGCTACCCATATAGCGACAGAGCCAAAAAAAAAATTTTTTTTGCATCCGGATTCATACCAAATCCCTTCATTTGCCTTCAAGGTTTTGAAAGAAGTGCTGGTGCAAGCTGGCAGGATTTTTTTTGCTTGATGGTCTAGAGCAGCAACTATAAATGAGCGATCAACTGTTTGTAATTGAAATAAATGGACAGGTCTACAGTAGTGAATGGGGCTAAACCCCATTCAGATAGAGATATGTTGACTCTTTTGCTCAATAATGATGGGGTCGACGGCCTGCAGATTCAGAAAGACAACTACTGGTTAAACTCTGCCCTCTGTTCCTGGAGCACTTATTATCATGATAGGAGATTTGTTGCAGATAGTAAGCAATGGGAAATACACCAGTGTCGAGCACCATGCAGTAACGAATGAAAAGAAGAATTGAATGTCGATCGTCATGTTTGTGACTCCACAAGAGGATGTGTTGCTCGGTCCTGCTCCCCAATTGATTGATGCAGCTCATCCCAGTCTGTACAAAATCGTCAAAGCTGGTGAATATAGGATTGTGTATATTAAGCCGAATAACGGAGGAAAAGGTCCTCCACATGCTTTAACTTACAGAACACGCATTTCTATAATCTGCCTTTCACATTTTGAGTGGAAACTGTTTTTGAATAAGGTACATCTTTGGAATGTCAGTCTTAGTTTCGCCTCTGCAATTCTCTTCCAAATATTCTCTTCCAAGAGAGAATTGTATTTCATTCTCTATCATTCCAATTTGATCGACAATAGAACTAAGAAGTTCTGGATTGAGTGGGTGACAGGATGACACCACTTTCAAGGAGACAGCGGAGCTTCTTGCAGTATGAATCTGCTCGATATTTGAGTAACACAGATGCCGCAGTTGAAAAGGAAGGATACCAGTTGACTCCCTTTAGACGTGTAGAGGAGCGCTATGGTTCTATATTGCTGGACATGTTTTGAATTGTTATATATTGTTCGTGGTGTCGTTGAACAGCTGGAAGACAAGCAACGATATTCATATATTGTTGTTTGGAAAAGTTCGTTGCATATGTTTGAAATACACATATGTTTTTGTCTCAGGTCATTTTAAACTTTGAGGTGCAACATTATAACATGAAATGCTATGACGATTATGTCTGCTTAACATATATGTAGACACGTTGGAGGAGGCTTTCATTTGTTTTCTTCTATGACAGGATTGATAATAAGGGGAGTCAGTGTCAATGTTCTGTTTCTTCCAACAAATAAATCGAAATGAAAGTGGCATTATGTTGTATATCCTAGGTGGCAGTCATTGCACTATTTGGGCATTCGATTCATCTTTAGGTCTAAATAACATATGTGGCAGTTTGACCCATATTTTAGCATTAAAATATTGGGGACCTCTTCCCAATTTCTGTAAAGTGGCAAACGTATCTCTAGAAATTTGAGGGCAGTTGTGTAGGAATGTGCAAAGTGGCATTCAAAGGTTCGATTACTTATTTTTGTCTTTAGTTAGTCTACGCTCCAGGATTAGTTTTCATGGGTCATTAGAAATCCTTAAGCTGGAATAAGGCTTTTCTATCTTTAGAGTAGATGGAGGATTCTTTTCTATCTTCATGGCTTCAGTTGAAACAGCGCCCTTGTTCTTGGGTTGATCTGTTTTCTTCTAGCATAGTTTATTTAATGTATTAAAAATCACTTGTAGAGAGAGAGTTCTGAGAGGTGTGTGGAGGAGAACAGAGAGCTTTATTGTACAGTTGTTTGACAAAGATTAATTGAATATTACAGCTCTGATTTATAAGATTCCCGTGGCTTGAAATTTGGCATATGTTTTTCTCTGTTTCATATGTATCTTGTAATGTTTTTCATTTCATTCATAAATCGTTTTCAATTTGAATGTTTCTGAGTGAGAAGGGTAAAATTCAGCTTACTGCTTTGCCCTGGAGAAGCATTCATGTTTTGTGTTTCTTCCTCTGTCTGAAAGGGATTCATACATTAATGCCCCTTTCAGCGTTCTTAACAGTCCTTCCATTTCATATAATTTCAGTTTGGATGCTTAAGCTCTTGCCTACCTTGCCTTATGGAGTAATCTGTGCCTTTGATTAAATCTCTGCTCTTGCTGTCTTTGCCCCATGCAGCCCAGAAACCCATCATTTATCAAAAACCCCTTTCTTATCTGTTTACTAGCCTAAAATCAATATTAGTGTTTCATTTAGGTCATCTCAGATCCTATTGGACATATTTCACTGAGTTTGACCCGGAGAGAGCCCTCTCCTATCCTCGTAGGGCTAGCTACGAGGCTGAGATTGGTTTGATGTTGCCTCGAGTTTTGCCTTCTTCGGCCTGTGGCAGATTCGAGCGCTAACACATGGGCAAATACCTTCCCAACCTGCATAACCCGAGACTCATTCGACACTTTCGCAGTGAGTGTTTTATTTTCACATCGGTAACATTAATTTTTTTTCTAGAGAATAAATTTGACTATTCTAGAGAGATTCTACCAATGCTTGGCTCACTTAACCATTTCAAAACATTGGCATGGAAATTCCATGCTAGAATTTATATTCGGGTAAGCTTTTTCCCTTGTTTTCAAGTTTCTCTGTTAAATGAATTCTTTAGGAAGCTCATAGCTTAAAAAAATATTTTCTACTGTAGGAGTTTGTCCTTCCATGCTCATTGCATCATGGTTTGTTAAAAAATCTGTTGTGAACTATATTCACTCAAGGTACTTCCATTCCCTTCAAAAGAGATGAAGGTTTATTTTTTAAAATATAAATTGACTTCCCCGATTAATGCAACTCTCGATTGCAGTTGTGCTTACAGTGTTTTGTGTGGCAAGTTCTTTCTTTCTTTCAAGTATGATATTTTCCTCTATGCCATGGTTTTGGTGCTCTACGTATTATTACATAGTTCCATTATTTTAATCACTTCTAACTTGTCTTGCAGGTACTCGTTTCCTCTGTTCTAATTCCATATTCTTTTATGGTTTGAAAACATCTACTAAGGGTTACCCTCCATTTCTAGGTATGATTGTGCTTCCTTTTGCTAGAAGAGGGTTCGATCCTTCTAGAATGTTATATAACAATTTTGAAATCTTGGGTTAAGAAATAATTTGGTCTTGGAAGTAAAATTTGTGGTGCATGCCTAGACCTTCGCTAGATAGTTGTTTGGCTATTAAAAATTGTCCCAGTCCTGTCAAGTTTCACTATTTGAAAACTATATTATGAAGAACATATTCCTTTTATGGGAATATTTGCCTCAAGCAGTATTGTTAAGTTGAAAATAATTGTATCTTTAATTCCTTCATTTATATCTTGCAGTAATGACATTTCCAACTGTTGTTTTTATTTAATGAATGGTCTTTCAAACACGGTTTGATTTGATATAAATTCCTCTATGAACTTGAATTTTCACATTTCAATATGATACAAACAATCTAAGGTGTTACTGTAGTGTTTTTGTATAACCATTTCTGTGTTTCATACGTGGATATATTAAATACCAATCCCTATGTAAAAGTTCATTGTTTCGATTATACTTCCGACTGAATTATCGTCCTGTAAAATCTTAATGACATTAGTTTTTTCTAGGTTTTCATATGTTGGTTTTCTACAAACTTGGATGTTGATTGTATTGGGTATGTACCCACTTGGAGGACTAAGGGACTATCTTCAGGCTGCTGTAACATCTCGGCAAGGAGGCTAACCCTGTTACCTGTCGAGTACCTTTACAAGGTCTGCATCATATCGTAACACTTTTTTTTGTTGTAAATTTCGTAGTACCTTACCATTTTCTATTTATAAAAAAAGAGAGAAATTTGCAACATATGAAAATTTGATAGCCTCAACCTAACCGAAGGAAACTAGGTCTGTTGGCCACCTTAAAGCGTTAAGCGCCATCCAGTATTGAAACATTTTCTTCCGTCTACTAGCCGCTATATCCATTTTACTATGTTTATAAAGGTATAACTGAAAATAGTAAAATCTAGCTGCAAAATTCATTCGAAACTTAGAAAATCATGGTTTAACCGTCTGAAGAGTCAATAGGTGTTGGGTATTTTGTAGTGGAGCTTGGCATGTCAACTTGTTGCATAGATTGAAGTTTTCATTCAATTCTTCCAATTGGAGCTGTAACATGGTACTGAGATACTCTAATCACCTGAATTTCTTTTTTTATTTCCTACAAAATTGAAACCACATTGGGGTTTCCTTCATTTTCCTGTAAACTCAGCAAAGCCTTGGCCAACACACATTTGAGAGTCCAGTAAGTATGGATGGACTGGTGAAAAAGGGATTGTCTCCCTCTTATGTTCCCGGGGTCTAAAACGAAATCCATGGTATCCTCCTGTAATTCTATGTCTTCTTCCTTGCTATTATTTTCCCTCTCCCAGCCTTGAATTATATTGTGAATCTGTGGTGGATTTACTGAGGAGTAGACATCAAAGAGATTCTCCATGACCTCTTTCTTCATTTTTCTGCCTCTCTTGCTGGGTCCGACAGTGGTTTTTGGAAGCTTCTGCTTCCCTTCTTTTTAAGGCCGATGTTTGACAGGTTAACCTTTTACCATTTTTGGTTTTTAAACTTCCGTGGTTATATTTATTGTCATCATAAATCGGATTATCCACGGTATCATAGAACACTGGTCAACGTTTCAAATCCCAACGGGGATCCATCATCAGGACGAGAAAGAATGAATGAAAAATGAAAGAAGGAAGCAGGGGGAAAAGGTATAAATAGTGACGGTAAATGATGAGAGGAGCCGACAGAAACTCAAGATAAAAACTTAAATTTAATAATTAATTTTTATTTAATTTAATCATTATTTTTACTAACTATACTTGTTAATTTTAATAATTCCCATCTAGAGGTTGCTTAAGATTCTAATTAATAATATTATCAATTTATGTCTAACATTTTTAAAAATTTTTAAAATCATTATTCTAATAAATAATTTGAAAATCCTATTCTACTAATTTAAAATATTATAAAACTATATTGAACTAAAAATCCTATTTAAATTCTAATAAAAACTATATAAAAATAATAATCCTATTTAAATTCTAAATATAAAACAATATTAAAATAATAATCCTATATAAATTCTAATAAATCTATAAATAAATAAATAAATAAATAAAAAATAAAAATAAAAATTTTAACTATCCTAAAAGATCTATCTCTAAAAAGAACTTACTAGCTAAGCTTAAAAATAATTAAATAATTAATAATTAAAAACCTAATAAGACTTATTATTAACAAAATTACCAAATGATTAAGCTTATAATTCTAACCCTTAAACTCAAAATAATAATAACCCTATTTTAATTTCTAAATATATAATTATCAATATAAAAAGAAGCCTAAAACAAAACCTAGAGTAACAAAATCTTATAACAATACTAAACGATCTATTTCTAAAATATACCTCCTAAGTAAGCTTAAAATTTAAGAAACTAATAATTAATAATTAATAAAAACCCTAATAAAACTTTATATAAAGAACATTACTAAATGATTAAGCTAATGCCTATAACTCTCAAATTAAAATAATAACCCTACTATAATTTCTAAATTAAAAACCTTAGAATTACTAAAGAAGTTTTTCTACACTAAATTACAAAAGACTAGAGAAACTAATTAATCTAGAGAATCTAACTACAAACTTTTAACCATGAAGTTATAACTTAATACCTAACGAAACCCTAAAAAAAAATTAATTATAAAAATATTTATTAACTAAACCTGTATCTAAATTTTTTAGACTATAAACTAAATAAAAAGATTGATATGAATTAAATAAACTTAAGCTTCCACTCATTCATAATAAATATTAATTAATTAATTAATTTTTATTAAAAATAAAAATGTATTACGAGTGAGGGGAAATTTTTTTATCTGGACCCTAAACCAGCATATAGAATGAAGAGAAGCAAACTTACCAACTTATACCTGAGATGCGGAAGAACCTACGGCGCAAATTTGTCTAATAAGGGGTTGCCAGATGTCACTAATCTGGTATCCTCCGTCCCTGTTGATGTTATCCGGGTGTTTTATAATTTCTAGTGCTTCTCTAATCTTACGTCCTAGATAGTGTTCCTCCCTTGCAATGATTTTAGCATCCTCAAGACGCACATGATGCTTTGTTTTCAAGGAGTGATTAGCAAGGGCGGAGGTTCGTGATCGTTCATGCTTAATATCAACACCATGCTCTTTCAGACGCTTTTGAAGAGAGCGTCCCATCTCACCAATGTAACTCTTTCCACATGAGCAATCGATTTTGTAAACACCTTTAAGCTACCCCTCACTAATGCTATCTTTAACCAAGCGCATATTTTGTTTAATGGTTCCAGTTGCCAAGAATTGAGCAAAAATGTTACTTTTTCCTGGCACCTTGGAAATCTTATCTGTCACTCCCTTGATATATGGCAGAAAAACTCTTCTACTGCCCTTTTGAGGATTCAGATGTCTCTTGGATATGATGGTTTTTCTTGCCCTATTTATGGCTTTCCTGATTTCCCTTTCCTTATACCCTATACCCAAGAAAACGAATGTCAGATGAGAGATTTCTTCTTCCAGGTGTTCCTTATCTGATATTCTAAGAGCTCTAACAACAAGAGTGTTAAGGACCCCAAATTTCTGGGCAGGATGATGATAAGACTCAGCATGAAGGTAACTGTTCATATGGGTTTTCTTCCTAAAAACTTGATGCCTTAATGTTCCATCCTCTTTCCTGGTAACCAGGACATCCAAAAAAGGAATCCTCCTGTTTTCTTCCAACTCCATAGTAAATTTTATTTTCAAGGAAATTGAGATAAGGTGATTGAAGAATTTCTCAAGGTTATCCCTCCCATGTGACCACTTTATGTTAGTGTCATCTACAATTCTTTTCCACCAACCTGGACTTAAAGGAAAATATGCAAGGGCTTTCTTTTCAAAGTTTTCCATAAATAAGTTAGCCACAATCGGTGAGAGTGGTGAACCCATTGCGACACCGGAGACCTGCTCATAGAATTCCCCTTGGAAGCTGAAGAAGGTAGATCGTAAACAAATCTCAGCAAGCTTGGCTATCTCAGGATCTGTGACTTCATTAATAACCTTCACTGCTTCATCCAAAGGGATCTTGGTAAACAATGAGATCACATCAAAGCTCACTAGGATGTCATTCTCCTCTACCTTCTCTTTTTCAATAAGTTCGATGAAGTCACTAGAGTCTTTAATAAAGGAATCAGTGTTCCCCACCAGAGGTTTGAGAATTTTTGCGAAATATTTTTCTAGTTCATACGTGGGGGATCCAATGGTATTGAAAATTGGTCTAAGGGTAACCCCATCTTTATGAATCTTGGGAAACCCATATATCCTTGGAATCACCTCACAGGAGGGGGTTAATTTCTTCTTCAACCTGTCATCGAGATGAGAGTTCGAGATTGCCCTCTTAACCTCTCTAAGGATCTTTGGTAAGGCGTTGGTCCTCAACTTCTTATAGCTACCACAATCAAGATGCTCCTTCATCTTCTTAATGTAATCCACTTTATCTAAAACCACAACAGTCCCTCCCTTGTCTGCCTTAAGGACTACAATTTCGTCATTATTGTGAAGGGCTCTAAGAGTGCCTATCTCTTCCTTGCTAAGGTTGCTTCTAGGGGGTTTAGCTTTTCTTAGAATCATTTTTATTAATTAATTTTTATTTTTAATAAAAATTAATTAATTAATTAATAGTTATTATGAATGAGTGGAAGCTTTAGTTTATTTAATTCATATCAATCTTTTTATTTAGTTTACAATCTAAAAAATTTAGATACAGGTTTAGTTAATAAATATTTTTATATTAGTAGATTTTTGGCTTCTGTGATCCATCAATAAATTCTGAAGAAATCTTTCGGTAAAAATCACATTATCATGAATACAGTCGATGCATTTCGAGCCAACCAGTGTGGTTCATCATCAGGACTAGGTCATTAAAAAAAAAAAAAATTAGGGTTTCATTAGGTATTAAGTTATAACTTCATGGTTAAAAGTTTGTAGTTAGATTCTCTAGATTAATTAGTTTCTCTAGTCTTTTGTAATTTAGTGTAGAAAAACTTCTTTAGTAATTCTAAGGTTTTTAATTTAGAAATTATAATAGGGTTATTATTTTAATTTGAGAGTTATAGGCATTAGCTTAACCATTTAGTAATTTTCTTTATATAAAGTTTTATTAGGGTTTTTCTTAATTATTAATTATTAGTTTCTTAAATTTTAGGCTTAGTTAGGAGGTATATTTTAGAAATAGATCGTTTAGTATTGTTATAAGATTTTGTTACTCTAGGTTTTGTTTTAGGTTTCTTTTTATATTGATAATTATATATTTAGAAATTAAAATAGGGTTATTATTATTTTGAGTTTAAGGGTTAGAAGTATAAGCTTAATCATTTGGTAATTTTGTTAATAATAAGTCTTATTAGGTTTTTAATTATTAATTATTATTTATTTAATTATTTTTAAGCTTAGCCAGTAGGTTCTTTTTAGAGATAGATCTTTTAGGATAGTTAAAATTTTTATTTTTATTTTTTATTTTTTATTTATTTATTTATTTATTTATTTTTATAGATTTATTAGAATTTATATAGGATTATTATTTTAATATTGTTTTATATTTAGAATTTAAATAGGATTATTATTTTTATATAGTTTTTATTAGAATTTAAATAGGATTTTTAGTTCAATATAGTTTTATAATATTTTAAATTAGTAGAATAGGATTTTCAAATTATTTATTAGAATAATGATTTTAAAAAATTTTAAAAATGTTAGACATAAATTGATAATATTATTAATTAGAATCTTAAGTAACCTCTAGATGGGAATTATTAAAATTAAAAAGTATAGTTAGTAAAAATAATGATTAAATTAAATAAAAATTAATTATTAAAATTAAGTTTTTATCTTGAGTTGTTGTCGGCTCCTCTCATCATTTACCCTCAATATTTATACTTTTTCCCCTTACTTCCTTATTTCATTTTTCATTCATTCTTTCTCGTCCTGATGATGGATCCCCATTGGGATTTGAAACGTTGACCAGTGTTCTATGATACCGTGGATAATCCGATTTCTGATGACAATTTTACCATTTTTGTTTTTGTACACATAAACATTGATAGAAAATGAGCAACACCTGTGATAATTTTAAACAAACTTGTATATGGTGAGAGAAAGTCAATAACAGTATGCATGGGAATTCTTATGGGACCCACATATTCTGTCGAAGTCGAAATCACAGTGTAGATTTCCATGCAATTACAGATAAAGTTGGTAGAACCATCATGTTTGAAGACCAGGTATAATGAAGAGGGAAGTGTGCGTGAGACAAACCCATAGACCGATTGACAAGGAGAGAAAAAGAAATGATTAATCTCCCTACCAGATATACCACAGACAAGATTCAATGTTGTAGTAACGAAAACTGAGGCAACTAACTGATGGACACAGACCACTCCTCTCACACTTCGCAGAGGTGAGGTTTCCTGACTAACCCAATTACAGTGGACAGAGGTGAGGTTACAGACTTTGGCCAACTTATCTTGGTGTGTCATGAAAGCAGTCTCATAGGTTTGAGATGTGATTTCATTAGTAAATAGCCACAAAACCAAAGACTGAGAGCAATTTTCCCAAGAAATCATAATGAGAACAAACAGAAGGCGGCAAGGGGTTCTGAAACATGGGTCGACAAACGGAGCCAGGATAACCAGAATCACCATAAACTGCTGGTTAGAAAATTTAAAAGACCCTACTTTAATGACATACCAGAAGAAATCAGATGTCTTCATGAAATCAGAAAGATGCCTACCTTTACAACAACGAGTTACATGCAAACCATCTAAACTACACATGAAATTGCAGTCGCCATTGTTATTACAGTGAGAAGGATGTAGATTAACAATGAAAGCAACCAGAGCCATAATATATCGAAGAAGCTGGAGCTGTTGCAGACTTGCCGCTTCCTTTCCCTCGGATTCTCCTTGAATCTACCTACCGAGAACAATGCTCTACCTCCTCTTCCCTTCTTGCCTTAACTGAATGCTCCGTTTTTTCCAATGTATGTATGACATTATTAGTTGGCACTCGTCTGAAGCCATTATTAATCGACATTCGAAGGTACCTGCCTCCAGCCAGCTGCATGTTGGAGTTTTAATTGCTTAAATCAACGGTGTGGTGCGCACCGCTACGTGACACCATCCGCTAGCCTTCGTTTTCCACTTGGAACCCTGATTAGGGGTCTTGGGATTTTTCTTTATCTCTATATATGATGATCTATAGAGGATGTAGCTCAATATCCCATGCCCTGTCACCTTGGTTGATATCCAACTGGCACCCCTCACTTCTGCAACCCCAGTTCGCTAAATAGTCTGCAGCCTTTGTTACACCATTTTTTTGGTCATCTAACCTATTATCATTAGATGAACCTAAGTACACCATGTAAGACCAATTTTACCCTCAGTAAAATTGCTTTCACCATGTGCAATAACTTGTTTGTTTATATTTCCTAGTCATATTTAACCCAAAACAAGTAAACTAATTAAATAAATCCTTATTTATTTAATTGTTTCCTAAGAATAAGTTATTTAAATCATTATTTAAATAATATTCTTAGTTAAATTTGACAAAATCACATATAAATAATTAAATAAATCCACCGGGCTTGGGGAGGTCAGGAAGGACGGTATAAACATAACCAGATTGAGCATAAATAAGGTCATACTTCAAAGCTATTTGAAGGGAAGCTTCTTCAGTTTGGGGAAAGTGGGATGCGACATCTTTGCCAATGGGAGGTAGGAGAGAGTGAAGGAACCAGTCCATGTAAACCCAATCTTCAAAGGGGGGAGCACGACACAAGCTCCATCTTCGTCGCCAATCCTGGACATGAGCGGAAAGGCGGGTCGAAGAGGATTGATGAAAATAAGTTAAGAGTTCAGTACCAGTGTCGTATCAGAGAGGGAGCTGGAAATAAGATAAAAAGGCTTGGGCAATTGTCGCAAAGGTGGTATGGGAAGATGTGGCTTGGTCAACATACCATTTAGAAGCTTCGCTGGTAAGCATGTGTTGGAACAAATGAAGATGGATGGAGTCATCGGTGATGGAATTGGAGGAACACCACATGTGGAAAGATCGGTTGTGGTTAGAAGGATCTTCACTAGCAAGGCCTTCGAACTTGGGAATGTCGGAGGGGAGCTTGGTTGGCATAGTAGGCCAACTGACATCGTGGCGGATAGGATCATTAATGAGCTTATTGAAGTCGGGGAGACTAAGGCCGGCCATATAAGGGAGCAAAGGGGCAGTTGAGGTAGGTCCCGTAGTGATTCCACTAGAAACAGACCCAACAGTAGAACTGGGGTTACTACTGGTAGTAGGCCTTGAGGTAGACATGGTGAAAGTAACAGGGGGAGAACCAGGAGTAGGGGGGGAACCCAAAAAATCAGGAGAAGAGTTGGAGTGCGGACTTGGGGGAGGACTTACTCGATGACGATGGGAAGGAGGAAGTCGACCAAATGGAAATTGAGGGTGAAGGCCAAGAAGTCTCTGGGATAAATGCCTTAGAGGTGTAATGATGACGGGAAGAAGAAAGACCGACAAGGGCAGTAAGGGGAAAAAGCAAGAGGTGACAATGGCAGGGAGGTGCAGTGTCAATTGATTTTGAAGTCTTTGCCAGGCGATGTTAACCAGGCTCTTCTTCACTTAGGGTCAGTGTGTGGCGTGCGTTAATTTTAATTATTTAAACCCAGACATTTTGAGAGTAAAAGAAAAAGTGTGCTATGTAACTAAAAATCTGCAGTAAATAAGACTGAAAGAACAGAAAATTAACAGCTAACAATGCATCAATCTAACCCAAGAAGGCGGGTCTCTCAAAATTAGTCGATAAGAGGGAAAAGCACGCGAAAAGAGGCCAATAGATCTAAAGTCGGGAGGGATGGGGATCTAATGGAGAAATCTGTTGAAAAGAGGTGCAGAGAACAACAAAGAGGCAGGGGCAAGGTTGCTGCTAGAAAAGAGGGGATCAGCTAAAAATAGGGGGGTCAAAGAGGTGACCCTATAAATGAACCCAAACAAAACAAAAGGAGGTGTTTTGAAAGGGAAAAAGAGTTGATCTTTGGGGATCTAAAAAGGAGGTATCAGATCTGAGATAAATAAGACTAAAAATATGGAAATTCAGACGTCTGAAACAAAAAAAACTCTCCCAAAAAAAATGGAGGGGACTAGAGCCCTAAGGGGCAAGATTCCCACTTAGTTGAGTGAAACAGATTAGAAACAGGTCTGAACGGGCAGAGACAAAGGCTAGAAAACCCTGACAGAAGCTTCAGGCAAACCCAGAAAAAGTGCTGGAAAATTGCAGGAAAGAGTGCAGGTCGCAGGTTCTGACTTGTTTTCAGGCCAGGTCGCAGGTTTGGGGCAGAAAAGTGCGACCTCAAGGCCAGGTCGCACTTTTTGGGCTGATAAGTGCGACCTGCAGATCCAGATCTCTTGACGGAAAATTTCAGAAAAATTTGTCGTCTCAGCTGCGACTGATGTCAATCACTTGCGCAATAGGGTCAGAAACACACGGAAGTTAGAGATTTTAATGTTTGAGGGTTTTAGAGGTGAAAACTAGCATAAAAATAGGAAGAACAGAAAACTGAAGAGAAACCCTAGGGTCTGAAATAGCTGGATATGCAGGAATATATAAAACGACAGTGGTCACAAAAGAAAACCCGTGTGGAGTCGCCAATTGTTAGTATGAATCTTTCGTCGTAAAAGATCATTTTAGTTACACATAACAAATAGCCCTAACATCGATTATGGCTGCAAAATATCTTTAATTTTGCTGCAAAAACCCAGATCTAAGCATAAAAGACATTAAGCAGATAAAATACAATATGGCTCCATGCATCCAATAGACAAGACAATGTATTTAAAAGAATTTTATATTATATTAAAGAATGGGGCACCTGAGAGGAAAACAAGAAAGGTGTTTTCCAGTTCTCCTCAATGGGATGGGTTCTTGAAAGTCCTCAGTGTTTCAGATCTAAAATTCCTCTCTTTGGTTGATGTGGAAAACCCAAACAAACATAGAACTCAATGGGAGCTCACAATGCAAAAATAGAAAAATGGTGACCAAGAATAGATCCAGAGTGATCTAATGCAATGGAGGTGACTAATGAATGTGGAAAACCCTTCTATTTATAACAAAATATTGGGGTGTTCTAGAACTCGGTGCATGAATAAAATATTATTAATCAAATTCTAGAATCACCCTTTAGGAATATTTTATTATATTTGTTGGAGGGGAAAGGGTTTTTGACTTGGGTCAATTCCTTTATTTATAAATAACAAATAAATAAATGATTTATTTATTATTTAAGGGAAATGAGGGGAATATAATTAAATAAATAATGGTTTATTTAATTATTTATATGTGATTTAGTCAAATTTAACTAAGAATATTATTTAAATAGTGATTTAAATAAATTATTCTTAGGAAACAATTAAATAAATAAGGATTTATTTAATTAGTTTCCTTGTTTTGGGTTAAATATGACCAGGAAATATAAACAAACAAGTTATTGCACATGGTGAAAGCAATTTTACTGAGGGTAAAATTGGTCTTACATGGTGTACTTAGGTTCATCTAATGATAATAGGTTAGATGACCAAAAAAATGGTGTAACAACCTCATTCCCCGATCTACGAACATGTGAGGGTATAAGGTAGCTAATATCCTGTATTACTAATCCGATCTCATGAATGAGTCATGATGTCCTCCATCTTTTGCTTATTTTTTCCCATGAAGTCCCTTGCTGTAGCTTTCTTAACACTCCTGATACCATTGCCAAATCCCCTTCGACAATTATTCTATGGTAGTTTTCTCGGACCACGATTATAAGCCCTTGTTTAACTACCATTAGTTCGGCTTCATTATTCTTAGCAAACCCAATGCCCAACACATAGACCCTGCACACTTTGCCTTGAGAGTTTCGAAATATTCCACCTGTGCCTGCCTAGCCTGGGCTTCCTTTGGATGTCCCATCGTAATTGAGTTTTATAAACCTCGGTTGGGGCATTAGAAAGACATCACATGTGTTTTTCCTAGGTGGTTTAAATTTACAATATGATTTAGCCAAAATTTGGGGTTTTAAATTCAACTTGGCCAGGATGCAGCCTACTGATCCAGTTGACATCCAGTTTTCCTCAGTCCATTTTTATACTAATATGGTCTCCCAAATATTATCCATGATCACCTGCCATATTTGGTCTGTATTTCTAGCTTCCTCCCAGAATATTCTATGGTTTCTTTCTTTCCATATGCCCCATAGAATAAATTCCATTGACAGCCTCCATGCTCCATTCAAGACTTCACATTTATATCCCCCTCTTCTCCATTTTATGATAGTTTGATTAATTCTTGTATTATCTTTATCAGTTTTTTGGAAGAGCATTGCATTATTTCGCCATAGAGTTTCTACCATCTCACAAGTGTTGAGTAAGTGCTCTATAGTCTCATCATTCCTGTTACACATT
Source organism: Pinus albicaulis (assembly GCA_034641835.2). Lineage (NCBI taxonomy): Eukaryota > Viridiplantae > Streptophyta > Pinopsida > Pinales > Pinaceae > Pinus > Pinus albicaulis. Next base: position 1,270,354,963 of record CM076570.1, read on the forward strand.
TTACAAAGTGAGGGGCCCTTCATTCCTCTCCGCTGCAACTGGACCCAGGTAAGGATCTTGCAATGGCCTAAAAGCCAAAGGAAGTGTTCAATTTTTGGCCAATGTTTGGCTGTCCAAATTTTTTTCCATATTGGTACTGCCATGGTTTGAATATTATTGGATTTAATTTAGTAACCTTCTTGTATGGTAAACATTCCTTTACTTTGATAACCCCATCTCAGTATATCTTCCCCAGTTGTTGAAACCAATTTCCTGGTTTTCATTTCCTTTTCAAAGTTATTCCATTAGATTGTCTCAAGGGCTTGCAACTAGTGTCTCTATCCCTTCCATTTTCGCCATTGACCTTCAGCTTCTTGGCACCAATAGTTATCTACCGACCTCGTATTTGGTAAGTTTGTGAAAAGGAAGATTTCACTTAAGTCTAAACGACTGAACAATTTCTCCCTCTGCTACCATGAATCCTCCTAGAATAGAACCGTACTTCATCCTCATATTTCCCAGAAACTATGTTGTCGAATAAGATCCCTGTTAATGGCTGCTAGATTCCAAATATTAGAGCCTTTGGGGGTGACATCTATTTTCAATTTTCCTGCTAGTGACATGGGCATATCATATTTTCTTTCCCATATCAATTTCCATAGGTCCCATCCTCCTTAAAGCCATCTCCATCGCATTTTAGCTCCCATGACCTGGTTTAACACATATGGATCTTGAAGGCCCAATCCACCTGTGTTTTTCAATTTAATGAGCTTTTCCCAGGAGAGGAGAGACCATTTTCAAGTTTCTTGTGCCCCTTACCAGAGGAATTTTTTGAATATCTTCACACTACAAGGAAAAGACCCACTAGCAGATGTTTTTGAGGAACCCCTTATAAAAATACCCCATACATCTGTTTCTAGCGGAGGTTACTAGAGGAGGTTGGCGGGCGGATGGTTTTGTGGATGTTTTCTACTCGGTGTGCTTATCATCCATAATCGCACCGGTGCGCACAAATCATTGGCACACCAGACACCGTGCACTCCGTACACACCCTCTTGGTGCATCGTAGTACTGTAGAGCACCGATGCTTCACAACTCTTCCGCGCTGGTGCATTATAAAACACCGCGCCAAAATAGAAACCGCCCAGTGCGGTATTAAGAAACTGCATCGGTGCATCATAAAACACCGCGCAAAAATAGAAATCGACCGATGTGTTCTTAAGAAACAACACCATTGCGCCTATAAACCACGCGCACCGAAAAATGGTTAATTAAAAAAAAAATACAGCCAAAAAATCACATTTTTCACTTTTCTCAGTGCTCTAGAGCTCTCAATCACCGGTTCGCTCTACAAGCAAAAGCACCGGTTGCACAAAACATTGGCACACCGGACACCATGCGCTCCGTACACACTCACCCGGTGCATCGTAGTACTATAGAGCACTAGTGCTTCACAACTATTCCACCCCAGTGCATCATAAAACACTGCGCCAAAACAGAAATTTCCTAGTGCGGTGTTAAGAAACCACACCGGTGCATCATAAAACATCACACCAAAACAGAAACCGACCGGTGCGTTCGTAAGAAACATCGTCAATGTGCCTATAAAACCCGCACACCAGAACAGGGTAAATTAAAAAAAAATTACGGCCAAAAAACATCATTTTTCACTTTTCTCAGTGCTCCAGAGCTCTCAATCATCAATGTGCTCTATAAGAGAAAGCATCGGTCGCACAAAACATTGGCACACCAGACACCGTGCGATCCGTCCACACCCGCCCAATGCGTCCTATCACTGTAGAGCACCAGTGCTTTACAACTATTCCACCCTGGTGCATCATAAAACACCATGCCAAAACAAAAACCGCCTAGTGCGGTGTTAAGAAACCGCACTGGTGCATCATAAAAAACTGCGCCAAACCTGAAACCGCCCGGTGCGGTCTTACAAAACTGCACCGGTGTGCCTATAAAATACTGCGCACCAGAACAGGGTTAGATAAAAAAAAAATTACAGCTAAAAAACTGCATTTTTCACTTTTCTCAGTGCTCTAGAGCTCTCAAGCACCGATGCAATTTATCTTTGTCTTAGTCGCCCTGACGTTGGTGCTCCCATTGCACCCATTGCACACACTGCTGCTATGCATTGCCCACCAATCTCCAGCTCACATTTTGCAAAACGGTTGGAAATTTTTCTTTTGCAAATTATACAGCCAATATGCCTCATCGACGGCGAAATGTACAAGTATTTTTCTTGTTTTTCCATAATTAAGCTTATATATATATATATATATTCACGCAGTGTGCACGAGCTGTTCAGCTCGCACCGATAAGTGGTGCTTCCTGTAAAATTTATAGGCCGCACCGCAACTGGTGCTAAGGGTATACACACCATGTCCGGGGCAGTACCGAAAGGCACCCCCCGTTGATTTAAAATTAAAAAAAAAAAGTGTGATGCATTCATTTACCCGGTCGCAAAATTGACCATTGGAATAGCAACGCGGTGCGTTGAAAGAAATATCTACCCCAGTGTCTATCAGTGCACCACATTCGGAATTCTGACAGGGTCAATGGTGCGGCCTGGTAAAAGACCACATCGTTGACTATAAAATTTGTCAGGAGTTCGGTGCATTGACACAACTATACGCGTCAAGGTGTATATTTTAATCAGTGCATCGCTCTTCTAACACCATATATGGTCAACAGTGCTTTAAAAAGTTCCACGTGCACCGCATATGGTGTGTTGTATGTCATCTGGGGCACCGCCCCCGGTGCGCTAGAAACAAATGCCGCACCAGAATCAGTGCATGATTGTTTTTGTGGTGCACCGACTGGGTTGGCTTTTTTTCCAAAAAAAATTATATATGTATATTCCTAAATACATGTCTGATTTAATAAAATTTATTTTATTTAATATGTCAATGATTCAGAGAGAAGAGGAGTAACAAGATCAACAATAGGTAGAGCAGTATGAGATGGTTCACCTATGGGAGGCACGAGAGAGGGAGAGAGATGCATACCCTCACCCTATTACGACAGATACCCAGCGGGCTCCTAAGGTAGGTAGCCCTCCTCAAGTTCTATGAGGAGGCTACTTCCCTAAAGGCCCATAGTGTGTTTTTGAAACATTTTATCCACAGGTGGAATGCCCACCAATAGGCTTTATAGGTTGGTCTTCACCAGTGGTACACACCCACTAAGGAGGATATATATTTCATTACAGGGCGATCAAGGAGAGGGGTGGATTTTCCCTCATTCCTAGAGGTTCCAGCTAGTTGTGTAGAAGGGAGTTAATTAGTTTACTCCCAAAGATACATTGGAGCATCAATACTGTCTCCTGCAGAGTTTCAAGTCGCTGGAGGTCAGTTATGTATTGGTGCATTTGGTAGTGAGGACGTGCAGTGCCTCTCACTTCTCATTTTGACCATTTCACACAACACCAGTGATGGGCAACACATTGGTTGCTCGCTTCTATATTATGTTGATTCTTTAGTATAGGAGACATGACTTGTCAAGTGGTCTGCCATTTTTTTTGTGGCAGTTCTCGGCAGGCTCGTAGGCTGATGTTAGAGGCACACATGCACATGTGGGGGCAGGTGATGCCCAAGAGAGGAGAGACTATGTTTCCAGCCAGGATATCACATGATGCACTGGACTTACTAGCTAGTGTTGACAAGCTGCATTCCTTCATTATGGTCCCCTGTCCTTATGCTGGATTGGATTGGCGAGGGTGTGCCAACATCCTCTTCACAGATGATGAGCCGCCAGATGATAGAGGTAATATTACTGTTTTATTTATATTTATTCTAACATGTTCTTTAACTTGTTTTTATTAATTGTGTAATGAAATTGTCTAATTATTGTTGTGTACTTGTATATATTTTGCAGATATTGGTTCTTTTGTTGGCGAGGAGATGCTGATACCACCACATGATCTAGGTGTGGATCCTGATGATGATCAGGGCATGCCAGATGCCGATGATCATCAGGAGGCCGGTGCAGAGAGACATGCTCCTGGTGGTGCACCGATACCGCCTTTTGCTAGGCATGGTCAACTTGATACTAGATACAGGATGGAGTTGGGCGACCAAGTCATTGGATTGATTGTTGAGGCGGGCATTGGGCCCGCTTATTACAGAGACATACAGGCCGATGATAGGCTATTATAGATGTGGAGAGGCATGTCGCGTGCCATGTATAGACTGATGTGGCATGTCGTAGGAGCTACGACAACTGTTATGCGACTGAGGAGGACTATTGCACGTTATAAATGTGGTTGAGCCGCAACACGTGATGGATAGTCCGCGAGCAGCGACTCATCATCTCATGATCGTTCACCTCGCGCTGCGCCAGATGAGCATAACCCTCCACTAGCATCTAGCAGTAGTCATCATGGAGATGAGGTTGGATCATGGGCCACGTCGAGTCAGCAGCCTGCAACATCCATCAGTACTCATGATCATGAGTAGGCTGGACCATCGATCTTCGAGGCTGCACCATTGACTGAGCAGGCCTCCACTAGTACTGATATTGATGTTGTACTACCACTAGCTGATCCATAACATTTATATTACAATTGTATATTTTTAACATTATTCAGTTATATATATATATATATATATATATATATATATATATATATATATATATATATATATATATATATATATATATATATATATGTGGTCCATGTATTTTATGTTCATATTGCAGTTGTACTTAATTTACATGTTGGTGATCATCATGATGTGTATGTGATAGCATGAGTTATTTGACATGAGATGTATATTTGATGTTTGTGTTTTGACGATGTTAATATATAATGCTAATTTTGTTTTGTTATATGATCATGATCACGATGATGTTAGCGATTTTTAATGTGTTTTTTAGTCGAATATGATGTTTGTACAATGGTTATCATGATCGTGATGTTTATTAATTAATTTAATATTAAATAACCATGATTTTTATTAAATATTATGTCGTGATTGTAATTAAAATTTAAATTTAAATTGTATTTGTATTTGTAATTGTAATTTTAACTGTAATTGTATGTATAATATTTAATGTAAAATTTTAATTGTAATTGTAATATTTAATTTTTTGTGAAATGATTGTACTTGTAATTGTAATTGTATGTAAAATATTTGTAAAATTGTAATTGTAAATGTAAATGTAATTCTAATTATAATTCTAATTGTATGTAAATATTTGTAAAATTATAATTGTATTACTCTGAAATGATTGTAATTGTAAATGTAATTGTATGTAAAATTAAAATTCCAATTCTAATTCTAATCGTAAATGTGAAATTGTAAAATTGTAAGCAACTGTAACTGTAACTGTAACTGTAATTGTAATTGTAATTGTATGTAAAATATTTGTAAAATTTTAAATGTATTAATGTGAAAATTTTAATTGTATTAATGTGAAATATTGATTTTATTAAAATATTTAAATTTGTAAATTTGTAAATAATTGTAAAATAATAAATCTAGAATAATATGAATTTTTGTAACATAATAAAGTTTAGAAAATAATGCAAATAAATTCACATACTTTAGAATTATCATTATTTTAATATGATCTTACATAAAAAAAAAAATAACTTTATATAGTCTGGTGTGCTTATCATCATAATGCGCACCAGTGCATCTTAGTACTAAGACACACCAGTGCTTCACAACTCTTCCGCACCGGTGCGTCATAAAACACCGCTCCAAAACATAAAATTTGATCTTAAGAAATCGAACCGGTGTGCCTATAAAACCCCACGCACCGGAACAGGGCCATTATGTAAAGTGCAGTATTGGAACAACGGAGGGTTCAAATCATGGGAAAGAATTTATGAGGAGATGAGGGTTTGAAAAGACGAGAGATTGAATTTTGTCTGAGAAGTTTATAGCAGAGAAAATGAGTGATTCAAACAGAAAGACGAACAAAGACGCTTATAGGGATGCAGACGGCTACAAAGCTCGACAGAGTACAAAAGGAGAAAAGGAGTATAGGTTGAGACTGGCAGAGATCATTTAGTTGAGGCCAGCGATAGGGTTAAGAGGTCCCATGAAGGAGAAATGAAGAGCAGAGTTGATGGCAGAGAAAGATCAATCGAGGCAGTCAATAAAGCCAAGAGGCACCATGAAGGGGAGGATTCTCATTCCCTTAAGGACAACAGAGAAAGATCAATTGACGTTGTTGATTGGGCTGGTAGGTCCCATGAAGGGAAAGATTCTCCAGAATGCATTTAAAAGAAGCTGGGAGTATTGTCTGAGCTTCGGTTGGCTTACATAAACTTTTACCGGCAAAGCTAACATTGCATAAAATCACATCTTTGGATTTCAATTGAACCTGATCAATGGCATATATAACTTGTCTGAGTTGTGGTCCTGTGGATGAAACCAGTAAATAGTCTGCTTGTATTATAAATGGAAATCTAGTGACCATTTTTGTGGGAAGAAAAGCATAGATACCTGCAGCTACCATTTTTCCACCTGCAAATCAGTTTCCCATTGGAAAAGCTAATGTAATAGCCCATTTTGCAATGTCTTTCCTCTGCTCAACCCTATACTCATTTTCTATGGGAAACCATTGCCTCCACATGTAATAACTGCATCGTCTAGTCGAAAATCATTCTTCTTCTACTAAGAAATGCAGAATTAGTGAAGGACTCATTGCCTTTGCTCCCAGAACATTCAAGGTCAGTTTCTCATAAAACAAAGATTGTATAAATTTTTTTAAGGTCAAGATAAAAAGCACAAAGGAGAAAAGAGGAAATTGGATGCCAAGATGGAGGAGGAACTTACAAATGAGCAAGAAGATCATGGGGCACATTTTCTTGTTGCAGGTTATGGAAAGGTTCAAGTTTCTTTTTCTAAAAGAAGAAGAGGTGTAGTTCTGAAAAGAAATGGCCCAAATATTTTCACAGCAAAATGTACATTTCCAACATGTCTAAAAACTAAAATATCTCCAACTTCAATAAACTGCTCAGAAACAAAACTTTCCCAACCATTTGTGAAAACTGCCAATATCTTAGCATAACACAGGTTGATCACATGCCACAATTGCCCACTTGGGCCCTGTAATATTTCATCTTCACATGCCCCACATTGCATTCTCTCCACATAATCAGTGGGGACCTCCTACAATAAACAAAATTGGAAGAATAGTTATTTCCATTAAGAATTTATCCAATTCCAATTCTAAATTCTAATTCTAATTCTAATTCTCAAGAATAAACAAAATTATAATTATTAATTTCTATGGTTGGAGTTTACTAAATTTTGGTGTACACACCTAAAAGTAATTTCAGTGCCTTAACCACAAATCGGTGCTACTACCAGTGTTACAAATGGACGCACCGGTGCGGTGCCATTAAGTAATGCACCATTGACGAATAAATGCAAATAAAAAATCACAACTCTATTTTCTTTAAGTGAAAAAAAAAAACGGAAAATTGAAAAATGGGCGGCAAAATATTTTCAAAATTCTAATTTCATAAAATAATTCTTTAAATACTAAACACTTTTCATTATTTTACTATTTTTGCTAAAATTTTCAGCCAGAGATTTGTAGGAGACATACGTGGAGCAAGAGAGCATGAGAGCATTGTGGAGCAGCGAAATATGTTCGAACATAAGTATTCAGACAATCAGAAACCAAACCTCTGGTGATTCAAACCCTATATCATAGAATTTCAAACCATTGGAATGGTTAAATTTGATTATTTTTTTACTTTTTCTGCAATTTTATCCATTTTTACCCTAAACCCTTCATTTTTTTGTTCCTGTCCTTTCTTCTCCCTGTTTCTGTGATTTTAGAATTAGGGCTTTTCATTTTAGATTGACATCCAACCCACGGGACGACTTGCATAGTCGGATCCCAATCCATTCGGCCCTTGCGTGAACTTTTGGAAAAATTGAATTTTTTTTTATCAGTGCGCCCTGCGTAACCTAGCGCACCACGCAATTACTGTGTAGTAAAAAAATTGAAAACAATTTTTTTTAAATCAGTGTGCCATATCTAAAATAGGGCACCGGTGCTCCATGTTACGAGGATAGCACCGTACAGTCGATTAAAATGTTTATGCGGTGTGTTTATAATATCCCAACGCACCGTACAGTCTATTATATTGTTTTTGCGATGCATTTCTAATACCCCCATGCACTAACGTCGGTGCGTACATCATAAAAGGTGCACCAATTTCTTGAGATATATTTTTTACCTGAAAATTTGACAATTTATTTATAAATATATTAATGAATGATATGGTACAGGTTTCATATTGATAAAGAAATGACTGAAAAGATACCAAGTAACAAAAATACTGATAACACATCAAGAAAATCAAAAAAGGAAAGTTCGATGTAAATTATTTATAAAAAATATTATTTTTGAACTATATGTAAGTTTAACTAATATTTATTGTTTATTGTGTATCATGCAGAGCCACAAAACGACAAAGCTCGATAAGATTATTTATGATCTAGGACCAGAAGAGCGTAAAAGCTTGATGGAAAAATTGCAAAATGATGAATAAGGTGAATGAAAAAATACTATTGATCCAATATGAGTTTATTTTTTTAATTATCATTAATAATATACTTATTTTTATTAGATAACATGTGTCAAAAAGTCTATTAATTCACATATGTTTAATTTTCTATAGGGACCAACAACTCAGAAAAGGAATGTTGTTCTAAGAAAAGAAAAAAATAGAACATGCAAATGAAAATGAATTTCTCCTTAGCTCATCTGGGGTGGTGTTGGAGGTTAACGAAAGGGAGGAAAACCTTTACAAAAGTTTGAGGGATCTAGTGGAATGAATGTATAAACATTATTTCCACTTACAATACAAAAACCAATCCAATGATTCCAAGAACCAAATTTGATCTAAACTAGAAGAAGAGTTTCCAGAGAATTGGTCAATGAGACATGTCAGACTTTTAATAGAAAAAACGTACAACAACAAAAAAGAAGGAATGAAAAAGTAATATTCCTTTAAATTTTTGTCTAGAATTATTTATAAATATCACTTTTATTATATTTACTTTTCTTATATCAATATACAAATTAAATATTTTATTGTCATGTTACATTTTCAGGAAGATTATGAAAATCTCAAAAGATGAACGAGTTGATATCAAAAATATGCCAGTAGAGGTGTACAAGGAGATGGTCAAAGAAATGGACAAAATTGCATCACAGGAGGAGCCATCTCAACAACGACGTGCTTCAAATGTAATATGTAATTATTGAATTTTTTGATCATTAGGTACAATAAATAAACAATTTAGCATTAAATATTAATTTTCAAGAATTTTCTTGCAGAAAAGAAAAGAAAATGGAACCCATTCAGCACATAAAACAGGACGACAAGGAAGAAAAGGGTTGATATCTAAGTTTGTGAGTAATTGTTACTTCATTATAACAACTTAACTAGATTTTATTTTTGTATTTTTTAAGTTGTTCTATAGAAATCATCATTGAATGTCTTCAAATAGGTCCTAACATACAAAGAAGAACCATTAGACGAATTGATTGAAATTGGGTTAAATATGGGTTGTGAGTATATGTTGGCATATCAGAAATGAATTGTGGAATTTGTAAGCATCTATCGATTTTGTTTTACTTAGCTCCGTCTATAATTAATAGAACAAAAAAATATTTTATATTAAATATATGATTTGTTATAGGGTATAAAACTTGTAGGAAACATAGTATGGAATTGCGCCAACAGATGAAATTTTGAAATATGGCATGGTACATGGTTTTGAAAGAATGTGTATAGTTTATGAGTCAATTGTTGCTATGGTACATCATTTATTTTCGATTTACATTGATGTATATTATTTAATATTGAAATTTTCATTATTCTCACCAATGTATATACAGTCATTACAATTTATTTTTATGTTTGTAGATGGAAGGTGAAGAAGAAGAAAATAATCAACACCGTGAAAAAAACATTCCTGAAAATAACCCAAGTAATGGAAGTACCTCTAGCAGTGACAACAGTTCAAGCGAAGAATGATGATCACTATGTTTGGATATCAAAGCAAGGCTTTTTATTTTTTGAAATATGCCTGTGAAATCAGACATTTTGTTTAATGTAATGAACATAGTGTCCCAATTGAAAGACAAAGGGATACCAATAACTGTCCCATTTTGTATGACAAAGATTTTCTTATATATGTGTGTGTGTGTGTGTGTGTTTTAATTTATTCAATTGCGTTCTCCATTGTCGTTCTCAAATGCACTGATAAAACTTTAATTCATATGAATATTGTTATAAGATATATATGTGTCAACTTTTGATAAATAATGAATTTTAAAAAACCACAATAATTATGATATGATATAAAAAATTAATCCAAATATCACATTCAAACGCATTAATAAAAATTTAATTAATATGAATATTGTTATAAGATGTGTCGACTTTTGATGAATAATGAATTTACAATCACAATAATTGCACTGTCACAGGTCTATGTTTCTAAAAAATACAAAATGCAAACTGGTGTGTGTCAGTTACTGTACACCGGTGCGTTTGTATTCTGAAGCGCACTGGGGCGTTTCTGCGACATATGGGAACCACACAAATACCAAAACCAATTAAAAATATCGGTGCGTTTGTGCGGTACTGCGCACTGGTGCGTTTATGTGTCTATACGCACCGGTGCCATTATACGACCTATGGGCACCGCATGAATACCGATACCAATTATAAATCTCGATGCTTTTGTGTTATATTGCGCACTGGGGCGTTTATGTGTCTATAAGCACTAGTGCATTTGTATGACCTATGGGCACCGCACGAATACTAATACCAATTATAAATCTCGGTGCATTTGTGTGATATTGCGCACCAATGCATTTCTATAAGTCTACGCACCGGTGTGTTGATACGACCTATGGGCACCACACAAATCCCAAGACCAATTAGAATGGCCTCGTGCGTTGTATCACCAACACTACACCTGGTGTAGTTTTATACCTTAACGGCCAGGTGCATTCTCCTTTGACAGCCATGGGGCACCTTCTACATGTATGCATCGGTGCGTTAAATCCATAGTAGTGCAGCAATGAAAAAAAACATCCGTAATAACCTCTGACAACCCATTTGTTTTTAGTGGTGTTGAATTTTTGTTAAAAGCTCTGCCAAAACCTTCGTAACCATAAAGGGATGTTGTAGCAAATGTTTTTTTGACAATTTTGGTGAATTTTTATAACACTAAAAACCTCCTTTATAACCTTTGCTAGAGGGTATTTTCCTTGTAGTGTCACCATATTGTTGCAGACTGTTTTAGGGGCAGCACTCCCTGATAACTGATATACAGGGATGGCTTGAAGAACTCAGTGCAACAGTATAACCCGACTAGGGGCATTCAGAGCATGAAGAGTCCAATTTTGAAGTCGATTATGAAGGCAATTAAGGAGGTCCTTCCATCCTGAAACCCTGAGGGAGGAAATGCTGTGTGAAAAACCAAAATACTTCATGGGAAATGAACCTAGAGTGAATCCCAAAGTCTGTGCGAGGAACCTTTGGGTAACATCACTGGAGTTGAAGAAGTAGAAATTCGATTTATCATTATTTATCAGACTGCTAGATGCTTCCATAAATTTTTTAAGAATAGCTAAAATGGTCTTAGCTTCCCTTAAATATGTGTGATAGAAGAGCAAGATATCATCTACAAACTACGGGTGTGAGAGTGTTAATTCTGGTTCCCATAAGTTCAATCCTTTAAGGTGCCCTCCTGAAAGCTGGGATTTGATTAAATGACCAAGGCCTTTAGCTGCCAATATAAACAAAAAAGGAGAAAGAGGGTCCCCTTGACGAAGACCTCTGGTACATTAAAGGGGGGAGATGGAACACCATTTAGGAGGATTGAAACATTTGGGGATGAAATGAACATCATCAACCATTGTATCCATCTTTGGTCAAAACCAAAAGATTTAAGAACAACTATCAAATAGGGACAACTTAATCGATCATAGGCTTAAGAAAGATCAAGTTTGATTAACATACCTTTCACTTTTAAGGTGTGTAGGGAGTGAATTTCTTCCTGAGCAGTGACCATGCTATCTAGAATTTGTCTACCCTTCACAAAACCTGTTTGTTCTGGAGATATCAGACTGGGGAGAATTGTCTTTAATCTGTTTACCATGATCGTTGATAGAATCTTATAGATGACATTACACAGCGCAATTGGCCTAAATCCTGTAGGAGTATCAGTGTTCTCCTGCTTACGAATGAGAGATATAAAAGTGGAGTTCATAGCAGGATAAACATTTCGTAACCGTCGGGATTCTTCTACTAGTTCCCAGATGTCGTTCCCCATGAAATTTCAGGTTGCTTGGTAAAATTCTGTTGTGAAGCCATCAGGGCCCGGGGCCTTGTTTTTGGGCATATTTTTTACCACCTCTTCAACCTCCTCTAAGGTGATTTCCTTAAGTAGGGCTAGGTTTTGATCTCTGCTAACAATAGAAGGGATATTTCTAGTTATTATGTTAATAGCTGCCTATCTATTATGATCTGGTTCTGTAAGAATGTCTCTAAAGTGATTAACTAACATATTTTCCATATCTGTGTGTTGGAGAACACGGTTTCCATTTGGATCATTTAACGAGAAAATTCGATTATGTTGTCTTCTCTGAATCAATGTTTTATGGAAGAACTTTGTATTTTTTCCCCTTCTTTGAGCCATTGGGCACGAGATTTTTGTTTCCATAGAATTTCTTCTTGCTTTCTTCGTTCTTCCAGTTGGCTAAGTAGATTTCCTTCTTCTAAGGCTAGAGCCTCTGTCCTACCATTCATAATCATTTTCTGTTGAGAATGCAACAAGATGATGAGCTTAGTGGAAAGAAATCGCCTTCAATAAGTGGGCCCACAGGCTATTTTTGGCGCAAAGTCTATTTTTAGACTATGTCTATTTTTAGACATATGGATCATGTTCTATGAGTTGCAGGATGCTATTTGTGGATGGTTGGTCAAGTCAGAAAAAAAAGATGGACTTTTATTTTTAGACATACTGGGCGGAATCTATTTTTAGATTGCTAGTCTAAAAATAGATATGTCGAATATTATTAGCTCTTAATAATATTTGGACTCTAAACATTATCTTATCCTCTTGGAGCACTTCATTTAAGTGCACGGATGTCACGACGAGTTGTGAAGGAATTACACTATTCCTGAAGTTATGTGGAGCTATTGCATGGATACTTAAATTTTGACTCATGTGACGAGTTTGGTGGAGTTGATTGAGGAGTTAATGGAGTTGTGTTGGTTAACTTAATTAAACTATAGTTGAGCTAGTTGTATCTAATCAAGCGATTGATGCACTAGGAGAGTGGTGTGAATTGGTATTAATGAATTAGTTACTAATTGTCATATATAAATACGACTAAAGAATACATCGATTTAACCGGTGCATGGACAGTTTCAGTGGAGACCAGTGGAGAGGTAGGTGAAAGAGCAAGTGTGACTATCAGTTGTGACCATACTGGTGCATGAGTTTGCACCACACATTGATGGAGATGCCAATGAGGATTGCGCAGTGCATACCAGGTGGATTTGAACTTAGTCAGGGCCAATATTCATCAGGGATTGCGCAGTAGAGGCAGGCTAATAGGTGGAAAATATTAGAGCATGTGTTTTGCTAGATCTGAGCTTGTGTAGTCTGTAGCGATTGGAGATTGTACTGAGAGCTTGTGAGGAGCTTTGTACAGTGACTGTTACATGATTTCTATGACATATAATATACAGATAGTTGGGGGTTTTTAGCTTTAAGCTTTCCCATAAAATACTGTGTTCATATGTGTGATTGTTTATGTTCTAATGTGTGCATGCAATTGTTTATATTTCCGCAATTAATGATCAATGGTAGAAGAGATTATGTATTATGCATGAAGCTAAAATAGTTTGTGATCAGGATAATCTCGGTGAATAATATATCAGTTATTCAAATTTCTACATTTTCTATTGAACACGCTTCATCTCTCCTTGCAATATTTCTTGATCAATCTGAATGTTGCCAAACTCTGTTTTGTTCCATTTTTTTATTTCCTTCTTGATATTTTTCAACCGGAGTCGAAAAGAGTGCATTCTGTTTCTGACTTGGATTTTGTTAGATTCCCACCATTGCTTAGCTTTGTCCAGGAAAGTTGGGTCTCTCAGCCAAAATAATTCAAATATGAACGACCGGTTCTTTCGACATTATTTTATGTCAATTTCCATGCTTATAGGCCAATGGTTAGACCCTAAAGTAGGGAGAATAGTTGCTTCGTAATATACATCTAGGCTGACTAGGGCCTTAGAGGCTAGAAATCTGTCCAATATGGATGCTACATGATGAGCCTCACCTTGTCTATTATTCCAAGTGAATTTACCATTCACTGTTGGTATGTCTACTAGCTTGAGGTCCGTGAGTAGGTCCCAGAAGAGCTCCATTTCCGAGTCTTCTCTCCTGATTCCTCCTTTCTTTTTTGTGAGGTTTAGAATCATGTTGAAATCTCCTCCTAGAAACCAATATTTCTCCTGATGAATGTTGCTAAGAGCCCTGATACTATTAAAAAATGCCTCTCTTTCTCCTGGAATTGAAGGTCCATAAACAACAGAGATGGGTAAATGCTCCTTCGTTCCCACTTTTTTAAAGAAGCCAGTAAGAATGCATGACAGGCCTATCCATCCATCTGCTATTACATCTGCAGGATTCCATAAAATAGCTATTCCCCCTGCCGTACCGCGAGAATATATAGCCATTACCTCAAAATGGGGTTTAAACGACTGTATTATGCTTTCTAGTTTCCGGCTAGAAACTTTTATTCCTTGAATCAACATTACTTGGGGGTTCTCATATTTTAGCCATTCTTTTAAATATCTCTATTTACCTTTACTATTGAGGCCTGTAATATTCCAGGAGATTAATTTCATTGATTAACTTTTGGTATTTGTTGGAGTACCATTGTTAACGGTATTATCTTTCCAGAGTTAACTAACATTTTGCCTACCAGTTGTATCAAATCATGCAGAGTCCTTCTTCCTTTTTTCTTGCCCCCTTTTTGCTGTGAATTTGACTCATTGGAAGAAATATTTTTAGGAGTACTTACTTGTTTTTAAGATTGGAAAGTCAAATAATGTTCAAACGTTTCTTTATATAGATTCTTTTGATCTTCTGGAATAAATCAATTGTCTAAGTTCCTCCATTCATGCAGACGTTTTAAAACCAGTTCTTCTGAACCTAAGTCCTCATTGGTCTGTTCAATATCCATTGGCGATTGTTCCATTATACTATTTTCTCCTGCTTCATTAAGTTCTTGTGGTGCCTTTCTTTTTGCAGTCGAATTTTTCTGATGGACCGTTCCTTGCCCTTGAATAGGGCTTTCCTCCTCTGCGTTAGATTTATCTACCTCTTCTTGTAATATTTCATAACATTTTTGCGAAATCTTTTGTTTGGGCGTATGTTGTTGGCTTGCATACTGCCTACTGTTCCTTTTTTTGTTTGTAACTATTGTGAATCCGTCCTCTTTTTCAAGCAACTATTCAGTATTCTCTGTTGTTTTTCCTGGTTGCTGTTTTGGAGTATTCAATGGACAGGTTTTCTAAAGGTGGCCATACTCAGGGATCTGCTGCACCGGAACAGAATGTGTTCATAATCAAGAAGTTGATGCCCAATCTTTCCTTCATCTTCAATTTCTATGGATTCTGGGAGTGGTTATGAAAAATTCACGTACATGTATATATGGGCAAAGGAATTATATTGACCTCGGCATGTTGTTTCTGCAATTTTTACAAAGCTTCTGAGGGAATTACCAATCCCCTATAGAATTTCTAAGTCTCAGAAATCCATTGGAAGGGAAAAGAGTCGTACCCATACTGGCGCTGCCAAAAATTGTTCTTGGTCTGGGTTGTAACACTCCTCCCATTGTCTTAGAAAGAGACCAGAACTATTATAAAAGTATGGTCCTCCTTCATAGATCTTTTCTTTATCCAGGAGATTGGTAAAAATAACTGTAAAAAATCCTCATGGTCCAAATTTCAGATCAGTATGGGCTTTGGGCTGCCATTTTTCTTGTATCCATTTTAATAAGTCATTTTCTGTTGGCCAGATACCTATGAATTTATAGATTAGGGCATGGTATTTCATATAAATTTTGTACTCATCTAATTTATTGGCGGGAATGATAAATCTTGGTTTTTTCGATGCCCGTGGTAGGCATTGTCTTCGTGTCTTGGCTTGCCACGCAACCCCCAGCACCGATCTTGTGTTTTGAGTGGGGCCCCCTTGGGGGTTTGCTTGCCTGCTACTCTGTTCACCTGTAGTAATATTTTTGTAGGAGGGGGTCGAGCGGCCCCCCCCCGCCCCCTCCCCCCCAGGTCACAGCCATACGGTCCTCCAGACACTGCGCGACTTTGTCTTCCTACTTTAGCTTCTACTACTTTGTTTCAGAAAGCTTGAAACCCCAACAGTACATGGCATTTCTTGGAGCTCCAGTTCCTTCCAAAAACAAGGAGTTTCACTATCTCATCCCCATATCGTAATGTTTTTTGTGACTACAGTAACTTATTATTTACAAATTATGAGGGGATATTACATTAAACAACTTAAACTCAAGTTTTTTAAAAATATTTAATGAATTTTGGTTAAAATTAACGAGAAACAATGCAAAAAAAAAAAAAAAACAAACCATTTATTTTATTAATTAAACTAGGCATTATAAAATCATATAAAAAAATACAGACTTTTTTTTTTTAAGAATTAAAAAAAAAAGTATTACATAGTCTAAATTTAAGTATGCAAATTAAACAACTTGAACTTATAATTTTTAAAAAACTATATCAATTTCGAATAAAATTAATTGGATTTTTTTTCGATATTATTATAAATTTTATAATAAAATTGAAATAAGAAAATATTAATTATAAAATATATTAAGATATGCATCAAATCATTTAAAATTATTTAAAATTAAAATTAATATATTATAAAATAAATTTATAATTAATGAATTCAAAAAATAATATATATAAATAAATTTGAAATGTACATTTTAGTTTTTTCCTTTTATATAAATACTAACTAAAAAAGAGTGAAAATTCGATATACTATTGGGAGCTAAGTGGGGTATACAACATGTCACGAGTCGCAGAGGGGAGGACGCATTAAGCGTGAGTGGATTGCCCGTTACCGAGCTTACAATTTCGCTAGGAGGGGTCATAATCTGGAGATAAAACTTTTAATAATTTTGATTATTGAATCGTTTTTATTTTATATATATATATATATATATATATATATATATATATATATATATATATTAGAAATGGATTCAACACCATCAAAGACTTTTGAGACACCTAAAATCCTAAAGCTAAATACTATAATTCAAATTTCTAAAAAAATCAACTAGATTTCATCTAAATATTGCTATAATTTTCATTATTTTCGAAACAAAACTATAATCTCTTTAAACTTCTCTAAAAATAAGGCGCCGACATGTTTTATTTATTATATAGGGGAGATTTGTCTAATCTTGTGCAGGGACCAGTAATTGTTATAGTACTGGTCCCATCAACCCACCAAAAATAGACATATATGCAACCAATAATTAAACAGAATAAAATAACATGAAGTTCAAATATATATTAAATTATGTTCAAAATTTCCCAAGTCATTGACTGGGCCCACATGTGTCCATAAATAACCCACAACTATCCATAAATAGCTTAATAAGAATCAAGATTGCAAATCCCAACATTTAAACTGGAAAACTCATAAAACCATTTCTCCTTCCAAAATGGTCAAGTCAATAAGTACAAAAATCCAGTCACTTCAACCCATCTGATCAGCTCTGATGCTGTGTATGAGAAGTAAATATCAATACCTGCACATAATAAAAAGAAATGTATGTCAACCATAACTACTGTGTTATTCAACATTTAAACCCATTGTGTTCAATAAATGACGCCCACCCCATAACAACATTTAAACCCACTGTGTACAATAAATGACACCCACCCAATAAATTCAATAAATGATTTCCTATCAAAATAGATCAAACACATGGATCAACAAAAACAAATTCTCAGCCATTAGATCGCATCAATTTCAATCCTGATCACACATGCAAAATGAAGCCATTGCAATCCATGTCCATCATTGTCACCAATAAAATTCAACTGCAAATAACTATAAAAGAAGTTCAACCACTATTGAAGTTACATTTTTCAGTTTCAAGTTATTCACCAGCCTTGGAGACAATCCAGCACAAAACACACCCAGCCTTGGAGACAATCCAGCACAAAACACACCCAGCCTTGGAGACAACCCAGACAGAACACAGTATATTCAGGTTAGTTTACATCCTTCTTACAATTTTATTTTAATTTTTGAGTCTTTATTTCAGCTTTCTTACACTTTTATTTTCATTTCTGAGTCTCAGTTTTCAGTGATTTCTGAGTCTTTATTTCAGTTATTTCTGACATTCATCCATAATACTAGACAACTTAAATGTTTTGGATCACAATTCTATGGAAATTAGACACAGGTCCCAAACTCATAGATACAAATTGAAAGAGCAACACAAAAATACCTAAATCCACGTTAATGAACTAAGGTATGTTATTTAATGCTATAGGTTCATTGAACTAAGGTATCTTGTTTACAACAGTATATCTACAGTACTTCAGGTAATACAAGCTCTTACCAAGGTGTCCAGTATTCATCTAATCAATCTAATCACATAGAGCGAGTAGAAGAGTTTTATCTGCTTATTCACCCATATCTATTGCTTACATGTTAAGCAGAATTATACTGAATACATAAGATAGAAGCCCCGTATAGTGTTTCCATAATTAGTATCACCTGCTTTAACTAGTTATGATGGATTCACTTGGAATACTAGTTACAGCAGAGATAACAGTGTTCTAGTAGTAATACCATTTATCTATCTATATACAATAAGAGTTATACTAATAAGGCACAGTAGAGACTAGTAATCAATACGTATATCAAGCTTAAACATAGCATCATAGTAGTACCTTATGTCACTAATCACCTTAAGCAATGGAAATTGAACCCCTCCTATAATAGCTTATGTATAGAGAAGGTACCCTATGTTCTGCATATAATACAACATCATATCTTATGTAAACATAACTAGTAATCATGATTAGATGTTTCCAGACTAGTTATCTATTTTTTATATGTGGTATAGCTATTGGTCAGCTTATTCAATGGAGTTACATCTTAGTTATAGAGATAGTGTAATTAGTAATCAATCACATCTCAGCTTTCATAAGGTGTAACCATAACAATAGAATAGCATTAGTTTGTACAATGGGATCAGTAGTACTATTTAAACGCATGATCTTAAATGTATTTGTCATAAAGATTGAAAAATCGAAAGAAATGTGGATGCCAATAAGATCCAAAGGAGTAAACATAGAACTTATTTACTCAACATGGATCAATTTCAAAGAAATAACCAAAATATTATTTTGCAAAATATAATAATATGCTTGCTATTCATTGAAAACTGGATAAAAAACACTACATTTTTTGTAGAAAAACCCACCCTGCGTGTACATATACAGAATTGAATTCATACCTTTGGCAACTGTCTATAGCCTCCAAAATGTTTTGAAACCTCTCCATACCAAGAAAGCTGCTCCTTGTTTCCAAATACAGTCATGGTATCTGTATGAATTTATATAGCTAAGACAACAATGACCTTGGAAAATATTACAATTGATTGGAGATCCACCGTGTAAAGTTTGGCTCAGAAGTCAGGTACTCCAACAGAGGGCAGGATTGGTCATGTTTAGCCTTTACACTGGAATTTCTTGCAAGTAAAAAGTACTGTATTTTTCAATTTTTTTTTCCTAGATTTATCCTATTGAAAATTTTCATGTTTAGGTTTTCAATGATTATTCATTTATTTTGAAGATGAATCACACCTGATAGTTTGATTTGATTCAATGCTTCCATATATTTGACATGAATTTTTTTTTTTTTTGAATATAAGATATCTTAAAGAAAAAACTTAAACCATTTCAAATCACAATTGTATTCTATTTGTAATCTAAATCTTAAAAAAAAAATTCAATAATATGGATTCAGAAAAATAAACTCAAACCATTTCATATCACTGAAGCCTTCATTATTGGTATTGTATTTTTTTATAACAGAATGAAACTTTTTCAATCACTCTTGCCAGTTCATACAATCACTCTTTCCAGTTCATACATAACCTGGCTACTATCAACTATAGATCAATCTCTGAGTGACCGATTGGAATTAAAATAAATAGGTTGCTAGAAATTACAAAACCTTGAATAAATAGGTCGCTAAAAACAAATCTGCAAATCTGCAATAGGAAGTTGAGCACAAAAGCTGTAGCATTTGAAGTTAACATATATATCTGCAATAGCTGAAAATAGAAGCTGTAGCATTTGAAATTAACATATATATCTGCAATTGCTATGCATAGATGTTGTATTCATCATATGAAAACAATCCTTCTTTTCAATTATGAATAATAGCTTGCAATTGGTGCTTTTGCAGCCTACAGGTAGTTGCATCCATGGCAAGAGTGAGTTATGTCGCTCGCACAAGGAGAAGTGGCAGAAGAGTGACCAGGGGTGCCCAACTGCGATGCACCTCATCAGATGAAGAAAGAACGGGTGATGTCAATGTCACCAATGCTCCAGGAAATGTTGTTGACGATGAGCATGTGGCTGAAGCTGATGTTGTGGCACCATCAGCCACAGAGCCACCGTCAACCACAGTCCAAGGTGCAACTTCGACTAAAAAGATCAGCGCTATAAGAGGTTGGACAAAAGAAGAAATGTTAGCTGCAATTGACGACATAGAGTTCAATGGATATTCTGTTCGGGCATCTGCAAAGAAGCATATTATTCCCCCTTCATCAATACATTATTGGATAAATGGGCTAACTCACACCAAACGCAGAGGGCCTGTTACAGTTATGACTGAAGAGGAGGAGGCCGAGGTGGTTGAGTGGTGTAAAGAAATGGCCTAATTGGGACATGGGCTAGAGTTGATACAACTCAAATCTACAGTTGCTCAAATCTGTCAAGGGAGGCCAAACCCATTCAAAGATGGGTTTCTTGGTAAATCATGGTGGTTTGGGTTTTAGAAAAGGCATCCAGACCTTGTATTGCGTACAGCTGAGGGCCTTGACAGAGACAGAGCATTAAATTTGCGCCCTACATTTGTATGTAAGTTCTATGACACTCTTTCTAGTGCATATGATAAACATTCTTATGCTGCAGACCATATATGGAACTGTGATGAAACAGGTTTACAGGCGGGAAGGAATTGTGGCATGAGGGTAATTGCGAAAAGAGGTAGCCGAAACGTGCCAAATATTTTTCCTAAGAGCAGGGAATGGATAACCATTTTATGTTGTGTCAATGCAATTGGTGCTTCAATCCTAGGATTTTATCTTTTCAAAGGTAAAAATCAGTTGAAAAATTATATACAAAACTGTGAACCTGGAGCATGCATGGCTGCACATCCCCATGCATGGATGACTAAAGAGTTGTTTTTAAATTGGCTTTGCCACTTTGCTGCAACTGTGCCAGGTGGTGTCTCACCTAATAACAGACACCTGTTGATATTAGATGGCCATGGAAGCCACATGGCTCTACAAACAATTGAGGAAGCATACAATTTGGGCATTGACCTTTTAACATTGCCCACTCATACCACTCACAGATTGAAGCCACTTGATGTTAGTGTGTTTGGCCCTTTCAAAAACTATTTCAGGTCAAAACGTGCTGCATGGATGGCAAAGAATCGAGGGGTTGAGGTCAAAAGGTTCGAGTTAGCAGAGCTTGCAAGTAAGGCTTTTAAAAGGGCTCTGACACCATCAAATATCAAGGCTGGCTTTAGAAGGACAGGAATATGGCCACTAAATTATGATGCTCTTATGCATGATACTGCTTGTAGCCAAGCTTTCCATGTGGATGGTCAGGAAGAAAGACAAGAAGTGGAAGAAGAAGTAAATGAACATGATGATGTGGTTGCAGATGATAATATAATTTCCCTCTCTCAAGGACAGTTATATGCTGATGATGATGAGCAGGTATGTGAAACACAGTATACTTGTCAGCAAATTCATGGCAACACTGTTGAACATGCAGTTGAGAATGCAGATTTTGTTGAAACAGAAATTGTTGATATTGTTAATGCAGATTTAGTTCAAAATGAAAATGCTGATATTGTTAATGTAGAAAATGAAATTGCTGATATTGGGCATGAAATTGAAAATGACCAATTGTCATTTCCTAGCCAAGTAAACCCACCATCATGGCTGGCAGAAAACATGATTAATTTGAACGCCCATAGTGTCTCAAGAACCAATGAACAAATCATGAACATGCCTTCACAAGTGGCTGAATTGAATAGTGAAATTGTTCATTTTTTTGTGGACAATAGATCAATGGAAGAAGATGGAGGACATAATGAGGCAGCAGATGAAGAAAACAATATAGTTCAATCAAGTGCCACGGATATTGAAGTGCCAAGCAATGACATGCAGGTGGGAGGGAGGGAGAAGTTACTTGGGCGGTTCTTAAAGCTACCGGTAGAAAGAGTGTCAATGAAAAAGAAGCAAGGAATAGCCAATAGTCTTCGTTTGGGGCGAAGTTCACAGTTACTCACCTCTGAAGACTATATAAAGCTCCTTGTTGAGTCTGAAAATAAGAAAATGGAAATTCAGGAATTAAAACAGGAAAAAAAAAAAGATCAAGCCAAGGAGAAGAAGGCAGCAAGGGCTATTGCAGCACAACGTCGAGCAGATGAAAGGCTTGAAAGAGAGAGAGCAAGGCAAGAGAAGGAGCAGCAAAAACAAATCTCAAGACAGGAAAAGGAAGCAAGGAAGGCTCAACAAATGCTTGAAAGGGAACAAGGGTTGACTCATATGGTTGACATAAATGCAAGCACAGTTGATGAGAATGAATCCAGGAACATGTCCAACACATTGGACAACATTGCAAATAATACAACATTATTCTAAGACCTCATAAACATTCAAGTGCCTCAGTATCAAAATCGGGGTTTACCCACTTGCCTTATTCCTACCATAGGAGGTCTGAATTCAATGTATGCTCAGCACACACCTCCACTTAACGCAAGTGTGAGGTACGGGTACTCAATTCCTCCATGGATGGAAGGGACAAATTGATCTCAATTACATGGCAGCAATCAACCACCACCTAATCAAGCCTTCTTGGGAAGGCCAACCTACTTGGCTCAATCAGGCAACTCAGTGTTTGGCACTGAAGATTCTCAAGGCCATAAAGAATAGGAGTGTTAAATGTTTTTGGATGTAACCACATTATGATGTGGATTTTTGGATGGACTCTACGTTTGGTTTCAAATCGGTGATATGTTAGAATGATTGTGATAGGGCTGTCATATTGACATTTTTGAAGACTGTTTATGAAGCAAGATATCTTCCCAACCATACTTTTATCACTTCCTATGCTTAAGGATATATCTGAAATGTAGAAAAACACATAGTGAATGTAATTTTGTTTTTCATAATTAAATCATTTTTTTTAGGAAAATAAGGTAGCCTAACAGCATAATAAAAACCAATCTGGTTATATCTACCTAACATGAGATGTTAATCTAAGGGTTCAATAGATACAATCTCTTCGTACATCATTATAGGTAGCTAGTTGGATCCATTACCCAACTTCTATTTGTTGGGATCATCTCAAACAAGACTCCCAAAGTATGAATTTTGATGCCCTACTCTCCATAACTGTTGACGCCCTACTATCCATATGTTGTAGTGTTTGAAAAAGTAAATACTTTTTATCGTTCCATTTCGGGAATCCATGGCGCCATGGCGGCTTGTACCAGGGATTTCTGAGAACCAAGTAAGACACTTAAAGTGTTTCTGGTAGAATATTTCGGTGTTACCAGAAACACAATAAGTGTCTTATTGTGTTTCTGGTAACACCAAATTATTCTACCAGAAACACTTTAAGTGTCTTACTTGGTTCTCAGAAATCCCTGGTACAAGCCGCCATGGCGCCATGGATTCCCGAAATGGAACGATTCAATTTGATTTACTTGTCAAACGCTGCAAGATATGGAGAGTAGGGCGTCAACAGTTATGGAGTGTTAGATGTTTTTGGATGTAACCACATTATGATGTGGATTTTTGGATGGACTATATGTTTGGAATTTTATATCTTAATAGATCTCAAATTTCCTTTCTACTACACTAAGTATAATCATGGGACTGTTTAAATGTGAATATCTATATGTATATTTTTTTAAGGGACTATTTATGAACATACCTAGGAGCTAATTTTTTATGAGACAAAACTAGTTTCAAATCGGTGATATGTTAGAATGACTGTGATAGGGCTGTCATAGTTTTTGAAGACTGTTTAATAAGCAAGATATCTTCCCAGCCATATTTTTATCACTTCTTATGTCATGACCAATTGGCAATACTAGAACAACAAGCCCTAGTATTCAGCATCAATCCATTATTTATTTTTTGGCCTCTTCTTCACAGATTAGTAAGAAGAATCATTGGCATAAAATAGTGATACTTGGATAGAGAGCGAGAATGCCTCCAACCACAATGATGAGGCTGCCAATACAATTAAGATGTAGTTGGTGAAGAATCCAATGCTAGTTGAACAAAAGATGCAACATGTGGTTTTTGCAAATCAATATGTGAAAAATCATTTTAAGTGTTAGACTCAAGCTCTTGCATATCATTAGTGGATGAATTAGCAAAAAGTGCACGATCTAATTCATGTAAAATTATAGTAGAAGGCTCAAGATATCACAGGCCTACTATAACTAGCATCCTCTCAAGCTCAATAGGAGTAACACTACATGAATCTCTATCAAAATAACCAACAACAAGACATGAATCTCTATCAAAATAACAAGCCATGTTTCAAAGAAGAAACAAGAAACCTTCCAAAAAAATTAATTCGTTTCAGCAGTAATTAACTTCAAACAACAAAATAATTACCTCTTTGTAAAACATGCCTAAACTAGCAAAAATACACTGTAAAAAATGCTCAAAATATGTTGTAAAATAAGTGAATACATAATGAAAATATGATAGCATTGCTGCTCACTCAACTGCTGAAAACATGCCCAAAAGCCTGCAAAATTGGTGGTGAAAAATGTGCCCTGGTTGCACGCACCACAAGAGGGAAATGGCTCAAAAAAGGGTCGTGCCAAGATTACAAGCATGCCTCAAAAGAAGACCACAAACAGGCAGAATTAGCAAAAAGTGCACAATCTAATTCATGTAAAATTGCAGTAGAAGGCTCAAGATATCCCAGACCTACTATAACTAGCATCCTCTCAAGCTCAATAGGAGTAACACTACTATATCCATGTCCACCAAGTCCACAATATGTACATTCCATATGCCTAAGTAATTAGTAGCCATATTGCAAGGAGGTGAGGGCCTATTAGTGTGTTGCTCACAGTAAGGAAGTGAGGGCCTATTAGTAGCCAATAGTGCAAGAAAAGAAGTTACTCAAGCAAATGTTGCACATGCTTTTGCAAAGAATCAGGTATCGTGTCATTGTCCCTTAAATAATCATGGGATTTTGATTGATAAGACTCAAGTTTTCATCCATCTTGTTAATTTGCAAGGTCCAATTATCAATATTTTCCTGATAATTTTTACCATGACCAACAACAAGACATGAATCTCTATCAAAATAACAAGCCATGTTTCAAAGAAGAAACAAGAAACCTTCCAAAAAATTTAATTTGTTTCAGCAGTAATTAAATTGAAACAACAAAATAATTACCTCTTTGTAAAACATGCCTAAACTAGCAAAAATACACTGTAAAAAATGCTCAAAATATGTTGTAAAATAAGTGAATACATAATGAAAATATGATAGCATTGCTGCTCACTCAACTGCTGAAAACGTGCCCAAAAGCCTACAAAATTGGTGGTGAAAAATGTGCCCTGGTTGCACGCACCACAAGAGGGAAATGGCTCAAAAAAGGGTCGTGCTAAGATTACAAGCATGCCTCAAAAGAAGACCACAAACAGGCAGAATTAGCAAAAAGTGCACAATCTAATTCATGTAAAATTGCAGTAGAAGGCTCAAGATATCCCAGGCCTACTATAACTAGCATCCTCTCAAGCTCAATAGGAGTAACACTACTATATCCATGTCCACCAAGTCCACAATATGTACATTCCATATGCCTAAGTAATTAGTAGCCATATTGCAAGGAGGTGAGGGCCTATTAGTGTGTTGCTCACAGTAAGGAAGTGAGGGCCTATTAGTAGCCAATAGTGCAATAAAATAAGTTACTCAATAGCAATAGAAACGTTTTAGCGGTGGATAGCAATAGAAACGTGGATAGCAACAGAAACGTTTTAGTTGAATAAGGGATTTTCAACAGTCAGTTGCAGTTTCGCTGTCCAAAAGCAACTCCATTTCATTAATTCAAAAACCCCTTTTACTTTTGTTGAGTCAGTTGCAGTTCTGCTATCCAAAAGCAACTCCATTTCATTAATTCAAAAACCCATTTTACTTTTGTTGAGTCTCATATTTGATCAAGACCAAACATCTCCTTAAACATGACAGAATCATAATGTAGAAGAAATTTCACCCTAACGGCAACTATTCGCCGGGCCAGATCTATGCAGCAGACTTGCACATTATCCAATTGTGCATGCAGACAATAGTAGGTTGCTCATGTTTCTAAATTATATGTAGCATCCCTGCTGGAGGATCACAGTTGTTCATTTCAGGTACATTCAACCATTCATTCTTCGAATTTATAGGTTATAACTGAGGAAGAGATTTAGTGGAAAAAAGCAAGGAGTAGAAGAAGATAGGAACTGTTGATCTCTCCATTAAAAAAGTATGTGCATGGAGATTTAAAAAATAGAACGAAATTCTCATTTTGAAAGAGTATCTTTAGAGTCTGGAGTAAAGATGGGCCATTGCAAGGCACTGTGGGTGGGCCATTGCAAGGCTCATAAGAGACAGATGCAAGCAAAAAAGGGTTTAACTAGGCAAAACGACCTCAAACTCTATTTACAGGTTTGCAGCTCTAACAAACAATATTACAAGTTTGCAGCTCTTGTAAGCAAAATGACCTCAAACTCTACCAAGTACCAGAACCAAACCCTAACCCCTAAACCCACATATAAAAAACATAAATTCCACCACATATAAACCCACAAAAATTCCATTCACTGTTACAAGAAAACAAGAAGAGCTAAATTCCACTGAACAACGATTGGGAGTGTTAAAAAACACAGGGAATAAGTGTTAAAAAACACAGCAAATGATTGGTAGGATTGTGAATCCTACCAGAGGTCACCGAGAAGCGCAGAGGTTGAGAAGTGCAAAGGTTGCAGGGCGTTGCCGCTGAGGAACCTGGAACCCTAGAACCAATGCGAACACCCACCATGGAACCCTGTACCTGCAAAAAAACAAGAAAAATAGAATTTTCTCAACAAAAATGGCATTGTCAGAGTAAAAATTGAATGAATTGCAGACAAACCTGAAGAATTCGATAAACTAGAGCAAGCAGACCGAAACCCTTGTAGACAACAATCGATAAGCTGGCGGTCCAGCATCAGAGGAAAGGCAGACCCAATAGCAGACTTCGCATTCAAGAATAGGAACCCCCTGCGAGCTACAACGTTCAGCAACTGAAAAAGGTTCAAACCCAACAACACAAACATGGCGGAACCAGCGAACAGGTATAGAAACTGCACGAAACAGACAACCAGCAATGGCGGGCAAGGAAATGTTGAACAATATTCAGCAAATGGCGACAGGGCGCACAAGTTTTGGTACCGGCAACCACCACCAGCGGCGGAGCCGAACGCCCACACTTCGGGCCCGAGCAAAAATGAATGGGAGTAAGACCTCATCCTGGTTAAACCGCCAGACCAAACCCTAAACCTGCAGTAAATTCCCGCATTTAATGGTGGCACCAACCCAACACGTGGCCGGTTGAAATGGACACCTGTCGTACAACGACCACGTGACATTACACGTTGCTTGCTGAGGTGGAGGGGAACGTGTTTAACAATTGGCGACTCTCCCCTATCATCCAAAACAATTAATTTACTACAAAGTTACTAACACAACCACTTAACGAGTGTGGTTCACTAACAACGATAAGGGAGGAAAACATGTGGAGTCGTTAGTATGTACTATGTACCCTTTGTTCTAGTTAATTTCTTTAAATATACAATGTAATCTAACCCTTGTCTATGAAAAAGATGATTTAAAAAAAAACTTGGTTATTATAATTTATTTTTTTGAAAGAAAATATTTTATAAACATAATTCTTTCCAGTCAGGGATATTGTATTGAATTTGTGGTAAAATCTATATTAATTTAGGGTTGACTAATTTATTTTTTAAATTTTCATAGTTTTATTTTGCATATTGAAATTTATTTTTTTTACAATATTTTAAATTGTTTTTCTATAATATGATTGAATATTAAATTTAACCTATTATATTATTGTTCAATGCATATACCAGTGATACACAAAAATAAAAATTTCACATCTCCATCAACAATAATACCAGGGTTGCAGAGGTATGGGTGTTTGGTATTTTCTCCAGAAGTTCGATTACAACTAAGTTGTCGATTACAACCTCAGAAGGTCTAGCTAAGGTCAATTATTGTATGGTCTATCACATGCTAATTTCTTCTCATTACTTGGATTTCAACTTTATAACTAATGGTTGAAATCCAACATTGTTATAGCAACATTAGGATATTTTTTTGACTGGTTATGGTTTTTTTCCATCAATTATAATTTGAGACACACCATCAAGTCACACAACATGATATAATTTATAATCCATATCATCTAAATGAGATTAAAATAATGAAGAACTTCATCTTTCAGTGCTCCATATTCTCAACCATGGCATCTAAATGAGATTAAATAATGGAGAACTTCATCTTTCAGTGCTCCATATTCTTTTCTTTAGAAAAAATACCATATCGAGTATATCACTGATTCTTATACATTTCAAAAATATATATAAAATATGAATTAAAATGGTTTGTCATATACATTCAATGAATGTTGCTAAATTAAAATAAAAAATTAATATCTTCTTTGTTTTTGTCCTCAGTTTCAATGCAACTTTGAACTCAAGCCCATTTGTATTTCAAATATGATCACCTCCATCTCGTTGCAACTCAAGTCCCCAAGTCCAAAACAAAATTTATAAATGGATTAAACATTTAAAAAAAAAAAACTTTTTCTTCCACTTCTCCCTGAGCGGCGGTTGTGGTTTTTTATCGTTTAATAATATATGAGATAAAATTAGATAATAATAAAATTAAGAAATTTTATCTTTTAAATATTTAATATATTTGGATTTAAGATAAAGTTAAGTTTATTTTAATTATGTTAAATTTTAAATTATATCAAAAATAAAGTAACTTATTATTATTATATTATGATGAGATTAAATTATAAAATTTAAATAATTATAATATTTATTAATAGTTGTAATAATATATCAGGTTAATTAGGAGGATAATGATAATGACTAACTTTTTGTTTAAATTAAATTTAGTTTATTTATTTGGTAAAAAAATTGTCTTTTTTTCAAATTCTATTTCTATATTTAAAAAATAATTTTTCTCAATTATCTTGTTTTGATGAGAAAAACAAAATTAGAAAGGTGGGAATTATAATTTTGAAACTAAAATTTAATGTAGGTGTGCATGAGACAATTCAAGAGGAGATGCTTTATGAACTATCTTGCTATAGAACTTGCAAAAATACATGAACACCACCATAAACAAAAAGCTTATATTTTAGATACAATTTTTCAATACTATCCATGACAGGCACAAAAATTCTTGAATCAATTGGTTCCATAGATGACACATTAAAAAAAAGTGAAATTATTATATAGCATTTTGAAAAAGAAACAATATAACACAACAATACTTTTGAACAATTTTTGGATAAATTAAATTTAACTGAATCCAAGTACATCATAACACTACAAAATAAATAAATTAGTAGTTAGATTAAACTAAATCGCAAGTAACGCTAGCTATTTGAACTTGTTAATAATATGTGACTAACATTTTCCAGTCTTAACTTCCTGAATATAAGGCTTCGACACGTTTTTCATTTATTTTGAATGTTCCAATCACTTCAGCAAATTTGGCTTTCTAACTTAGTTGGCACATCTATGTGGTACACTAATATAATTTCGCCATTCATTATTCTTTAATATTTATTTAACACTTTGTTCAACCGTGATCTTTTAAAATTAAAAAGTATATGAAAATAGATTTTGGGCAGTAACCTGTAACGAAGCAACCCAATATAAGTAGGAGACACCACTTCATTATTTAGTTTTAATAGATTTCCTTGATAAATAAAAATTTCTGCATTAAACAATGCATAATCTTAATTCAATTGACTAAAGATTTTATTTTTAAAATTGTATTAAAATGATTTTAAAATAACGTTTATTAGACAGTATCAAAATAACGGTTGGAAAAGTGATTGATCACATCAAAACCTAAAGGGACAAAATCTTTTAATAGATTTTCGTAATTAAAAAAGAATTAGTCGAAGTCTAACTAACGGAGGGAAATGATTTTTTTTAATTGGAATTTAGTAATATAATTTAAAAAAAATTGGATTTTATTTTTTATTATTTTTTAAATGTATTTTTGAGTACATAAGTGAATTTAACATTT
Organism: Pinus albicaulis; assembly: GCA_034641835.2. Taxonomy (NCBI): domain Eukaryota; kingdom Viridiplantae; phylum Streptophyta; class Pinopsida; order Pinales; family Pinaceae; genus Pinus; species Pinus albicaulis. Next base: position 1,270,385,696 of record CM076570.1, read on the forward strand.
TTAAAAAATTTTGAGGTATTTAAAATTTTATAAATTAAATAATTATAATTCTTAAAAGTATTTACCAAATTTTATATATGGAAAAATAATTACCAAAAAAAATATTTCATTTATTTAAAAATATTTATTTCATGATTTTTTTTTATCAATTTAAATTTTTTATTTCAAAATGATAGCATATAATCTTTCTTCCATGCATGAAGATTGGTCTCATAGCATGCCCATTCATATTTGTCTCCACTTTAAAGGATCGCTGCAAGTTTGGTAATTCTAGAATTCGTACTTGGTCGATTTTCTTATTTAGCTCCTCAAAAGCCCTCTACTAACCCTTTCCCACTGGAGATTCTTGTTACATGCACTTATGGCGTGGAGTAGTGCTACTACTACAGAAAATGAAGCTATAAATTTCCTCAAGTACTATGTTGCCCCAATGAAACTCTTGACTTCATAAACACTGGTAGGAACCAACCATTTCATGATGGTGTCCATCTTGGCAGGATTTATCTTCAACGTTCTGCCACCTATCACATACCCTAGATACACCAGAAATTGTTGTGCAAACTCACACTTCTTGAGATTTGCTAACAATTGGTGCTTCTTTAATGTTTCTAGCACCTATGTCAAATGTTAGATGTTCTCCTCCTAGATAACACTACATACCAATATATCATCCAAATAGACAATAACAAATGAATCTACAAAATTGTGTAGTACATCATTCATTAATCTCATAAACGTAGTTGGTGCATTACATAGGTTAAATTTCATGACTAACCACTCATAAAAAACTTGTCTCGTTTTGAAGGTAGACTTCTAGGTATCTTCTTCTTTGACTCGAATCTAGTGATATCCAAACTTGAAGTCTATCTTGGTGAAGTATTTTTCTTTTTTGTAACTAATCCAGCATATCATCTATCTTGGGAAGAGTGTACCCATTCTTGAGCTTGATTTTGTTCAACACCCTGTAATCTATACACATCTGTCAATTCCAATCCTTATTTCGCACAATGATGAAGGGTGATGCACTTGGTCGAATGACACCCTATTCCAATAGATGTTACAATTGTTTCTTCACCTCACTCACATCTATAACAAACTGTATGTACAAACCAATGTTTGGAAATGGGGATTCTCGCAATAGATAGATCTCATGCTCCACTTCCCTCTTAGTTCATAACCCTTTAGGCTCTCAGAACACATCCATATATGTATGTAACAAATCTTCTAGTTGTTATTTTTGTTTCTTAGTACACCACTCGAGGGATTCCTTTCCTCTTACTGACTCTTTTATAGACTAATTTTCTCTTAAATATAATAAACGTACTTCTTGCTAGAACTGATCAATTTCTTAACTTGGTTGGCACTTACTAGTGAAATTTTTGACTTGCCTTTGTGTGCATTGATGATGAATGATTTTCCATCCTTGATGAGCTGATATTGATTGGATCTCCACATGAATATTTCATCTCACATGTACATTTAGGGACTCCTAAACACGACACCACATACATTAAGGGGAACATTATCTAGTTCTACTTCATCAATAAAATAAACATTAATCGAAAATATAATTTTGCATTGTTTTGTTACCTTTTGCTTTGCATCCTTTTTTTACCCATCCTAGTGGATATGGGTTTGGATGATCATGAAATTCCAACCCCAACTTCTTGACTAGCTCTACTACAATGAGATTTTCCTATGATCCCGAGCCAAACAGAGAATCAATCTTTGTCTTCTTGACCTATATCATTATATGCAATAATTTGGTCATTTCTTTCTCTTCTTGTCATTGAAGGCTACTCAACTTCACCTCATTCTGCACTGATGTATAGACAATCTTCTCATCCATGTCTGAGCTACTTTCAACTTGGTTGCTCAAATAACTGGCCATGTAATTTCTTCTTATTGTCTTTCTTCCTGTTCTTTGGGTTTAGCTCTAGATGCAACTTCCAACACTTATCCTCTACATGGTTGTCAATGTTGCAGTGGTTGCTAGCATCTTTGCACTAGTGTGTTGTGGATCCTATCTTTTTATCTTTTCTCCCTTTTTGATTCTTCTTCCCCTCCTCAGAAGTGTCATGTTGCTCCTTTTTCTTCATTCCACTTGATTACACTCTCTTCAAGCCTATGTTCTCCAGGTATTTTTCCTATACACGAGCCTCATCCACTGATGTAGGCTTGGAAAACATCACTTGCTACCGCATATGGTGTTGTAGACCTCCAAAATACTTGAGGAGTACATTTGGGTTATTTGGGGAGATAACCAACATCATAGCCATCTTTATGAACTATGTGGTGTATTCCTACACGCTTTGCCCCAATTTTTGCCTAAAGTAGTGCCACTAAATCCACTGGTCATCTACGTACCCAATAGGGAAAAATTGTGACCTATTGAGGATATTGAATTCCTCTCACTTATTCATTTGAGGCTCTCTCTCCAACCTTAGGTTCTCCATGTGGCTCTCCCACCAAGTCAAAGCATGGCCCTCTAATTTTAGTCGCACAAATGAAACCTTTTGTTCTTACTCTATGTAATGGACATTGAAATATAGTTCCAGTTGTTGCAACCGTTGATTTAGATTCAGAGCGTTGCTCTCGTTATGGTAAGACTTGATATCAAACTTTTTTTCCATTTACACCGGGGCTATGATTGACTCACGTCACTCGAAATTGGTTGATCTTTTATGGGTTCTTTCTTCGACTGGTTTTTCATTTCTTCCTAATCTCCTAATCCCCCTTCTGATTTTTTCCCTAAATTTGAACCCCCATCTTCTCCGATATTCCAAAGCTTATTGCTCAGGGCCACCATGAGGAGATTTACATTACGACTTATATCTGCAACTTGTTGTTCTAGCTGTAAAAACCTCTCCTTTGTAGGGTCATGAGGGTTATTCACATATTTATCAACCTTGATTAGGGTTTTTCGAATTTTTTCCCAACCGACCTAGATCCCCTAGAAATATAAACAAAATGGCAAAAGAATCCTACTCCTATACCAATATGATTTATATACTTTCGTGGATATTCCACTGGACAATTTGTTACAATAGATCTAATAAATTTATATTTAAAATATGAAATTCTACACTATTAAGATTTATTGTATTTCTGGGTTCGTAGATTTATTGTTAATAATGCATGCATGTGAATGAAAAGTTATAAAGAAAATAGTTAACAAAAAAAAAAGCACAAACACATGTTTGACACAAGATATGCTCTGGGAAACCCTTTAAGGAGAAAAATGCAACTGGAAGGTGAGATCGCTTTGCTCTCTTTCTATGAATGGAAATATGGTTGTGAGTATAAATAAGTATGGTATGTTGCCCGTGGGGTACTATAGTGCACAAATACTCTCTGTGTGCTCTATCTCTTATCCCTCTTGGATATTTTTTCTCAACTATGAAAAAAATGCACTCGAAAGAATATAATCTATTTTCCTCCTAGTGGCTTGGTTATAACACAACCCAATAGCCTACTAGTGGTGAGGTTTGAATACCTCAACTCTTAACCAAAGTTATAATATGGATTCTTCTAGATTCTTCTACATCATAATCACATGAATAGCCTCTTTTCCATGAATACTTGGGGCTAAGATGGTATCCTATTGAATTATGGCGATGAAAACAGGAGGGTCGACTTCTAAGTGGCATAAATTTCACATGCACTTTTTGATTGATGTGGTTATTGCATTGTTGGAAATGTCTTTGTGTGCAGAATAGGAAAAAACGTGTCTCACTAAAGTGTCAAACTTTTACCTCTATAAAACGTCGTTTGATTCCTAAAAATACTTCCAAAAGGTTTCCGACCCTATTTTTCCAAACTGGTCTCACTGGTAAAAAGTCCCGTGAGATTATTCCTCCATTTTTTCCACTATGAAATAATTGAAATGTATGAAAAAAAATATAATTATCCAATTTGAATCATTTTTACTTTCATCCATTTCCATTTAGAGAAAGAGAGAGAAGAGCATCCTCACCTTCCAAATAGGTTTTCTCTTGTAACTGTTTCCCTCATCATATATTATGTTATTATGGTTGTTAGTGATTTTATTTTTATCCGTTCTCTATTATTTTCATTTTATATATGCATGAAAGTTGTAATTTAATAAATCCAAAAGTCTAAGGAACCTTAACCCTCAAAACATAAAATTTTCATTTTAGGTATAATCTTATCAGATACATTGTGATGACCTATCTAGTACAATATCCATGGTAGTTTACATATCAACAATATATTTTTCCATTATCACCTTATCACTATATCCCCATACTTTAGGCCAACTCATAAAAATACAAAGGGGTGTCCCAAATGTACCCACTTCACAAAAAGGTTAGAGAGACTAATTCATAGAAACATGTATGTATGGTGAAGGTTAGGCTTTAATAAAATAAAGTCTAAATCTGGTGCATGAATGAGTACAATTATAAATACAAACCAACACTTGAAATACCACTCAAATATCACAAAAAAACAATTATCATCAATTCTTAAGTGTGATGGCATATGACATACAAAAAGTAAGAGGATTGTCCTTTTATTACCACTTAAAATATTCTTTGATTTGGAGAATTTTGATGCTATCCTACACTTCCAAATCTAGGAAATGACAAAAAATGTAGAAAATCCCATATTTGGAGTGCCTACAAGAAACCCATACGTGTGGAAACACACTAAGATGAAAGATATTTGGGTTCTTCTTTTTGCACACTAAGTTAGGAGTGAAAAAGAATCCCAACAATAAAATTATTCAAGTGAATAAGAAGATACAGTGATATGGAATAAAACTTGCATATAAAAGAGGGCTAATCCCCCTAAGGTCAACCTGGAAAGGCACCCATTCAAATTAAAACAATTTCCAACACTTTGAAAGGTATAAATCACTTCCAAACATTAAAGATATATAGTTAAAACAAATGATAAATGAAGTTAGGGTCTAGTAGAGTTATAGATAACATTTCTCCATGATTCAAAATTTTGAAGGGAGTGAAATGAAATAAAAAGTTATAGCCAAAACATAGAGATACAATGAAACTTGACTTCAATTTATAACTGGGAAAAGTTGAAATTGTATACATATAGAATGAAAAAAAACTAGCTTTAATAGTGGTGGCTTATCTCTTAGAAGAGATGTGATGGATATGCACCTTCCTAAACTATGTTACAATGAGGCTCAAAGGCATTTTAATCATGAATAAGCAATAGGAAACCCTCATCCAAAAACCTAACCCTAGGAGATGAAGCGATGAAGGCCTATGGGCCCCGATGGGGTAAGTTGGAATGCCAATTTCCTAGGGTCATAACTTTAGCATACAATCTTTGTTTGGAACACATGATATCCTATTAGAAAGGTTTATCCGAGGAGTAAATTTTTATATTGTTTCTTAGGGCCTCAAAATGGCTCCAAAAGTTAAAGACCTAAAAATTGCCAAAAATAAAAATAACAAAAAAAAAGAATATTATGTTGTGAGCTAGTGGAATAGATGGGTGGCCACCTATATCCACCTGGATCAGTTCTCCCCCTTAGGAAAAAAGAGTCTCCATTTTTTTGAGTGCCACCATGAGATGGGGGAATTTTTTCTAAAATTGGCCCTTAGTGAGCCACTTACCTTGGTGCAGGAGTTGACCTACTTTGAAAATGTAATACAATTGAATCATGTATTGGTGAGTTCTCTTAATCTATGTGTTAAGGATATGACCAATTATGGCATATTAAATGTAATCTGGGTTGAGCTCTATCAGTATGATCTACTCTGTGATTTCTTATGTGTCCAACAATGGTGGAAAGTATGGCCGAAGGCAGTCCACATTTAACACTAGTGCAGACTAAAGAAAGGGGGGATACTTAGCTTAAAAGAATTGTCAGCCACAACTTTGGTGATGATATAAGATCCATAGTGGGGTGGAAGAATATTCTGATGAGTCCTTGCAAGGCGTTCCTTTTGAAAATGCAACCAAACCATGTCTCCCACTCGAAACTTATGTGGCACCCGATGTTGACCATGGAATTGTTTATACTTTCCATTGTATTTCTGCAAGATATCATGGACCTGCTAGCAGACATAATGAATTAATTTAATAAACTTGGTAGATTTATTAACTTCAGATTGAACATGTGCATATTTTTCCTATGTATTTGCGAGGGGAAATGTGACATCAATAGGACCTAATGCTTGAAAACCTAGGCTCACCTGAAAGGGGCTATGTCTAGCTGATCTATGGAGAGATCTATTGTAGTCATGGTTAAAATAAGAGAGGCTCTCATGTTAGGTCCCTATATTACTAGTATATTCCCTTATTGTTGTTAGTGTAACTCCCTTATTGTTATTGTTATACCCCTGTAACCCCCACATTGTTATTATTGTGCCCTTACATTATTATTGTTAGGTCGGCTAGGATTACATTATGGCCCCACTAGGATTACATTGTGGCCCCATGGACTCCTATATATAGAAAGGAGGTTTTGTCTTTTGTAGCATCCAATAATTGTTCATTTTTGTAATGTATTGGAGGTTTCCCCCTCGAAGTGGCTGATTTCTAAGGCATTGATCTCTCTTTTCTTCTATTTTTGGAGCTGGTTTTACAACATTTGGTATCAGAGCTTTGGATTCTAGGGTTTTGCTGCTCCAAACAGGTCATCATGGAATTTTCGCTATAACTTTTGTTATACAAAGGTTCAAAAGATGAACGTTTTATAGCGCAAAGATGATATATTGAGGAACATCTTCACAAAATTTCAAAGCTTGGTTTGCAATAGTTTTGGAGATATGGTCTGTGTAAGTTAGGGCATTTTGCAGGCTCCTGAATTTAACCTAAACAGGTCATCACAATATTTCTTCTATAACTTTGTTTCTACGAGGGTTCAAAAGCTGAAATTTTCATAGAGCGAAGCTACAATCCTGAGGAACGTCGTGGAAAAATTTCACATATTGATTCACATTATTTTGGGAGGTAGGATCTGTGGAAGTTAGGGATTTTTCAGGCTCCCGAATTTCATCTCAAAGAGGCGATCATGGGAAAATCTTCATAACTCTCTCTTTGAGCATCAGACTAGAATTCTGTAAAGAGTGACTGCAAGCACACAGACCTTAGTTTATTTTCTATCAATTTTAGGGCCAAAGAAGGAAACAAAGACACGTGGCAAGTTGTACAAGTTCTCTCTACTGAACCAGTCCATAATTAGGTCATTGTGGGAGATTGGACATAACTTTGTCTTGAAGAATCCAAATTAGGTCAGACATGTGGCATTCGAAATAGGATTTAGAGGTCTACCTCAAGGCCAAATTTTAGATATTGAAGATCCAAAATCATAGAGATAATTCAGTTTCAATATCGAGCTCCTCAAAAGCAAGAAAAGGTGTGTATTTGTTTTTTTTCGAATTGCATAAATCTTGTGTAAAAAATCAGTTTGAAGTGATTCCAAGGGCCTATTGAGCATATATATCAGTATTAGGTTCTAAAATGCCCCCTAAAAATAATTCAACACCCATTAAGCCTTTAGAAGGCTCTACTATGGCTCATGAAGATGAAGAATGACAACATGACATATCAAAATTACAAAAGCAAGTGCAACAAATTTCGCTCTCGCAAAGAGCAACAAAAAATGACATGGAAGTTTTGAAGAAAGGCGTGGAAACTAAGATGGATGGTTTTAATAAAGGCGTGGAATCTAAGATGGATGGTTTGAAGAATGGCATGGAAGCTAATATGGATGGTATGGAAGCTGGCATGGAATATAAGATGGATGACATGGATGCTAAGATCGATGAAAAAATGGAAAACGTGAAGAATGATCTAAAAGCAGACATGGAAAGTTTGACAAAGTTGATACAAGAAATGTTTCCTAATGGTGAAAAGATAGTAGAGGAAACTCATGATGAGAACAAAATAAATGTTAATCGTGATTTCATAAACTCTAATGTTTGAGGGAAGAACCACCATATTCCAAAAATGGATATGAGGAAGTTTGATGGAAAGGATCCTATAACATGGATACTACAGATGGAGCAATATTTTGATCTCAATAATGTGCAAAACACACAAAAGGTACGCATCGCAACTTTACATTTAGAACAAAATACATTTGTATGGTATCGATGGCTTTGCTCCCGTAAAAAAATTGTCACTTGGTCAATTTTTACGGAGGAAATGATAGCACATTATGAGGATATAAAGAGCAACACCTTCTTTAGCCAATTGATAAATCTCAAACAAAAGGGTTTAATGGGGGAGCACATTGAGGACTTCCAAAAATTGAATATAAGGGTAACTGATATTCCAGAGGAACACAGGATTGATCTCTTCATAGGTACTTTAAAGGATAACATCCAACATGAAGTTCGCGTTTTGGAACCTGATTCATTAGAGAAGGCATTCAAGTTGGCAAGAAAATTTGAATGTAAAATTATGGCGACAAGGAAGCCTACCACTCAATTCTATAAAGAAGGAAGTGTTGCTACGCCTAGATTTCCACAACCTACAAGGTTGACACCACAACAATTGGAAGAAAAAAAGAGCAAAAGGGCTTTGCTACAGTTGTGATAGAAAATACACTAAAGGTCATAAGTGTGCTGAAAAGAAATTATTTTACATAGATTGTGAAGAAGAAGAAGAAAATGAAAAAGAAGAGGATATACACCAGGAACCAGCCATAGAAGAGGAAGAAATGAATCCGACCATATCATGTAATGCACTGGCTGGAATTATCACTCCTCAAACTCTCAAGATAGTAGGACAGATCAAGAAGAAAAGGGTAATAGTGTTGATTGATTCAGGTAGCACCCATAATTTTATTCATTGTAAGGTAGCCAAGGAATTAAATTGTTTCCTATACCCAGCACCCGAATGTCAAGTGATGGTTGCAAATGGAGGAACAATAAATTGCTCTGGAAAATGCCATAATATCAAGCTAACCATGGGGGAATATGTATTGACTAGTCCAATGCTTTCCATTCCTATGGGAGGTGTTGATGTTGTACTAGGAGTACAATGGTTACAATCTTTGGAGACGGTAGCTTTTAATTTTCAAGAACTTTTCTTGAAATTTTTTTCAGAAGGAAAGGAAGTCGAATTACAGGGTATTGCAGGGAAGCCGGGAAAGATAATAAGCTCTAATTTCATGACAAAGCTTCTAAATAAAGAACAACGAGGCATAATTGCACAATTATGCTCACTAGAAGTTCCAACATCAAAATCATCTATTTCTGCAGATCTCCAACAAGTCTTGGACAATCATTCCAAGGTGTTTGAAACTCCCAAAGGACTCCCACCTATTTGTGATCATGATCATGCTATTCATTTGATTCCAGGAAGTGTTCCTCCAAACATAAGCCCTTATAGATATCCTTACTTCCAAAAGAGCGAAATTGAACGCATGATTGCAGAAATGTTAGAGGCCGGTATAATTCAACCTAGTCAAAGTTCTTTCTCTGCTCCTGTAGTATTGGTACACAAGAAGGATGGATCATGGCGAATGTGTCCGGATTATAGGGAGCTCAATAAGCTCACCATTAAAGACAAATTTCCCATTCCTGTGATTGATGAATTATTGGATGAATTACATGGAGCAATTTGTTTTACCAAGTTGGATCTTCGTTCAGGATATCATCAAATTAGAATGAAGACTGAAGATATTCCAAAAACAACATTTCGAACTCATGAGGGTCATTATGAATTTTTGGTCGTGCATTTTGGCCTTACCAATGCACCTTCTACATTTCAAGGGTTGATGAATTCCATTTTCAAACCCTTCCTTAGAAAATTTGTGCTAGTATTTTTTGATGATATACTAATCTACAGCAGGTCTTGGAAGGATCATGTTCAACATGCTGACAGGGTGCTCAAACTATTGCAGGAGAAACAATTATATGCAAAAACATCCAAATGTTTCTTTGGAGTACAAGAGGTGGAATATCTGGGTCATATTGTATCTCATGAGAGTGTTAAGGTAGACCCTAACAAAATTAAAGCCATTAAGGAATGGAAATTCCCCAGAACCATAAAGCAGTTGCGAGGATTTCTCGGGTTAACAGGGTATTATCACAAGTTTGTTAAGAATTATGGGAGAATAGCAGCACCTCTAACAACATTATTGAAGAAAGATGCATTTTCATGGACTCTTGAAGAAACTAAGGCCTTTGAACATCTTAAAGAGGCAATGTGCCTAGCACCGGTCTTAGCTACGCCAGACTTCACAAAAACCTTTATTGTGGAATGTGATGCCTCAGGAAATGGAATTGGTGCTGTTTTAATGCAAGAAGGAAGACCCATTGCTTTTGAAAGTCGTTCAATCAAAGGAAAGTATTTACAAAAGGATATTTATGAGAAGGAAATGTTGGCAATACTACATGCACTAAAGAAATGGAGACCTTACCTAATGGGAAGACACTTCAAGGTAAAAACTGATCATGATAGTCTTAAACACTTTTTGGAACAAAGACTATCTTCAGAAGAGCAGCAAAAATGGGTCACAAAGATGTTGGGTTATGACTTTGAAATAATATACAAAAAGGGAAGCTAAATGTTGTTGCAGATGCACTCTCAAGAAATAATGAAGAGGTGGAAGCATTGCTTTGTGCCATTTCTATTATCCAACCAGATTGGATAACTGAAGCAAGAGATGAATGGAAGAAGGATGAAGAAGTGTGGACACTCATTCAAAAGTTGCAGCAAGATCCTAGTACATCTGATACATTTAGTTGGAAAATGATTCCTTATGGTACAAAGATCGCTTATATCTTTGTAAGAATTCCCAACTAAAACAAAAGATTCTTTTGGAATTGCACACTTCTCCTTTAGGACACTCAGGATTTTTAAAAACTTACCACAGGGTGAAGAAAGAATTTTTTTGGGATGGCCTTAAATCTGATATTCAAAAGTTTGTGGCGGAATGTTTGGTTTGCCAGCAAAATAAAGTTGAGACAATTAAGACCCTAGGTCTTCTACAACCTTTATCCATTCCAAGTCAACGTTGGGAGGAGATTTCAATGGATTTTATCACAGGTTTACCTAAGTCCGAAGGAAAGAGTGTCATCATGGTGGTAGTTGATAGACTTACCAAGTATGCACACTTTTGTGCATTATCTCATCCATTTAAAGCGAGTACAATTGCTACTACATTTATGGAAACAATTCAAAAGCTACATGGAAACCCGAAGATTATTGTAAGTGACAGAGATCCCATTTTTACAGGAAATTTTTGGACGGAATTATTTTCTTGTTTGGGTACTCAACTAGCTCATAGCTCATCTTATCATCCTCAATCCGATGGTCAAATAGAGATAGTGAATAAATGTTTGGAAGGATATCTTCGTTGTTTTGTATCTGATAAGCAAGCACAATGGGTCAAGTGGTTACCTCTCGTTGAATGGTGGTATAACACTTCCTTCCATACTGCAGCAAAAATGACCCTATTTATGGCACTTTATGGATATCATCCACCATCCATCACATCTTCTTTAAGGGAAAATTCTAGGGTTCAAGCAGTGGAGGATCACATTGAGCATCAACAAGAAGTTCTCCAACTCTTAAAGGATAACCTAAATTTGGCACAAAATCGAATGAAACAACAGGCAGATCAACATCGCAGTGAGAGAAGTTTTTATGTGGGAGACTGGGTATTTTTACGGCTACAACCATACAAACAAATGTCCCTCAAGCAAGCTAAGAAGGATAATAAATTATCACCAAAGTACTATGGTCCTTACAAGGTGTTGCAAAAGATTGGTACTATGGCATACAAATTGGAGCTTCCTGCTTCTTCACAAGTGCATCCAATTTTCCATGTTTCATGCTTAAAGAAGGTTATAGGTGAAAATCTTCCAGTTCAAACAATATTGCCAGAACTTGATGAGGAAGGAAAAATCATATTGGAACCTGAAGCGGTCATGGAAACAAGAACTCAATAGCTACGGAATCGATCAATTTCAGAGTATCTCATCAAGTGGAAGAACTTACCCACTGAAGATTCTACATGGGAGGATGAGAATTTTATACAGAAGCACCCGGAGTTACTCAAGCGTTGAGGACAACACTTTTTTTGAAGGAGAGGGGCATGTTAGGTCCCTATATCACTAGTATAGTCCCTTATTATTGTTAGTGTAAACCCCTTATTGTTATTATTGTACCCTTGTAACCCCCATTTTGTTATTATTGTGCCCTTAAATTATTATTGTTAGGTAGGCTAGGATTACATAATTGTGCTCTAGGATTAAGTATCAGGTTCCCCCCGTTAGTGACCTATAAATATAGGATTCATAATTTTGAATCGACCAATGATATTCCCTTTAAATATGTACATACTTTTCCTTCTCGCAAGTTGTATTCCCATATTTGTAAAAATAAAAAAAATAGAAAAATAAAAGAGGGTAAAAGTCCTAAAAGAAAGATCAAAGGACTTAGAAAAAAATAAGATACCCCAAAGAAAAAGATGAATAAAACAGAAACCGTGCAAGTCTAAATGCCACTACTTTTTACTTTTATACTGGAAACTGCAGAGTGTTAATAAAGGTCATAATCTATGATGAGTTGAACTATTGAATCTTGACTTGTCATGTTTCAATTTACTTGTTTTAGATAGAGAATAAAGGATTTTCAGACAGTTTAATCCTGACAATTTAGTAGTTAGGTAGAGAATAAAAGGAACCCAAAAGTTTAATCTGGGTCCTTGGATGAGATAAGTTAGAATTAGATAGTTTTACTGCTTTCTAAAGAAAAGAAAAAATTAAAGTTTGCTAGCTCAAATGCACCTGCAATGGAAGAAAAAATGTTAGATTAAAGAATGGTAGGTAGAATAAGGTGGGAAAATCATTGTAAATATCTTTCACCAGGCTACAATAACTAATTTCCCTTTCCCTATAGATATTGGAAATTCTAAAATATTAGTCAAAGAGGCTCAGAGAATTTCTCTGACTTCTGTTGGGATCGGACCCAAGGCTTAATGACTAGCTAGTTGAAGGTGTTAAATTTCTATGTTAAATCCCAAATTTTCATCATCTACCACTCATGCATTCATCACCCTGAAAATTCATAAGTAAAGACCCCATTTTTACTTAATGATGCTTAAACCCCATTTTATTAACTTCCTACATCTCATGAAGCATAAAAACCCTCAAAAATGATTAAGTTATGATAATGAAGCTTTGTTTTAATTTTCACTTTCCTTAGTTATATTTATGTCTCTTGACTATTCATTTTCCCTTTAGTCATATTAACACCTAGCTTATTTATTAAATCCTTATAAAAAGTCCTATTCCTATTCATATGACTCCTTTTTTATTAATTATCCCAAAAACCCATTATTATAAGCTTTTTATGTCAAAGTTATTACGCACATGTTTAAATAAATTCCCGGAAAAAATCCCTTTGACATTAAAACTATCAATACACAAATCCCTCGCCCCCTTATAGTTTAAGACCTTCAAATAATCTAAAATTATATAATAAAATAAAATACAAAAATCAGTTTTCATATATATTTTATATGTTTGGAATGAGAAAACATTATCCCACTTATCCTTTGTAAATACTTTCACCATTTTTCCCCGCACAAGCTTTACCCAAGGTTAAAATTATAACTCTAACCCTTTTCCCCGTTATATGACATTCCATATTTCGTATAAAAGTTCAAACCTTGGTTAAAGTTCCCATTTAACTCACCCTATGCATTCTACCCTATATATAAACTCCTTTTATATATATAAACCTATTGTTCTGTACATAAACCCAGCGCCATCGCATTCATCCGCAACCATCTGATTAGCCTAATCTTCCTAATCCGACAATCCTAATTCAATGCGATGAAAATGCCTCATGCCCCACCATTTCCCGTCGCATTAAACTATAACCGTAGATCATCAACTGTCATATCAATAGCTTAAAATGAATTCTGGCTCTCGAATTTTCCTATCCCCACAACATAAAGGCTAATCTGGACCATTCGCATCATCATACCAGATCTAACAGTGCGCGCTCCATATCGCGCTTCGAAAGTAATTGGTCGATGTTTGTCAAAAATCATGCGATAAAAGTAGTTTTCCGAAACCGCCCATTGCTACATGTCTAAATTCTATTCGATCGCATTCCAATTGCTCAAAACTGCTTACCGTCCCAAATCAACGCAAACACCAACAAGTTGTTTTCACATTCAAAGAGAATCTGCCTCCCGCCATTGAAGGAACCTCTAATTAATGACATGAAAAGTGTTTGATGTTAAAGGTTTTTAACCTAAATATTGCATTGTTTTGTGTATTATTTACCTCCCCAACTGATTTAGCCTGCGCCCGACTGTGTCAATGAAACTTAAAACTTGGCTAGCCAATTTCTCCCCTTGAAGCGGAATTTCACCACAGAGACTGCATTTAAAGGACTCTTGATGCTTTCCACTGATTCATAACATCCAGTTTCAAGATGATACAACCAGAAACTCTTCTCGACCGCCAAATTACCTGCAGAGGTATTTTTCAGTATTCCAACCTGCAAATTCACAAATTCAAAGGAAATTTTCACCTATTGACTATTAAAACATATCAATGAAGCTACAGAGACCTGAATTGCCAATTTAGCATGCCCAAAACTTGAAAAAACAAGGCAAACCCTTGCAAATTTTTCTCAAAATTTTACATTTACATAAACTTTGTTTTAAAGTCATTCCAGTCATTAAAAGACAATTTCCATGGTCCAAAAGGGTTAAAAAGTGCACAGAAAGCCAAAAATCCTTTTGTTCATTCCTCTGCACCTAGAAAACCTGTGTTTTCTTTCCAAACCCCCTTGCTCAGATTCCCAAAATTGTCCCAGATCTGTTCAAGTACCCTCTATGTGAAAATTAACTAAGAAAACAGTTTAATCTTGTGTATTTATCCCCAAAAAATGACAAATAAGCAAGTTATACCCAAGTCTGGAGGTCCCAAAGCCCCAAAATCTATCTCAGCCAAGCTTCCAAAGCCAGAATCATCAAATATTAATAAGCCTACTCCTGCTTTAACAGCTGATTCAACTGAAGTTGTTAGACCTCTTCAGCCACCTGTTTCTACTAAAGAAAGCAGTCCTTTAACAAATTTGGATTACAAGATTGCTAATGCATCAGTAGAATTTAATTAGCTTGATATTCGTAACTAGAGTCATGACAAATTTCTGGATAAAAACAAAAATGATATACCTATTTGGGAGTCTAATTTTCCCAAGTATGTTGTACCTATTACTCATCCATGTCAAGACATGGTCCGATTGTGTCAATTACATTATGTTCCCGACCAGAGGTCTATTGTGAACAAAGATATAGAAATTTTGTTTTCCATCACAACAGAATCCATTAATGAAATGCTTCAGTTGAGTTTTGATCCAAGAGTAGTGCCCCTATCCATTGAATATTTGACTCAGTTGTACCTAGATTTGGATTGCCCTAGAAGGTTTATGATTCTTCAAAACTTCATGCCTACTCATGTTGATTTCCCAAAAGTAAATCCACCCTATTCCACCTCTGATTTTCCTTAATCTTCCAAACAAGTAATTTCAATGCTATCCTTTATCTTGGGATATTTTAATGATGAGTTCATTGATGTCTCTATACTAGGGTTCCTTTATAAATTGTCCCCTGGGAAACCTCCTGCGATGGTATTTGATTTTGCTAGATTCATTGCAGATAGTATACATTATCAGTTAACCAAATTGCCTGCTAAGGGAGTGTTTAGATATTCATCATATATATTCCATATTTTTCTATTTTTCCAAGAAGAACAGTTTCTAGTGGCTTTACAAAAGATGAATGTAGAAGGCCAGCCTCTGTCAGTAATATTTTGGACATCATTACTCAGGAAGACAAGAAATGAATTCAATTACAAATATCTCACAAATTTGTTTGTAAGGCCATCCATGAATTTACTTTATAAAACAGAACAACCCAGGGTTAGTGATGAGATGAAAAGGATATTGAAATTATCTGAACAAATCCAAGTAGGGGATTGGTACTTATATGAAGGACATACAAAATTAAGAATATTTGGAACAAATTTTCTCCCATATAAGTTGCCCAAATTTCTAACTATCAGAATTTTTGCATTGGAATATCTAAGGCAAGTGTTAAATGCAGATGCAGTCAATTTCATGGCTTCTAAAAAAAAGACCCAATTCAAGCTGAAGAACCAAATTGGCCCATTTATAGTAAATAATAGGGATGCATTAAAGGAGATAGCCAAGAAATTGTCAGAATATAAGTTCCAAGAAATTTTTTACTCGAATTATGATCCTAAAGTCATTTTGAATAATATAAGGTTTAAATATAAATTGACTCCTTTCATCCATGAGACTAAACCCCAAATTGAGAAATTTGCAAATCAAATAGAGTGGGTGGAAAATACATTTGTTGACCCTACTTCTAATGTAGCAACAATGATAAACACACATAATTCACAGTCTATAGTGGTCAACCAACAGGTAGAAACTTCAAACAAAAGGACCAGGAATGAAGAAGGCTATTTAGAAGAGACCATTGCAGAAAAAAATTCAAAATTATTTACAACAAAAGGGAAAAAATGACTATTGCTGAGAAATAAAATACTATTGAAATAAATGATACAAATGATCAACAGGTAGACAATGATGAAGCCACTATAATTGTAAATGAGACTCTAGAAAAAATTTAGAAAGAGCGGGTTTTAACACAGGAACGGGGCAGAGAAATGATTGAACAACAGGTAAATATAGAAGTTCCCTCCTCTTCCAAAATAGCAAAGGGAAAAGATAGTGATATGCAGGAGAAATATAAACAAAATAAGGAAAGAAATGAAGAGATCAAAAGAGAAGCTTATTCTCAATTTTTGAAAGAAAAACCAAGAGACAAAGACAGACTTTTGACAGCTTTTGACTATTCAACAAAATAAATAAAATGATTATGTATTTTCTCCAACCAATGGTTACAGACCCAAAGACAGTTGCAGATTACAGGAAAACAGAGCTTGAAGTGGATACAGACACCATACATGAACTTGATCAAATAGAGTTTCATAGAAGTACTTCAGAAATGCTCTATTCTAAGTTAGTAAACAAAACTGGGAGTGCAACTAGATTGCGAAACACTGTGTTCAATTTACAGGATCAAATGAAGTTAGAAAACGCTTCACTACATGTGAAGGATCTAAGGATCAAATCCTTAGAAGACCTGGTGCTACAAATTGGAGTGGATCCTTCAAACATTCAGGTTTTTCAAGTATTAATAAAACAAAAGAATGAAGACATTGTTGCCTTGAGGAAGAAATTAAAACTCCCACCAAATGAACATCCTCAAGCAAAGGAAATCCTACAGGAGAAAACGGAAAAGGATGAGATGATGCAACTAGTGCTAAAAATGATTGCTCAAGTTAAAAACATGGAGAATCAAATAGAGACCCTTATGAAAGAAAATGAAGCCTTAAGAAAAGCAGATGTGCAATATACTCCTACTGTTATTCCTATAGTTGGCACAGTTGTCCCGTCCACATTGGCAGAGCATTTAGACCCAAAACTGCCACTGGCAATTGTAGTGTCAGTGCAATCTATACACACTTCTGCCACAATATCATCCACCTATAAGGTACATCAAACAAGTGAAGCAGTTGACATAGTAAAGGCCATGGAGGAGATGTCCCTCAAGAATATTGAGATAATCAATTTGAAAAAGAATATTCAAACTCTTGAAACATCAAATAGAAATGCATTGATTACCTCTAAGGGAAATGAACAAAGAGCAAACAGACTTGAAGAGAAGGTAAAGATTTTGCAGCAACAGGTCAATCTTAGTGAATAGGTGTCATTCATCAAAAACTATCTTTGGAATAGCATAATCCAAGGCATACATCTACAGTGGCCTTCAATTCAAATCATTAATGAGCATAGGGATCTACTTAAAGAAACATAGGTGGAAATTCAGGAAACCAAAGAAGAACTAGTTAACAAACCATCTCAAGCCTTGAATCTTGTTACATTTTTTAACAACAAAAACAGAGAAGAGCTTGAAGAATTGAAAATCCAAGACAGGACTGAAACAATTCTGCAAATCAAAAAGGTCCTAAATAAAAGGAACATAATGAACAATTTGGAGGAAAAGTGCAGGACCATGGAGTTGTCAATACCAAATTTTTTGGCACAATACACAATATTGAAAGAAGAAGGCCTCCCAGAAATTCATGGATTTAATGAAAAGATAATGGTTCAAAAAGATTATGAGAAGAAAATCAGGTCCCATGCCAAAGAACAAGTTAATAAGCCTATGCCACAAGGTTCTCCAACTAGAAAAGTTTTCTTGGAATACTTTGAAAACTTGTTTTTTCTACAGAATGAAATTAAGCATATTTTCATGATCAAACCAAATTTCTCAAGGTACACTGAAGTTGATGAAATTTATCAGAAGTTAAAAAGTGTGAAAATACCAAGTGATCAACAATGGCATGAATTCAAAGACTTGTTATAGCTACATTGGAGCAGAACAAATACAGGTAAAGTGGTGAAAATTGAGAAGAAAAGCAGCTAATTTGGTTTTAAAATTTTTACTGTTGATAATATCTTTTACAACAGTAAAAAGTAAAAAGGAAAGTCAAATATAACAGTCAATTGAACAACAGAAAATTGATTTTTTTTACCACAGTGAAAATTTCCTTTTACAACTGTTAAAAGGTAAATGTTGCAGTGAAAGTGTATCAGAATGATCAACAGAGTCAAATAGTATCCGAGAAGAAATCAATCAGAAATTTGTACTATTGTAATTTTGTCTGTCTTATAGTAGTAAAAGTAATAAGGAAGCAGCGTGAGAGAGAATCAAGAGGAAAAACAGCATTAAAGGATGAAAAGTGAAAGAGTATCAGTCAAGCAATCCATAAACAACAATGTTACCGATGAAATAGGTAACTGCACTGTTACCTACTTTTTTTGGTAGCATAAAAAGCACCCGATTTTGAAAAGTGGTGATGCAGAATCACCTCTTTTTTTCTTTGTGCTCATTTTTGACACTCTAATATTTTTATTTATAAAGTATGAATATTTTTTTTTAAATGTTAGTGATTTTCATGCTAATTTTGAAACTTATTGATGCAGCATCAACTTTTTTTTTTAAAGCGGTGATTTTCATGCTAATTTTGAAACGTATTGATGTAGCATCAACCTTTTTTTTTTAGAGTGGTGATTTTCGTGTTGGTAATAAAACACAAAACTTAGATAAAAATATATATATATAAAAACAATTAAAAAAACCAATAAAAATGTAAAAAAAAACAAAATTAACTCGTAAAAATAAAAAATTTAAACAATATATATATATATATATATATATATATATATATATATATATATATATATATACTCAAAAATTATATCAAAAGAAATGACAAAATTTGAAAAAAAAACACATAATTTAAAGAAAAAAACAAAAATTAACCCCCAAAAAAAAAAAAAACAATCAAAAACATTTTTTTCTAAGCTATTAAAAAAAATCATATAATTAAAAAAAAAATTTAAAATAGAAAATTTAAAAATAATTAAAATTACAAAATTAAAATTTAGATTAAAAAAAAAAGAAAAAAAAGAAAAAAATTAAATTTAAAAATTTAAATTAAAAATAATAATAATAATAAGAAAAAAATACAAATTTTAAAATTAACCAAAAAAACAAAATTTGCATTGAAAAAAAAAAAAAACTATCATTAAAACACCAAAAAAATGAAAAACCCCATATGCAAATAATTAAAAAACAAATATCCATAAATTTGTTTTTTTTTTAATTAAATGAAACAATTTATAAATTTTAAAAATGAAAAACTAAATAAACTAAAAGATTAAAAAAAAAATTAAATTAAATTAAAATTTAATAAATTTAATAAATAAATTTTAAATTTTAAAAAATAATTAATTTAAAATATTAAATTTAAAAACAAAATTTAAAAAAATAAAAAACAAAAAAAAAAAATTAAAACAATTTAAATTTAAAATAAAAAATTTGAATTAAAAAAAAAAAAATTTTAAATTTTTTTAATTTAAAAAAAAATTTAAAAAAAATCAAATTAAAAGAAATATTAAAACTTAAAAAAAAAATTTAAAAAAGAGAAATTTTTTATCGTGGTGGCACCACCAATCGGCCTGCTTGGCGGGCGAGAGGCACGTACGCACGCGGCGTGGCCACTCCTTGCCACCTCGGCGGGGCGGGTCGAAAACGCTTCCTCTCGCCGACGAGAGCGGGTCCAGCGAGCCGCCCTCTCGCCGACGGAAGGCTCGAATCGCCCTCCCTCGGCCGGAGGTCAATTAGGGAATCGCCCTCTCGTCGGGGGAGGGGTTGCGGGGTCGACCTCCCGCCCGAGGGTGGCGGCGGAGGCGGCTCGACGGGCGGAGACTGTGCAACCTCCCCCATCACGACGACGGCCTGCGCCGCCGGCCGGGTGGAAGACGGTGGCGGGCGCCACCATGATAAAAAAAATTCTTTTTATTTTTTTTAATTTTTTTAATTTGATTTTTTTTTAATTCAAAAAATTTAAAATTATTTGTTTTTAATTTTAATTTTTATATTTGAAATTTAATTTGTTTTAATTTTTATTTTAAATTTAATTTTTTTAATTTTTTTTTTTTTTTTTTTGTTTTTAATTTTTTTTTTCTAAATTTTGTTAATAATTTTTATTAAATTTTGAATTTTATTTATTTAATTGATTTTTCATTTTGTTTTGTTTTGTTTTGTTTTTTTTTTTTTCCTTTTTTTTTTGTTATTAAATTTTATGTTTAGTTTTTTCATTTAATCTTTTAAAATTTAATAAATTTTGTATATTTTTTTAGTTATTTGAATTTAATTTTTTTTTTTTATTTTTTATTTTTTTAATTACGTAAAATATATATATATATATATTTCAATTCAAATTGTGTATTTAAAAATAGATTTTTTTTTAATTAAACTTAGTATTTTCAAATTAATTTGTTTTTTATTTTATTTTTTATTTAATTTATTTTTTCAATTTTTCATTTTAAATTGATTTTTAAAGTTTTTTTAACTTTTTATTTTAACAATGTTTTTTTTTTTTATATTTAAAATTTATTTTTTATTTCAAAATTTATTTGTTTATTCATTTATTTATTAAAATGTTTTTTTTTCTTTTTTCTTTATATTTCAAATTTATTTTTTATTTCAAATTTTATTTGTTTATTCATTTATTTATTAAAATTTAATATTTTTCTTTTTTAAATTTAATTTGTTATTTTAATATTAACATTTTTTTTTAATTTAATAAAATCGAATACATGTTTTTATTTTAAGTTCATATATATATTTTTTATTTTTTATAATTTAAATTTAATTTATTTTTTAAAATTTATTCGTTTTTTTAATATATATTTTTTTAAATTTAATATTTTTATTGTATTTTATTTTTCATTTTTTATTTTTAATTAATTTCTCCTTTTTTAACTTTTAATTTAAATAATGTTTTTTTTTTAAGTTTTAAATTTATTAAAATTTAATATATTTCTTTAAATTTAATTTTTAATTTTTTAAATTTAATAAGCATTTTATTTTTCTTTTTAAATTTAATTTCTATATATATATTTTTTTTTTATAATTTCTTTCTTTTTTTAACTTGTTTTGTTTTGTTTTGTTTTTTATTTTTTTTAATTTAATATTTATTTTTATTTATTTATTTATTTTTAATTTTTTTTAAATTTTTTTTTTTTTTTTCCCTTTTTAAATGTTTGAATTAAAATTTTTATTTTGTTTTTATTTTTATTTTTTTATTCCTATATATTTTTAAATTTTAAGCTTTAAAATGTTTTTATTTTTTAAATTTATTTTTTTTCTTAAATTTTAGGTTTTTTTTAATGTTTGAATTTAAAAAATTAAAAAATGTTATTTCTATTTTTAAAAATGTCAAAAATATGACACAATTTTTTTTTTTTGTTATTCCAGCATTAGCTGGTTTTGTTTTGAGGGTGTTTTTTCAATCCTTTTTTCAAGAAACAATTTTGTTTTTAGCATAATTTTATAAAATGTTGAAATTTGACCTTAAAAAAAAACGAAGTGTGTTCTGGAATACACTTTTTTGTTTTGTTTTTGGGGTGTTTTTTCATGTTTTTTGAGTCTTTTTGGGCTAGAGTTCCCGTTTTGAGGTCAGGTTACCTATTTCATCAGTAACAGTGTTAAACAAATATGTTCCAAATATGCCAGCAAGCATAAACAACAATGCAAAAATCAGTTTGGATTAGATAAATTAGTTCTATTTTTTCTAGATAAGAGGACAACTTGCTAATTTGTTAAGCAGGTGGCCCTCTCAGTGTGTTAAGATATTTTATTTTCCTAGAGTTATTCCTAGACTCCTCTAGGATATTTTTTAATAAACATATTGTATAAGTACTTCAGTTTATGAAGTGTTTAGGGTGGAATAAAGTTGCTGAGATTATTATAGACGATTTTGCTAGTACTTTGGAGGCTCATGTGTTGATTTCAAAGCAGCAGTCTGGACAACAACCAACTGTACTTCATAACTCAGGATTCATGTGATAAGCTAATGAGTAAAGTGATTTCTTACTGTCATTGTTTCCTCTTCTGAAGTTTCACTCAATTTCATATATGTTGTTCAATCTAAATGTTTAATTAGGAATATTATTTCAGGATAAGTGTAAAAAACTCCCTGTCTTAACTACTTGATCATTTCAATGTTTTCTGCTGATTTCCAGACTTAGGAATCCTTGATTGCTCCTAGTCTCGTTTGACCCCTGTCTCCTTCCTCTTTTTCCAGATCAAAGGATCCTTCACTGCCCTTTATCCCGAAAGCAAGTCATCTCATCAAATCAAACTATTCAAATCTCTGAGGGTTATCTACCTTGCCCTGAGTATATTAGAATCCTTTTGGCCTTGCCTTCCAGTCTTTCTTGCTACATCTTGACTCCATAGCCCAATGGACTAGTATATCTCTCTTAATTTGTCTTCAAGTAATCTTATTTCCCACCAAAATTTCCAAACAAAAAACCAAGTGCCCAATCATACCTAGCCTAAAATATCAATTCAAAACAAAGTTAAATCTGAAAGAGAGAGCCCTCTCTGAAATTTGGGAAGGCTAGATCCTAGATTTCCAAAGTAGGTTTGTGGTTACCCCTAGTTTTCTTAAAACTGAAAAAATCCAAAAGAGCCCACAATCTGTAGAAATTACTGGGGTGATAACATACTAGCAACCATACTGGGGACTTAAGCACTCTCCAGTTTCAAATCTAATCTCAAAGGAAGATTTTTAAATCTATTTTTTCTACTTTAAGATTAACTTTAAAAGGTTGTGGGTATTTCATAAATAGACAGTATGGCTTGTAGGAAAACCTACTATACCAGGTCCAACCCAGATCCTAAGCTTGCAGTAATAGTAGATAACCCATAACAGATTGGAAAAAATAAAAAGAAAAAACATATTGTTAGTTGCCTTTGCAGCCTAGGATAGTTTTTCCCTCATTCACTCAGCCCACTGCATCCACCAATTTTATAAGCACTACATTTTCTCCATCCAGTTCCATACATATATCAACATCTTTTCCAAGTTCTTCAAATCCAGCTTTAAGCACATCAGCTATCATATCCAGCACTGATCCTATAGTCATTGTTATACCTCCTAGTTTAGAAAAACTTCAAATCATGGCTGCAAGATATGCTCCTCTAGTTTTACCCCAAAACCTTCATGACATGCCCCAAAATTACCAAAAGGATATCCCATTATTTGATAATTTTTCACAAATCACTGCACAACAACATATCACCAGAATGACTGATTTTTGTGAAATTTATGAGATAAATGAATCTGATGTCCGAATGAGGTTGTTTGCCAAAGTTTAACTAGAGAAGTAAAAACATGGTTTAGAAGTTTAGGTGCTGGTAGCATAGCAGATTTGGCTGCATTTCATAGAGAATTTCTGAATAAATGGGAAAAGAAAAAGAATCCCCTGCAAATTTTATCTGAGTTTGATGTTGTAAAAAGAGCTCCCAATGAGTCTGTTCAGGGTTACTGCACCAGATATAATAGTGTTTATAATGCTATCCATGTTGATCTTAAACCTACCCCCTATTCAGTACTTCTTAAATTTCCTGATGGATTTGATCCAGATATGGCATACCAATTAAGAGAAAGAAATGTTGAAACATTAGAACAGATGCAACTAGACACTGTTGGTGTAGAAATTAATATCCTAGCCAAAAAATCCAGACTTAGAAGCGAAAGGAGAGTCACAATTAAGGAAGAGACTTCAAACTTACATGGTAAATTTGATTATTTTGCTAAAACTTTAGAAAAAGTAGTTGAGAGATTAGACAACATTGAGAAAAAACCATAATGGGATAGCCAACCCCAAATCAAAAATCCCAACTACAGAAAAAACAACAATCATGGAAAGGGTAAAGAACCTTTTTTAGATCAAAACATTAGGCCCCCATTCCAAGAGAACTATGCTGAAAGTTCTCAAAACAATGTTGAGGATGAGGAAGACATCAACATTGTGATGGGGATAGATGAAGAAAACACTATTTTCCTCACTCAGGAGGATCAAGAACTCTTTGAACTTCAACAATTCAAAGTAGAATCTGGTGAATCCTTTGACTATAAGCAAGGTTATGAATTTGCAATCAATGAAATTCACAGCCAGTATAACCTTATGAGCAAGAAAACAAATGAGCCTTCTACAAAAAACAATGCTCCACTTCAACAAAATCAGAACAAAAAGAATGTAGACGCTCCCAAAACAAAAATTTTGCAGATTCTTCCAAGAGAAAACAAACAAAATTCAAACCCACCCAGTCCTAAAAAAAAACCTAGTCCAAAGATTGTTGATATCACTGATGAGGTGGCTCAATCCTCCGAAGATGCCCAAAAGGCTAATACTACAAAGGCCACTAATTCAACAAAAACAAAAATTTCTGATCCAAAGAAAAATCCAGCTAACTCTAGACCATCAAATCCTAAATCTTTTGCTGAAAATTCCAGATCTAATAAAGCCTCTGCTGCCACTCAAACTTTTCATGAAAAAATTACTAAAGACAGCAGAGATCAGGAAACTCAAACAGAAGATAAAAGAACAAATCAAGCTAAAGGTAAAACTGCTGACTCTCAAGAAAAATATACTCAGTTAACAATCACAAATGATGAACTTCTGCAGATTAGTAAATCTCAACCAACATTCAATATTCAAGTTGAAATATCCAAGGAAAAATACCAATTCCTTTAACATAATTGGTAAAGAATGACTTGTATAAATCAACAATCAATGAAACCTTAAACATGAATGATGGTGAAGATTCAATTAATCTAAATGATGATCAGCCTGAGTTAATTTTTGGTCCTGATGTGAATGGTAGACATGCTGATGGAGCAACCCCTCCTTTTTACATTAGTCTTACTATTCACGATCAGATATTACAAAATGCAATGTTAGACTCAGGAGCTTCCCACAACTTAATGCCAAAAGCTATTATGGAAACTCTGAATCTAGAAATAACTAGGCCATATAAAGACTTGTTCTCATTTGATTCCTCTAAAGTTAAATGCATTGGATTAATAAAAGATTTGTGTGTCAATTTAGTTCAATACCCAGGTAAAAGTATGATCATGGATATTGTAGTAGCTGATATCCCAGCAAAGTATGGTATGCTTCTTTCTCACTCATGGGGAGCTAAGTGCAGGGATCTCTACAACTAGACATGAGTTTTGCTACTATCACAGTATTTGGACAGCCCAAAAAACTTTACATAGAAACTCTAATGAAATACATGGTCAGTAATGCAGAAAGATCCATCAATTATCCCATATATTCAACCCCAACTGACCTTGACTCTTTCATTCAATGCAACTCTGATAATGATGATATCCAAACTGAATTGATTAAAAAAAAACTTGAACCCAACAATGACAATATCTTTCATGAAGCCCTTTGGCATTTATATTTTGATGGCTCAGTGAACAAGACAGGGGCAGGAGCTGGAGTATGGATCACCAACATGGAAACTAGTCATTCAGAAGGACATGCCTTCAGACACAACTTTAAATGCACTAATAACATGGCAGAGTATGAAGCATTGATCTTAGGCCTCCAAATCATCAAAAACTTAGGAGGTAAAAGAATTTTAATCATGGGTGATTCAGATTTAGTCATTAAGAAAATAAACGCTGAATATTCTGTTCATAATCCTAGATTAGCCTGTTATAGAGATGCAGCAATTGATTTGGTTGATGATTTACTAGAATCTAAGTTTGCTATTATTCCCAAAAATCAAAATTCGCAAGCACATTGCCTAGCAAATTTTGCTAGTACTTGTAAATTACCTTTTCAACCAAAAAACAGATATACTGCTGAAGTAAAATACAAAAACATTGTTCTTGAAAATGTTAAATACTGGCAAAGTTTTTCCGAAGATGAATAGATTTTCAATTTTTTGAACAGCAAGGAAGAATTCCAAAACTGTAAGATAGATACTGATGATAATTTAGATTCATAAAATTATGTAGATGATAATTTTAACTGTGAAATAAATAGTGTAGATGTACATAAATATAAAAAACCAACTGTATTTACTCAATCAGATATAGATAACTTGGAAAAAGTAGACATAGAGGAAATAATTGAAGAATAAATAGACATGTTAGAATTGAAAGATAATCTTTTACCTAAAGGTATAACTCCTTTAGAAGACTTGTTTGATTCCAATGATGTGCCCAAAAAGCCTAAAATGGAACCAGTCAAATCTAATATTGAGGAGTGCAATATAGGAATAGAATTACATCCTAAAATGATAAAGTTGTCTAAATCTTTACCACAAGAAGAAAAAGTCAAATACATTGATTTGTTGAAATAATATCATGATGTATTTGCATGGAGTTACGAAGATTTAAAGGCTTATGAAACAAGTATAATTCAACATAAGATTCCTGTAAAGGATGACCAGAAGCCTTTTAGACAAAAATTGAGAAGGATTAATCCTATCTTGTTACCTTTGATAGAGAAAGAAGTCAAATGAATGTATGAGGCACAAATAAATGCACCAATCAGATATTTTGATTGGGTTTCTAACTTAGTACCTACTAGGAAGAAAACTGGAGAAATAAGATTATGTGTGGATTTCAAAAATATCAATAAAGTGTCTTTGAAAGATAATTACCCTTTGCCAAAGATGGATCACATCTTACAGAGAGTAGTTGGATCTTCAAGAATTTATTTATTGGATGGTTTCTCAGGTTATAACCAGATACTTGTTCAGAAAGAAGACCAACACAAAACAACCTTTACTACTCCTTAGGGCACTTTCATGTATGTGAAAATGCCTTTTGGATTAATGAATGCTGGAGCTACCTTTAAAAGGGCTATGGACATAGCCTTTGCTAAAGAAATCCATGAATTTTTGGTTATTTACTTAGATGATATTACTGTGTTTTCTAAATTTGATAATGAACATTTGGATCACTTGAGACAGGTATTCATTAAATGTAGAAAATATGGCATATCCTTAAATCCCAAAAAGACTCTTTTTGGACTTGAAGAAGGTAAATTATTAGGACACATAATTTCCAAAGAAGGTATTAGAATAGATCCAGCGAGAATTTAAGCCATGCTAAACATTCACCCACCTAGGAACATCAAAGAGTTACAAGCAATTTTAGGAAAAATAAATTTTTTAAGAAGATTTATTTCTAATCTAGCTAAAATCATAAAAGAACTTAATAACATGCTGAAGAAAGACTTGGTATTAAAATAGACAGTTGAAGCAAAACAATCTTTTGAATCTATAAAACATGCTTTAACCAAAACACCAGTCTTAATCAGCCCAGACTTCAAAAAAGATTTTATTATCTTTTCATTTGCCTCTGAACATACCATAGCTACAGTCCTTTTGCAGAAAAATGACCAAGGTTTTGAACAACCTATAGCATTTTTTAGTAAAACACTTAGAGTTGCACCTTTGAGATATAATATCATGGAGAAACAAGCTTTAGCCTTGGTTAAATCTATAAAAGGTTTAAGAGTGTACATTCTTTACTCCCACATTATTTCCTATGTTCCCAATTCTGTAGTCAAAGATATTCTTACATAGGATGGACCAAATGGTAGAAGAGGAAAGTGGATTGCCACTATCCTTGAGTATGATATTGAAATCAAACCAACTAAGCTGATAAAAGGACAAGGGTTAGCCAGATTAATGGTTGAATCCAACTGTAATGCCTTAGATATAAATTTCATTACACAAATTGATGACCAAGGAGAGATGGTGACTCCATTGATCAATGAAGCCTTTCTAGACTCACCATGGTACTCTGATGTTATATTTGTACTCACAAATTTACAATCTCCTCCCGGTTTAACTAGAACTAAAGCTAGATTTGTCAAACTAAAAGCAATGAGATATTGTATTCTTGATAAAATGCTTTATTGGAAAGAACAAAGTGGGATTTTACTTAATTGATTACTGAAATCAGAAGTTGACAAGATTCTTGAGGAATTTCATGCAGGTGACTATGGAGGCCACTTATACTAGAAGAGTACAACAGATAAAATTCTTAGAGCTAGTTTCTAATGGCCAACATTGTTTGCTGATGTCAAAAAATATGTTACCTCCTATCACCAATGTCAGATTTTTGAAGGAGAAAGAAATTGTTACCCTTGCCCCTAAAACCTATTTCTACTGAGATGCCTTTTCAACAATGGGGTTTAGACTTCATTGGAGAAATTAATCCCCCATCTTCTGGACAACATAAATGGATTTTGACTGCCACAGATTATTTTACCAAGTGGATAGAAGCCATTCCTACTAGGCAAGCCATAAACTCAATCATAATCTCTTTTATTGAAAACAATATTTTATCTAGATTTGGATGCCCACACAAAATTATTACTGATAATGCAGCTGCATTTAAATCCAAGAAAATGATTGCCTTTTGCCATAAGTATCACATTACCCTAGGCCACTTTACTGCTTATTACCCTCAAGGTAATGGCTTAGCAGAATCCTCTAATAAAAGCCTGGTAAACATCATCAAAAAATTACTTCAAGAAAACAAAAAGACTTGTAACAAAAAGCTGATTTATGCCCTATGGGCAGATAGTCTTACTACCAAGAAGTCAATTGGTACTTCAACTTACTAGCTAGTTTATGGAATGGATGTAGTTTTTCCTTCATCATTGGGAGCTCCAGTAATAAGTATTATTCATGAATCACAAGTTGAGATTAATGATATTCAACAGAGAATAAATCAAACCATTCATCTACAGTAGACAAGGGAGGAATTATATGAAAATTCTCAAGTAATTCATAATAAGATCAAAAATATTTTTGATAAAAGGAGTAAGGAAGATGATTTTTACATAGGAGATAAAGTATTAAAGTGGGATTCCAGGAGAGAGGAAAAGGGCAAACATGGGAAATTTGATTTGTTAAGGAAGGGACCTTATGAAATTTATGGGTAAAGGGGTAACAATGCATTTTTTATCTGAAATTTGGATGGGACAGATCTTCCAGATGGACCAGTGAATGGTAGGATGCTTAAACACTACTATTCTTCTGAGTTAACTAACAGTTAGTTCCAGATTGATTCCTTTTTTTCACATCATTGTAAATATTCATTGCAAGTGAGTATATTGGATTGGATGTTTTCTTTTCAAAATTTGAAGCCCGGAGTCAAGGCCCTAAGCTTTGAAGAGTAAAATATCACAAGTATGAGTTGTTGCAGAAATCACAAGACATTTACATGATCATCAAGTTTAAAAATTCAAGGCTACTGATCTTAGAGTTCTTGAAATTTCACCAGGAAATTCCATCCCCATGTGACGCCGCTGTTAGTGACCTATAAATATAGGATTCATAATTTTGAATTGACCAATGATATTCTTGTAAATATGTACATACTTTACTTTCTGCAAGTTGTATTCCCATATTTGTAAAAATAAAAAAAATAGAAAAGCAAAAAGAGGGTAAAAGTCTTAAAATAAAGATCAAAGGACTTAGAAAAAAATAAGATACCCCAAAGAAAAATATGAATAAAACATGAAAGTGTGCAAGTCTAAATGCCACTACTTTTTAATTTTGCAGTTAATTATGGCAGAGTGTCAATAAATGCCATAATCTATGATGAGTTGAACTGTTCAATCTTGACTTATCATATTTCAATTTACTTGTTTTAAATAGAGAATAAAAGATTGTAAAACAGTTTAATCTTGACAATTCAGCAGTTAGGTAGAGAATAAAAGGAACCCAACAGTTTAATCTGGGTCCTTGGAGGAAATAATTTAGAATTAGATAGTTGTATTGCTTTCTAAAGAAAAAAAATGTTTTAAAGGTTGCTATCTCAAATGCACCTGCATAAATGAAAGAAAAAATGTTAGATTAAAGAATGGGTAGGTAGAAGAAGGTGGGAAAAGCATTGTATATATCTTTCACCAGGCTACAATAACTAATTTCCCTTTCCCTATAGATATTGGACATTCTAAGCTATCAGTCAAAGAGGCATTTCTTTGACTTCTGTTGGGACCGGACCCAAGGCTTAATGACTGGCTAGTTGAAGGTGTTAAATTTCTATGTTAATCCCAAATTTTCATCATCTACCACTCATGCATTCATCACCATAAAATTTCCTAAGTAAAGACCCCATTTTTACTTAATGATTGTTAAACCCCATTTGATCAACTACCTATATCTCATAAAACATAAAAACCCTCAAAAGACATTATATACTAAGCAAAAATGATTAAGTTATGATAATGAAGCTTTGCTTTAATTTTCACTTGCTTTATTTATATTTATGTCTTTTGAGTATTCATTTTCCCTTTAGTCATATTAACACCTAACTTATTTATTAAATCCTTATAAAAATTCCTAGTCCTATTAATATAACTCCTGTTTTATTAAATATCCCAAAAAAAAACCCCTTATTATAAGCTTTTTATGTCAAAGTTATTACTCACATGTTTAAATAAATTCCCAAAAATATCCCTTTGACATAAAAACTATCAATACACAAATACCCCACCCCCCTATAGTTTTAGACCTTCAAATAATCTAAAACTATATAATAAAATAAAATACAAAAATCAGTTTTCATGCATATTTTATATGTTTGGAATGAGAAAACATTATCCGCTTATCCTTTGTAAATACTTTCACCATTTTTCCTCGCACAAGCTTTACCCAAGGTTAAAATTATAACTCTACCCCTTTTCCCCGTTATATGAAAATCCATATTTCGTATAATAGTTCAAACCTTGGTTAAAGTTCCCATTTAACTCGCCCTATGCATTCTACCCTATATATAAACTCCTTTTATATATATAAACCTATTGTCCTGTACATAAACTCAACGCCATTGCATTGATCCATAGCCATCTGATCAACCATGACCCTTCTGATCCAACGGTCCCAAATCAACAGGATACCCCGGCCATATGACCCACCACTCCTATTCATATTCCTTTCCTAATAACGCGTTGAACCAATACCGTGGATCTAAACTTTTCACATCAATGGCTTATGAATCCCAGGTCGCACCTTTCCTTTCCCAGTAACTTTGAAAATGATCTGAACCATTCGCATCATCCGACCAGATCTAACGGTGCGCGTTCCATATCGTGCTCCGAAAGTAATCGGATGAAGTTTGTCAAAAATCACGCGATAAAAGTAGTTTTCCCAAACCGCCCATTGCTACGTGTCTAAATTATATTTGATCACGTTCCAATTGATCAAAATTTCTTACCGTCCCAAATCAATGTGAAAACCACCAAGTTGTTTTTCACATTCAAAGTGAATTCGTATCCCACCAGTGAAGGAACCTCTAATTAATGACATGAACAGTGTTTGATGTTAAAGGTTTTTTATTGCATTGTTTTGTTATTTACCACCCAATTGATTTAGCCTGCGCCCGACTGTGTGAATGAAACTTAAACCTTTGCTAGCCAATTTCTCCCCTTGAAGTGGAATTTCACCACAGAGACTGCATTTAAAGGACTCTGGACGATTCCACTGAGTCGTAACATCCAGTTTGAAGCTGATAAAACTAGAAACTCTTCTCGACCACCAAAATACCTGTAGAGCTATTTTTCAGTATTCCAACCTTTAAATTCACAAATTCAAAGGAAAATTTCACCATTTGACAATTAAAACAGATCAATTAAGCCACAGAGACCTGAATTGCCAGTTTAGTATGCCCAAACGTAAACTTTGTTTTAAATTAATTCCGGTAATTAAAAGGCAATTTCCATGGTCCAAAAGGGTTTAAAAGTGCACAGAAAGCCAAAAATCCTTTTGTTCAGTCCTCTGCACCCTGAAAACCTGTGTTTTCTTTCCAAAACCCCTTGCTCAGATTCCCAAAATTGTCCCAGATCTGTTCAAATACCCTTTGTGTCAAAATTAACTAAAAAAACAATTTAATATTGTTTATTTATCCCCAAAAATGACAAAGAAGCAACTTACACCCAAGTTTGGAGGTCCCAAAGCCCCAAAATCTGTCTCAGCCAAGCTCCCAAAGCCAGAATCATCAAATATTAATAAGCCTACTTCTGCTTTAACAACTGATTCAACTGAAGTTGTCATACCTCTTCAGCCACCTGTTTCTACTGAAGAAAGCAGTCCTTTAACATGTTTGGATTACAAGATTGCTGATGCAGCAGTAGAATTTAATTTGCTTGATTTTTGTAACTGGAGTTATGACAAATGTATGGATAAAAATAAAAATGATATACCTATTTGGGAGTCTAATTTGCCCAAGTATGTTGTACCTATTAGTCATCCAGCTCAAGACCTGGTCATATTGTGTCAATTACATTATGTTCCCGACCAGAGGTCTATTGTGAACAAAGATAGAGAAATTTTGTTTTCCATCACAGCAGAATCCATTAATGAAAGGCTTCAATTGAGTTTCGATCCAAGAGTAATGCCCCTATCCATTAAAGATTTGACTTAGTTGTACCTAGATTTGGATTGTCCTAGAAGGTTTATGATTCTTCAAAACTTCATGCCTATTCATGTTTATTTCCCAAAATTAAATCCACCCTATTCCACCTCTGATTTTCCTGAATCTTCCAGACAAGTAATTTCAATGCTATCCTTTATCTTAGGATATTTTAATGATGATTTTGTTGATGTCTCTATACTAGGATTCCTTTCTACATTGTCCCCTGGACAACCTCCTGCAATGGTATTTGATTTTGCTAGATTCATTGCTGACAATATACATTATCAGTTAACCAAATTGCCTACTGAGGGAGTGTTTAGATATTCATCATATCTATTCCATATTTTTCTATTTTTCCAAGTAGAACAGTTTCCAGTGGCTTTAAAAAAGATGAATGTAGAGGACCAACCTCTGTCAGTAATATTTTGGACATCATTACTCAGGAAAAATGGAAATGAATTCAATTACAAGGATTTCACAGATTTGTTTGTTAGGCCAACCATGAATTTACTTCATAAAACAAAACAACCCAAGGTCAGTGATGAGATGAAAAGGATATTGCAATTTTATGAACAAAGCAAAGTAGGGGATTGGTACTTATATGAAGGACATACAGAATTAAGGATATTTGGAGCAAATTTGCTCCCATATAAGTTGCCCAAATTTCTAACTATCAGAATTTTTTCATTGGAATATCTAAGGCAGGTGTAAAATGCAGATGCAATAAATTTCATGGCTTCTAAGAAAAAGACCCAATTCAAGCTGAAGAACCAAATTGGCCTATTTATAGTAAATAACAGGGATGCATTAAAGGAGATAGCAAAGAAATTGTCAGACTATAAGTTCCAAGAAAGTTTTTACTAGAATTATGATCCTAAAGGCATTTTGACTAGTATAAGGCTTAAATGTAAATTGACTCCTTTCATCCATGAGCCTAAACCCCAAATTGAGAAATTTGCAAATCAAATAGAGTGGGTGGAAAATACATTAGTTGACCCTACTTCTGATGCAGCAATAGTGATAAACACATATACTTCATAGTCTATAGTGGTCAACCAACGGTAGAAACTTCAAGCAAAAGGACCAGGAATGAAGAAGGCTATTTAGCAGAGACCATTGCAGAAAACGAATTCAATATTATTAACAACAAAAGGGCAAAAATGACCGCTGCTGAGAAAGAAAAGACTATTGAAATAAATGATACAAATGATCAGTAGGTAGACAATGATGAAGCCACTATAATTGTAAATGAGACTCTAGCAGAAATTCAGAAAGAGCAGGTTTTAACACAGGAATAGGACAAAGAAATGGTTGAACAACAGGTAAATATAGAAGTTCCCTCCTCCTCCAAAACAACAGAGGGAAGAGATAGTGATATCTAGGAGAAACACAAAAAAATTAAGGAAAGAAATGAAGAGATCAAAAGGGAAGTTTATTCTCAATTTCCTAAAGAAAAACCAGGAGATAAAGATAGACTTTTGACAACTTTTGACTATTCAACAAATAAAATGATTATGTCTTTTCTCCAGCTAATGGTTACAGACCCAAAGTCAGTTGCAGATTATAGGAAAACGGAGCTTGAAGTAGATGAATACACCATACATGAACTTGATCAAATAGAGTTTCATAGAAGTATTTCAGAAATGCTCTATTCTAAGGTGGTAAACAAAACTGTGAGTGCAACTAGATTGCAAAACACTGTGTTCAACTTGTAGGATCAAATGAAGTTAGATAAAGCTTCATTACATGCGAAGGATCTAAGGATCAAATCCTTAGAAGACCTGGTGCTACAAATTGGAGTGGATCATTCAAACATTCAGGTTTCTCAAGCATTAATAAAGCAAAAGAATAAAGACATTGCTGCCTTGAGGAAGCAATTAAAACTCCCACCAAATGAACATCCTCAAGCAAAGGAAATCCTACAAGAGAAAACAAAAAAGGATGAGATGATGCAGTTAGTGCTAAAAATGACAACTCAAGTTAAAGACATGGAGAATCAAATAGAGACCCTTATGAAAGAAAATGAAGCCTTAAGAAAAGCAGATGTGCAATCTACTCCTACTGTTATTCCTATAGTTGGCACAACTGTCCCTTCCACATTGGCAGAGAATTTAGACCCAAAAGTGCCACTGGCAACTGCAGTGTTAGTGCAATCTATAGATACTTCCTCCACAGGATCATCCACAACACATGTACATCAAACAAGTGAAGTAGCTGACATAGTAAAGGCCATGGAGGAGATGTCCCTCAATAATAATGAGATAATCAATTTGAAAAAGAATATTCAAACTCTTGAAACATCAAATAGAAATGCATTGATTACCTCTAAGGGACATGAAAAAAGAGAAAACAGACTTCAAGAGCAGGTAAATATTTTGCAGAAACAGGTCAATCTCAGTGAACAGGTGTCCTTCATCAAGAACTATATTTGGAATAACATAATCCAAGGCATACATCTACAGTGGCCTTCGATTCAAATCATTTATGAGCAGAGAGATCTACTTAAGGCAGCACAGGTGGAAATTCATAATACCAAAGAAGAACTGGCTAAAAAACCATCTCAAGCCTTGCATCTTAGATCAACATAATTTTCCCAAGTGAAACTGGAAAAACTGAGAAAATTTGGAAATATCAGCAAACTCAAAAAATTTGTCAAAAGCACACCGCCAACTTCAGCTCCACTTTAGAGGGGGTTCCAGGTGTCCAAATTGATATTAGAATATCTCATTGGAAAGCATGTCCTGTATAGTTTCCAAATCTATGCTTGGTTTCCAAAATTGTATTTATTTGACCCTCTATAACTTCATTCTCCCAATACTGGTCAAAATTGCAGTGCCAAACTCCAAAACAGGGCAGAAATCTGACTTTTTGAGTGTTTTTTGACTTTTTGACTGCTCCTTCGACCCAAAAAAGTTTTGTAAAGTTTTTTTCCTAAATCTATTTGGCCTTCTAAATCTAATGGTGCTTTCATTTTTTCCATTGGAGGTCCCTAGAAAAAGTGCAACGCCTAGGGTGTTACGCTTTTGACAGTGGGACTGTGTAAAACTGCCAAAAGTGCAAAAATTTGCTGGTGAATAAGGTAAGGTCCCTCCCACAATCTGTGGGGAAAACACCTTCCTATACCCTCTCTGGTATGTTCTACCCAATGTGCCCATTTTATCCCTTTCAGGCTTATTGATCATAAATCTGCTTGGTGACTCAACCTCACCATGAAATGGTGATGATGGTTGTGATGGTGATGTAATAGGTGAAGTGGATTGAGGTGGAGGCATATATGTAGCAGGATGAGATGAATAAGGTACATCTTCAGTATGTGGAGTTTGTGGAGCAGCGAAGATGTCATTGGCAATGAAGGTGCCCCATGAGATGCTCAACTGGTGAAGGTGCTGGAGTAAAATGATTTTGATCAATGAGTGGTGGCAGAAGTTGTTCATCTGCTGGTCATAGTCTATATTTTGTACAATGAATGCCATTTTTTGTATTCTCTTGAATAGGTAGTATGGGATATTGAGCAATATTACTCTTGTGAAGTGCATAAGTAGTCTAATATTGTATGTGTAGAGCCTAGAGAACCTTCCTTCAGAAGAGAAGTACTTCATGATTATTTTCATCATGGGCGAATACATATCAAGAAGGTAGCTCAAAGGGAAGACCCTCTCCCTCTCATTTTTGTACCTTGGTTTGATGAATGGTTCATAATACTGATCCTCCAAATATTTGGATTTAAACCACCTCTTACCCATGTTTGGAATCCCTGTGGCAACAACAATGATAAATGTAGATACAGTGAGGGTCACACCTGCAAGGGTCACGTGATTGTCTCTTAGGTTTTGGATGAAGACTCTAATAAATAAAGGATGATGTTGGACCCTCTTAATCATGTTGCAAAAATCAAGGCAACCTACATACTCAAAACAATTGACAGTCATAGGAGAAGCCATCAGTTCATTTGTGTTGGTGGGCTCCAGCCTTAGGATTCTTCCTCCTTTGTGAGGCCTTCTCATTTCTCTATCCTCCTCTTCTTGTATTTCCTCCTCTTCCATATATTCTTTGTCTTCTTCCATTGTTTGGTGGCCAAGAAAACCCTAGGGATGAGGTGGATGGGAATGAGGAGTGGATATAGTTCGAGGGAATAGGGATAAGTCTAGGAAAATTTAAGGAGATGGGGGAAGGGGTTATGGAGATTTGGGAGGTGATAGGAGGTTGAAATGTCAAGGGAGTTGGAAATGATAATTAAATTACAGGTATGGGGAAGTGGTTGCCTAGGAAATTTAGAAGCCTAGGACTTTAGGCTTTTAGGGGAAAGGGATTTAGTGACTACGAAATGGTAGTGTAGGGGTTAGGGATAAGTTTGATAATGATGTAGGAAGGGATTACAGGGTTAAAGGAAATCCAATTGGGAATGAGGAATAAAACTAGGGTTTCTTCACTAGACCAAATGCCAATTTTTCATGAGAATAAAAACATCATTAAAATGATATTTAGGGAAGCAAGGAGGGGATAAATTTGTGTTTATTACTTGATTTAGGATGAAACAAGCATTAGCTGAAGGCTTTGAGAGATTTGGAGGTGATTTGACACTTCTTGGGCTTGGTAGGAAAAAGTGCAGCGCCTTGCCCACAAGCGCAATTTCAGTGGGTGAAAAGCACAATGCCCATTGAGAAAGTGCATCGCCCATTGAGAAAGCGCATATCTCATTGAGAAATCGTAGCGCCACCCTCCTCTAAGCGCAACACCACAAAAAACTCTGCCTCTAACCCTACAATTTGATTTTTTGAACTAAGTGAGTGTGTGCTTGATGGATGCAAGAGAAAATGATCTTCTTTCTTGTCTTGTGGTGGTCTTTATAATTGATCATTTGAATGAATTGGGCCTAGGGACCCACTTTTTCTTCTTTTCATTCACTTTTCACTTTGAAACTATACCTTTTCATTTGAATTTTTTCTTTGACATCTGATCATCTGATGAGCTTAGAGAACACTAGGATTTGACATTTTGATGCTTTTGGCATGTTGGAACTCTGAGTTAGCATATTGGGAATCATAAACTTATTACATTTTGAATGACATAAAATTACATAGTGAAAATTAAAAAATTACATCTTAAAACCAAAATTACATGCTGAAACAAGAATTTATCTTTAGAAATCATCTTCATATGGTGAAGAGATGTTATTGGATCACCCTTTATTTTCTGGTCTTATGCAGTGGAAATGAAGTTTGATTAGACCTTGGAAACCATAATGACCTATGATAACCTTGAAATACTAGACTTCATGATGACATGACCGATGTATGACATGATGACATTAACTTTATGTATGATGTACAATTAGCAAGGTGTAAAAATATGCCAGCAAGTAATCAAATTTAATGACGAGTGATGTTTTTGGGCTAGGGCTACCATCAGTGACTAAATTTTTTAATGCAAACCTAGTGGAATGATAAAAATTTCCTAATGAGACCCTACTATGATATGAAAAGAGAATTTTTGATCACTGATGGAAAGATGCAAATACTGACACTAACATTGGCCTTATTGGGGATGATAGCTCTGAAAGAGGTGTCAAGAACACCGTAGACAAGAAAAGCTTATCCATTGGTCCAATAGGGTCAAAAACTAAAACTAATAAACATGACTGAAAACTAATAACTCAAAATAAATAAACTGACTCAAGACAAACTAAAAATTGACTAAAAATTAACTCAATACTGACTTATTTGACTGAAAAATAAACTTTGAAAATGGAAGAAAATTAGTGAAACTTCATGGCCTTCACTTCGGGCTCCAAACACCAATGATTCTCTACTTCACACTTGCAAAAAAGGTAAGCCGATATTTACAATGAAATGGGAAAATGTTTGAGAAATGTACTTTAGAAAAGATATTGCTTAAGGAGCCTACCATTGAATGATCCTTCTAAGTACTCATTTCCATTCATCTCTTCAAGAAAATAATCATTTTGTCCACGGGAAGCTGAAATCTGATATGGCCCTTTCCATAGATTCTCAAATTTTCAATGCTTACCCTTATCCTCATTTATGGCATCCCAGCCTACATCTCCAACCTTGAAGTTGTCTTCCTTTATTTTTTAGTCATAGATTCTCTTTATCTTTTCATGGATCTTTAAGGTATGTTGAAATACCTCATATCTTATCTGCTGAAGGTGGATCATTTGATTAATCCAGTGATGTATGTCATTTTACTTAGTCCTTGCTTCTTGAAAAAATTTCATAATCGAGACTTCTAATGATGAAGGAAACACAATATCGACACCATACACAACTTGAAAAGGAGACATTCCAATAGACTTCTTACCACTCACCTGGTCTGCCCACAATGCATTGATTAGCTTCTTATGCCATTTTTTTTATTTGCCTCTAACATTTTCTTAATGATATTGACCAAGGATTTATTAAATGACTCCGCCAATCCATTACCTTGTGGGTAGTAGGATTTAGAGTGTCCCAACTTGATGTTATATCTATCACAAAACAGGACAAGATATTAGTTTCTAAAAACTGAATGATGACAGAATCTGTTGCTTGGCTGGTCGGAATTGCTTCAATCCACTTTGTAAAGTAATCTAAGGCTGTCAATATCCACTTGTGCTGTGCGGATGATGCTGGATGAATCTTGCTTATGAAATCTAGGCCCGACTACTGAAATGGTGTGTGTACTTAAATATGTTGTAGAGGTAATGGGAGAAGATTTCTTTTACCTTGAAAAACTTGACATTCGTGAAAACTCATTATGGTTTTGTACACATCTGTAAAAAGTGTCAGCCAATAGTATCCCGATCTCAATATTTTATTTGTCATGGTTTTCCAATATAGGTGGCCCCAAGAATCTCCTTTGTGGAATTCATTCATCACTTCTTTAGATTCTTCTTCGATCAAACAGTTCAGAAAAAATCCTCCAGGATCCTTCCAGTAAGGTGCATTGACCAATATGAAATACTTGGAAGTTTTGAGCTTCAAAGACCTACCTTGACTTTTATTCATGCCTAGAGGAGGGTTTAGGTGTTACAAAACATAAATAATATTAGAATATTGTGGAGATGATAAAAAGATATCAGATACTTGAATGAGATTCACTTCTTCATTATCAGACAAGGCTGAAATTAGGTTAATGTCTAGAGCATGGAGTTTTGACGTAGCCATGAGCTTGGCTAAACCCTGACCTTTGATCAGTTTGGTGAGCTTGATCTCAAGGTCATATTCTATTAATGATGATATCCATATCCCTATCCTACCTTCTGGGTCTGCCTGCATGAGAAATTCTTTTACAGCTGCATCAGGCACATAGGCAAGAGTATGTGAATGTAAAATGTAGATTTTGAAATATTTCAGTGCTTTTACCAAATCCAAAGCTTGTTTCTCTATGATGTTGTACCGAAGGGCTACATCTCTGATATTGTGACTGAAAAATGCAATTGGTAGCTCATTTTTATCCTTTTTCTGCATCGAGACTGCTTCCATGGTATGCTCCGAGAAAATGAGAATATTACGAAATCAATAGAATAATCTGGACTTATTAAAATAGAGGTGGTGGTCAAAGAAAACTTTACTGAGTTGAAAGACTTTCGGGAATCTTCAGAGCACTTCATATCATTATCTTTCTTCAACATATTTGTCAACTCTCTAAGATTATTGGCCAGATTAGGAATAAATCTATGTAAGAAATTCATCTTACCATTGAATGCTTGTATTTCCTTTTTGCTGCGAGGGAAATCAATCTGCGGAATTACTTGAACATGAGAAGGGTCAATTTGGATCCCATCCTTGGAGATAATGTGACCGAGAATTTTTCCCTCCTCTATGGAAAAGAGGCTTTTCTTTGGGTTGAGAAATATTTTGAACTTCCTGCATCTCTCAAAAACAATTCTTAAATGATGAATTGGTTCATCATCACAATGTGCAAACACTGTCAAGTCATCTAAATAAACAACCAAGAAGACATATTTTTCATTGGAAAATGCTATGTCCATGGCCCGCTGAAACATGGCTCCTTCATTTTTTGGATCAAATGGCATATTTGCATATTTTGACATGCCCCAAGGTGTAGTAAATGTTGTCTTGTCTTGATCATCCTCATGCACCAAAATTTGATTGTATCTCGAATAGCCATCCAACAGTGACATCTGGGAATAAATAACAACTCTTTGAAGGATGTGATCCATTTTAGGAAGTGGATAATTGTCCTTGAGAGATACTTTGTTCAAGTTCTTGAAATCTATGCAGAGCTAGATTTCTCTAG
This sequence comes from Pinus albicaulis, assembly GCA_034641835.2. Lineage (NCBI taxonomy): Eukaryota > Viridiplantae > Streptophyta > Pinopsida > Pinales > Pinaceae > Pinus > Pinus albicaulis. The sequence continues at coordinate 1,270,426,846 of CM076570.1, forward strand.
TCTTCTTTCTTACTAGGACCAAATTAGAAATCCAATCAAAAAATATGATAGGAACAATAATACTAGACTTGAAAAGTCTCTTCACCTCTTTTTCAATTGAAGGCAACAATCTCAAACTGATCCTTCACAACTTTTTTCCGAAAGGGCTTTTGATCGGGCTTAATCGGGATGGTGTGTTGAATGATGTTCTTATCATAGACATTTAGATATGCATATTGTTAGTATGAATTTTAATTGCAAGTGTACGAAAAAAGACCACTTTAGCTGTGCATAACAAACATACCTAACAGCAAAATATGGCTGCTAATATCTTCAGATATGCAGTTAGTTGATCAAGAAAAATGCTACAAAAATCCATATCTATGCATAAAAAGACATTAAGCAGTAAATAGAAGTAAGTTTTGGTCCATGCATCCAATAGACAAGACAAGAATTATGTTTTTGAAGTATTTTTGTATTAATGGCACCTGGGAGGAAAACATAGAAGGATGTCTAGTTTCCCTCAATGGGATGGGTTCTTGGAAGTCCTCAGCACTTCAAATCTAGAATCTCTCTCTCTTGATGGTGTAGAAAACCCAGACAAATATGGAACTCAAAGGGAGCTCACAATAAAAATAGTAGCAAAATGTGACAATGATGGAGGATCAAAGTCAGACCAAAATTATAGATCCAGAGTGATCTTAAGGCAACAAAAGGTAGTGAATGAAAGGAAAAACCCTTATATTTATAACAAAATATTGAGTTAGTCTAGATATTGGTGCATAATTAAAATAATATTAACCAAATCTAGATCCAGCTTTTATGGAATATTTTATTATATTTGTTGGAGGGAAAAAGAATTTGACTTGGGTCCAATCCCTTTATTTGTAAATAATAAATAAATAAATGATTTATTTATTATTTTAAGGAAGTGGTTGAATAATAATCAAATAAATAATGATTTATCTAATTATTTATAAATGATTTAGTCAAATTTAACAAGGAATATTATTTAAATAAGGTTTAAATAATTATTCCTATAAAATAATAAGATAAATAGTGATTTATCTAATTAATTTTCCTGATTTGGGTTAAATATGACCAGGAATAATAATTAAAGTACTGTTTAACTAATTATCCCTTGAGGAAAATCAAACAAATATGGATTTATTCAATATTTCCTTATGGGTTTTCCTGTTTAGACCATAAACAACTTAAAAAATGTGGTTTAGTAAGTTATTTTACATAGTGAAAGCAATTTTACTTAGGGTAAAACTGGCATTACATGGTGTACTTAGGTCCATCTAATAGTAACATGTTAGATGACCAAAAAATGGTGTAACAGATTTCCCCCAGCGTGCAAGCATTAGGAGCAAATAGTATGACCGAAGTACGTTGTAAGAACTCAATCACTAGACACCGAAGGGGAATTCAGAGAGAGAAATATAAGGTAGACCAAAGCGCTAGAGGACTAGAGCCTGAGGAGGCGAGACTTACAGGTGTGACAAGTCTCTTTTATGAGTGAGTACCTGTGCTATAGGTGGTGGGGAGGCAAACATATGCCTGCCGAGACAAAGCACAATGAATAATATGTCCAACAAACAAGGGACTGGACCATATAATACATGCTAGCATAAACATGAGCTAGATAAAAAATATGATAATAAATCCCACATACATATTGTGCCTGGGATAACAGCCAGGACTTGTACAATAATATCTGAGTACATGAGATACAAATACAACCCAAATGCCCCTGTAAACAGGATAGGGCTCTAAAAATCTGACTGATACATGCAATCAAAAAGGTGATGTAAGCGGCTAAGGCCGACATCATCAAATATATGGAGTTTCATCAAAGGTTGTGATGAAGAGGTCGTCTAGGCATGTGGGGGGCTACCTGTAGGGCCACCCCCTCATGAGGGCTTAAACATCACACACACACCCAGGAATCACTGGTCCAATTTGCTGCATCATTGAACCATCAAGCATACGGATCTCGATCATGCTGTAAGGAGTTGGAGCTAAGAAATAATCAATTCAAAGTGTTGTAAGGAGTCCTTTTTCCTGATCTGAGGTACCGAACAAGATTGGAAGCTGGAACCAAGATACACTGCCCTCTAAACCTGTCTTCTGGAATGAATAAGCTGATGTTGACAGAAGGAGGTCCACCATAGGTGAGGCAATAAGAGGTCCTCAACTAAGGCATGAGAGAAAATAGTAGAGCGACTGACAGAATGACACCAATGGTGATGATGAAATGGGGGGTACTGAGTAGCAAACAGATGACTTCCCTTGTTAGAGCATAAAGGACATGGATGACCTAGCAGCAACTAACACAATATCAAAGGGATAGGAGACAGTAGGACTGTAGGCTATAATGGGCGACACGAAAGAGAGACAAGGCAATGAAGGATGGAGGACTGTAGCGGGATACAAAGGGACTTGGGATAGACTCCATGAATGCGGTGATGATTCAACTCAGATGCTCTAATCAAGGGCGACTCGATGATGCTGCCACATAGTAAAGGTCCAATGGGGACCCTAAAAGCATGAGTACAAGATGGTATCTCATGACGAAAATTGACACGAACAAGGACAAGTATGGAGGTAAAGTGATGCCCCAAGTACAAGTGTTGTAAGTGAGGAAATCCATTTATGAGGAGAGGTGAAGTGAACCTTCTTGGAGAAAATGTGTCCTGGTGAAGTATCAAATCACGAAAAACTAACAAATACCCATTTGGGGCTTGTCGAGAGCTTTCCAATGGTACTGATGGATTGTAAAAATGAGCTACAGTTTGGTCACAGCAGGCGGAAGAAAAATCAAGGGTTTCTCTTTTAATAAGGCATTTTCCCTCCAAATTCACTCATTTGCATGTGGAGCAGTGGTGAATGTAGAGAGGAGAGAAGGCCCTAAATCTTGCAGCGAGCGTAGCGGACAAATCGACCGTTGAAATCGAGATCCATCAATTGCAGGTAAGAGGCCTAACCCTACTCTTTCATTTAAGGGGATCATAATTTCAGCTTAGGCACCCAGAGCTGATGAACAAGCCAGGTCGCACTTTTTGGGGTCTGTTCTGTGACTTGGGTAGCAGGTACTGGTCTGAGAATTGCGATATGTCCCAGAAAATGACTTGAAAAGTGCGACCTGTTAGAGAAAGGGAGTTTTAGTGTTGGTTTTTGGCTCAGATCTTGGATTTTTATGGTTGACGGGCATAAATGCCCCCAAGCATGTTATGGTCATGCCAAAACGTATTTAGAAAAAAGGGGAATCTAAACACATTTTTATGATGTGGTGTGCCATTTGTTTTCGCTATGTTTATGCAGTTCGAGAAAGGGAATGGAGGATTACCAATCTCTTTTGGTACTGCATATATGAAGCAAATGGACTTAAGTTTCTGGTTTGGCATACGTGGTGTCACTATCCCAAAGAGAGGATTTAGAGACAATGAATTGGTGCTCTCCTAGAAATCCCATAGGTTGGTCAACAACTATGTCTAAGGGACTGGGTTGCTGATGTAAGATGAAGGAATGATGAGGGGTATCATCCCTAGAGTGATCTGAAGTGATATGGGACTCTAGAGGTTCTTCTAAACAGGGAAGAATTATGGTACTAGAGTCGACACGACCAGATGCACTAGGAGAATTGTGGAGAATTGCTTCTCCTAGACTCTTAAATATGGGTGCCCCCTTACCCAAAAATTGGGTGTCAATGTAATGTCCACAAGGTGTATGTGGTTCGAGTGCATGTGTTTGATGTAAGGGGGGATAGATAAAGTCAAGGGTGGTGATTTTTTCCATAATGTCTTCATTGCAATAGAAGATGGGGTGACTAGTGGAAGGAAGACCACCTGACGCGGCGAAACTACCTGACTCATCATCATGAGAAGATAGGTTCACATGCACATCATCATGGGGGATGATAGAAGAGTAAGCAGATAAAGGATCTACCAATGTTGAGCCCAGGGTGATCACTGAAGGGAGGTCGAGCGAAACAACAGGGGAGGATTCAGAGGGAATGTTCCCCGAGGGTCTCATGGATGATGATAGGTAGAAAATGGTGGACGAAGGCTCCATCATCTCGACATCAGGAGGGGGAATGTCAATGGGAGCAGTCATGTCATATATTTTTACCAAAGCAAAATGCTCAAATAGGGGAGAGGTGGAATCGTTGCGCTTGGCCTCGAATTGGCGAACCGCTACTAGAGAGGTGCGGAAGTCCTCGAGGCAGGGACAGAGGTGGGTATAATGGCCATGGATATCACACAAAGCACAGGGGTGGTTGGTTTGAATATTCTTCGAGTTGTTGGCTGTGGTCGAGGAAGGAACAGAGGTTTCAGGGACCGTAGACTTAGGGAACGCGACTTTAACCATGGGCTTGACACAGGGAAATTCTGGGCAAGTATGGGTGGCATGACCGATGACATCACACAAGGCACAAGGCTTTGTGGGCAGAGGAGGAGCATGGTCAATCAGGGTGGCCTTGTATTTTTATTTCCCCTTGCGATCTTTTTCCTTCTTACCCAGAGCCGTCGCAACAGGAGAAGGTTCCTGTTGAGGTGGTTGAGGCACTGTAGCAGCGGGAGAAGTCATGGGGTTTGGTTGAACCAATGTCAAATCTATATAAGGTTTGGGTTGACCAGGTGGGATAGTGGTTGGTGGATCAAGGTACCAGACGGGAATCCAAAGGGTCAGGTTAGGAAGAGATAGGGTAGCCATGACAGGTACCGAGTACACTCCAGGTAGGGGAGCTAGGAATGGTATCTGACCGGAGGGGTAATGGCCAAGCGGGACAGCTCCAAGATGGTTAAGGCCTAGTGGAATCGTTCCAGGAGGATAAAGAGACTCATGGATACCAGCTACAGGTGAAGGGCCAGAAGGAGGGGGTCCAGAAGGCTAAAACGAAGTGCTAGGAGTAGGTTGTCGGGGGCCTATTGCTGACTAGCCGAAGCAGGTCGCTTGAGAGCAGCTCGAGACGATTGCATCATGTAAACATTCGATGAGCTGGGATCAGAGATAGGAGGAGGAAGACCAAGGAAAGTTCCAAGCAAAGAGGAGTATTTGTAGACTCCACGAGAGACACTGGTCAAAGAATCGACGGTTTGCTTATTGGCTGGACTTAGGTGAGGTCTGAGATTTAGGCTCATGATATGTCAACTGGTCAATGGTGACTATCTTTCCATTATGACGGAAATAAATCTTATGGTGGACCGCAGATGGGACAAAAAACATGGCATAGGTGTAGCTATGCCCCAATAGAATGTTGTAATCTAGGGGGGCGTCGATGACTTCAATGTCAATGCAAACAGTCTTTCCCACAAGAGTGATAGGACAATTGTGGAATAGTCCAATGGGCTGGGAGGCATGGCCATCCCATGCTTGAAGAGTGATCATGGAAGGGCCCAATATAGGGGATCCAAGTTGTTTCCAAACCGAAGCGGACATCACATAGGTGGATTCCCCCTCGTCAATGATACATTAGAAAACGTTAGTGTTCCGGATTTTGACTGGGATTTGGAAAGCTACGGAAGCAAGAAGAGGAGGATGTTCTGACCGGTCAGCATCGAAAATGATCAAGTGATCATCAGCAGGATATACAGTGCCCATGGCAGATAGTAGAGCTTTTCTTTATGAAGGGCACGACTGGAGGAGTTCCAGCATTGAGATGGTAGCAAGAGATTGTGCCAAATCATCTACTATACTATATGAATGGGTAGCTTTTCCAGAAGCAGCGTTTCGACGAAGTGGTCCTTTAGGGATCTTGGTATGAACCTCTACCTTAGGTTAAGGGATCTGCAAAGGACCATTAGGTGTCGAAAGAGGCTCTGTAGAACTGGAAGAAAGGCACTCGAGGGCAGATGTAGCGGGAGGCTTGGTGTACTAACGGGACCGAGTTTGAAGGTTGAGGTCAACAGTTATAGGTTGGTCAAATTTCATCATGATAATCTAGTAATTGGAGGTACCAGATGGAGGAGGTTGAGTGGCCATCTGACCTTCAAGTGTTTGGGTAGCTACAAATCCTTGCTGAGGGAAAGGATTAGTAAACACAGTCGGTTGAGTAGGTGCAACATTGGGAGGGATGGAAGGGGAGGCATGTTATCCTTGAAATGTGGCTTAAGACTCCCACATCTGCCGCATCTGTGGTAAAAGAGGACAATTGTGAGTGTAATTTCCATAGACACCGCAACACGAACAAGGATTATTCGTGCAAATATGCCTATCTGGCTTGGGCTGAGTGCCCTGTTGCTGGTTAGCAGTGTTAGGTGTATTAACCTGAGGATTAGGTCCAAGATTACCAGAGGTAGATTGGTTTTGAGTTCCTTTCCTTTTCCTTTGAGATGGAGGAGGATTATTCGTGCCTTATTGTACAAATACTTGTGCCTGGGGGTTTGGTAGCTGCTATTGCGGGGGTTGAGAAGGCAAGGGAGGCAGAGGTGCTAATTTTGGAGGAGCTGGAGCACTAGGCTGTGGATATGGATAGTAGGTAGGCTGGGCAAAATTATGGTAAACAGGAGGTTGGGAAAAAGGAGGAGGCATGCTGTATCCTCGATACATGCTACCTAGAGGGGGGAAAATGTTGGAGGTGTTGGCCCCTCCCTGAGGGAAGCAATAGCCCATAGGAGGTTGAGCATATGGATGAGAAAGAGCTCCAACGATACCATCGGCAGAATGAGATGCCCCTGGGGCGTTAGCACCACTAGGTCTAGGAAGATGAGGTAGAACAGTATAAACATAACCCGACTGAGCATAGATCAGGTCATATTTTAAGACAATCTGGAGAGCGGCTTCTTCGGTTTGAGGGAAATGTGATGCGACATATTTGCCGATAGTAGGCAAGAGAGATCTAAGGAACCAGTCCATGTAGACACGGTCTTCAAAGGTAGGAGCTCGACATAGGCTCTTTCTTCTCCGCCATTCCTGAACGTGATCAATAGGTGGGTCATAGACGATTGATGGAAAGAAGTCAAGAGTTTGGTACTAGTGTTGTATCAGAGAGGGAGCCAGAAATAAGACAAAAAGGTTGGGGAATAGTCGCAAAGTTGGTATGAGAAGAGGAGGTCTGATCAACATACCACTTAGAAGCTTTGCCAGTAAGCATACGTTGGAGCAACCGAAGATGGACAGAGTCATCAGTAATGGAGTTAGACGAGCACCACAAGTGGAAAGATATAACATGATTAGTAAGATCTTCTCCAGCAAGGCCTTCAAACTGGGGAATTTAGGAAGGGAGCTTGGTTGGCATAGCAGGCCAACCAACATCATGGTGAATAGGGTCATTAATCAACTGGTTAAAATTGGAGAGATTGAGGCCTACCATATAGGGGAGCAAGGGAGAAACCGGGGTAGTTCCTGTTGCGGTTCCACTAGTAGTATTCCCAGCATTAGGGTCGGGGTTATCACTAGCGTTAGGCCCTGGACCAGACATAGTGAAGGTGATAGGGGGAGAACCAAAGGCGAGAGGAGAACCCAATGAACCAGAAGAGGAGTTGGAGTGTGGAATCGGTGGAGGACTAACTCGACTCCTGCGTGGAGGAGTATGTCTTCCAACCGGAAACTGAGGGTGAAAGCCAAGAAGTCTCCAGGATAAATGCCTTGGTGGTGCAAATATGACAACAAAAACACAACACAAAGGGAAGAATGACCAACAAAGGTAGGGAGGTGTAGTATCAACTGATTACAATGTCGAAACAAGAGCAGAGAGGTGTAGTGTCAATTGATTTACAATGTTTTAAAGTCTTTTCCTGGTGGTGTTAACCAGGCTCTTCTTCGCTTAGGGTGTGTGTGTTGCATGTGTAAATTTTAATTTTTAAACCCAGACATTTGTAGAGAAAAAGAAAAAGTGTGTTGTGAAACTGTAAATAAACCTGCAAATAATAGTATATAAAACTGAAATAATAGAAAATAAACAACTAGCTATGCAACAATCTAACCCAATGAGGCGGGCCTCTCAACAACTAGTCTATAGGTGGGAAAAAATCTAGTCAAACACACTAAATATAGGGCAATATATCTAAGGTCAAGAGGGACAGGGATCTAAAGGTTAGATCTACTGGAAAGAGGTGCAGAAAAACAACAAAGAGGTAGAGTCAAGGTTGCTGTAAATGAGGTGGAAAAAAGTTAAATTTAGGAGGGAAACAGAGGTGACCCTAAAGGAAAACCCAAACAAAACTATATCAGGTGATTTGGATGGATAATTAGCTAATCTAAAAGGGATCTAAAGGCAAGGTATCAGATCTGAAAAAAGGGCTGAACACTCTGAAAATTCAGACAACCTACAACAGTTAAAACTCTTCAACAAAAAGTGGAGGGTACTGAAGCCCTAGGGGGCTAGCTTCCCACTTAATTGAGTAAAATAGAACAAGTATAGGTATAAACGAGTGGAGATGGGAGGTCAGAAAACCCTGAATAGAGGCCCAAAAAAACCTAGAAAACTTTCTTAAAAAAATCCCACAGAAAAGTGAAGTCACAATTTCTGACCTGTTTCTCAGCTTAGGTCGCAGTTTTCAGGTTGTTTTCCGCTTTTTGAAGCTCCAGGTCGCAGGTTTTGGGCCAAAAAGTGCGACCTGCACTTTCGGTGCTCTCGGGCTCATGTTTCAGCAAAAAGTGTCGTCTAAGTTGCAGCTGATGTTTGTCACCTGCGCAATAGGTCTGGAAACACACAGAAGTTATAACTTTTAATGTTTTAAGGTTTTATAGGTTAAAGACAACATCAAGAAAATAAAATCAAAAATCTGAAGAGAAACTATAGGGTTTGAAGCAGCTGGATATGCAGGGATCTGAAAAACAACAGCGGTCGTAATAGAAAACCCATGTGGAGTCACCAGTTGTTAGTATTAATCTTAATTGCAAGTGTATGAAAAAAGACCACTTTAGTTGTGCATAACAAACAGCCCTAACAGAAAAATATGGCTGCTAATATCTTCAGATCTGCAGTTATTTGATCAAGATAAATGTTGCAAAAATATAGGTCTATGCATAAAAAGACATTAAGCAGTAAATATAAGTTTTTCTCCATTCATCCGATAGACAAGACAAGAATTATGTTTTTGAAGAAAATTTGTATTAATGGCACCTGGGAGGAAAACATAGAAGGATGTCCAGTTCCCTTCAATGGGATGGGTTCTTGGAAGTCCTCAGCACTTCAAATCTAGAATCTCTCTCTCTTGATGGTGTAGAAAACCCAGACAAATATGGAACTCAAAGGGAGCTCACAATAAAAATAGTAGCAAAATGTGACAATGATGGAGGATCAAAGTCAGACCAAAATTATAGATCCAGAGTGATCTTAAGGCAACAAAAGGTAGTGAATGAAAGGAAAAACCCTTCAATTTATAACAAAATATTGAGTTAGTCTAGATATTGGTGCATAATTAAAATATTATTAACTAAATCTAGATCCACCTTTTATGGAATATTTTATTATATTTGTTGGAGGGAAAAAGAATTTGACTTGGGTCAAATCCATTTATTTGTAAATAATAAAAAAATAAATGATTTATTTATTATTTTAAGGAAGTGGTTGAATAATAATCAAATAAATAATGATTTATCTAATTATTTATAAATTATTTAGTTTAATTTAACAAGGAATATTATTTAAATAAGGTTTATATAATTATTCCTAGAAAATAATAAGATAAATAATGATTTATCTAATTAATTTTCCTGTTTTGGGTTAAATATGACCAGGAATAATAATTAAACTACAGTTTAACTAATTATCCCTTGAGGAAAATCAAACAAATATGGATTTATTTAATATTTCCTTATGGGGTTTCCCGTTTAGACCATAAACAACTTAATAAATGTCGTTTACTAAGTTATTTTACATAGTGAAAGCAATTTTACTTAGGGTAAAATTGGTCTTACATGGTGTACTTAGGTCCATCTAATAGTAATAGGTTAGAAGACCAAAAAATGGTGTAACACATATTCCCACGTGAAAACATCAGAAAATTCAGAAATTAAATTAACATATTCAACCTTTACCTGAGGAGATAAAGACTTGGAAAGTTTAACCACCTTTGGCTTGCCTATTATCCCGATGTTTACGTCCTCCACACCTTTTTACGTAGGCACCAATGTAGGCTTCCTTGCTACATCATCTTGGTCAAACAACTCTTCCAAAGGTATGATACATTTTGGAATATTTTTATCTTTCAGCTATAGTACATCCACTTGAGTTGCTTCGATGACCTAATCATCTTTGTCACAAACTTCATCTATAGAACAATTCTCGAATTCACCCTCACCTTGGAGAAAGCTATTTACCTGAATATCATCCGAGAATACTTGCCAATATCATAAGTTATCGAGAATAGTGGGCTAGTGTTTCACATGAATCTCAAATTTTCTGTTTGAAAAGATGGGGATCTTAAAATTTCTTGCAGTTGTAGCCAATGAATCTCCTATGAGATTCTGACTCCTTGGCACAACTGAAATTGCATACTCCAGAAACATTTTTAAAAAATCTAGAAGAGCATTCCTATATTGTCTCATTCATGGATGGTTAGCTTGATATTTACCTTTAACTTGCTTTATCACAAGTTTTAAATCACCACGTACTGAAATCCTTCTTGGGCCTAGTTGCTTCAAGATATTTAAGCCAATAATCAATGCTTCATACTCCACCTCATTATTAGTGCAATCAAAAGAAAACTTGTATGAGCGTAATCTAACATTTGTAGGAACCTTACCAGGCTGATGAAGAGGGCTATGGACCCAAATTCCAATCCTTGCCTCGCCTTTCCCATAGGCACCATCAAAATCCATGGACCATGTTGGCTCCTTGTGATTTGCAAGATTGGCAAGAACAAATGCTACAAGGGGCCACATTAGAACCACTTTGAAATCCTAGGATCTAGCCATCCTAGATTTAGAAAGGGATCTCTCTATATGAGTGTCTTAAAATGATATGTCTTTATGCCTTGTTTATGATATTAGGCTAGTTATGAAAATATGAGAACTTATTGGTTTTGGTTGACTAAAAGATCATTTGATAGATCAAAGGTTAGAGTCAATTTCAGGGAATGTTTCAGCTGGAAGGATAGACTATGAGACAACATTAATCCATTGGGCTATGGAGTCATAAAAGGGTTTAATTGTTCAACAACTCTTCAAGGGTTTTCATGGGGCAAGCTAACTATATTAGATGGATCTCTTAGATTAGGTTGTGATATGAAACATTAATATGTTGTGAAGGCAGCAAATCTATAATCATTTAAGAATCTTATAGCTCTACTTAAACAAGAAAAAACTTTTAGGTAATTGTTTGAAGCAAGCCAAAGGACAAGGAAAACCATAGACTTCTTTGGACAAAATTTTAATAAGCAAACCTCTAAGACAACAATCCAGCAATCCTAAGACCACTTTCAGATAAATAAAACATGCAAGATAATAATGAGAGAAACCTAAGATCAAACAGAAATAATCTAATTTGTTTTTGACCAACTCTCTAGGGATCTTTCAAAGCAATTTTTGAAGGTAGACAGAGGATAGGGCATACCATAGACTTCCCTGGTTTAGACTCCACTAAGCATACTTCAAAGAAGATCTTAAAAATAATATCTCAAGTTGTACTCAAAAGGTCATGGGCTCACCAACATTTCCTTGGTTATACTCTATTGAAATCATTCCTCAAAACAACAAGCTAGATCAAACTGAAGGGAAACTAAGGATCCTCCAATCAGATTTTGCAGATGAAAACATAAAGATAAAGATTGCAGACAGAAATAGGGTGCTGAAAAAACAAATCCTAATCTAAATCTTCTATTCTTTATCAGAGAATATGGACATAATGTAAAACATGGGAAAAACAATAACAGGGAGGAAAAACATCACGACTAACATAGATCGAGGATCCTGTGAAAGTGCTTGTTTTATTGATGTTCAAACCAATTACATACTCCAAAAAAATAGGTCTCTATAGCTAAAAGCTTTCTCCACCCAGCCTAATATTCTTCAACTAGCTCAGCAGGTCTTCAATCCCCAAATTTATCTCAACAACCAACATTAATAATGAATTCCTCATGCAATATTTATATGCAAATGAGGAGGTAGGATGGAAAAACTAGGGTTTAAGTGTCATTTATGACAGAGTTAATGATTTTTTACCTTCGAGACCATGCAAGGCCCAAGGCAAAAATATATGAAAGAGTTACTCTGAAACAATAAATTTTCCTTAACTTCTAAGTTAATTTAGTTGAAATATTTTACTTTAAAGGTTTTTGTAATAAATTTGTAATAACTATTGAGCTGCTTCCAAAATATCTCTGACTGTATAATAAATTTCTCATGTCTTTATGGAAAGAAATCACTCTGTAGGTGGCAGTTTGGCTTTAGGAGAAGTAAATGCTTATGGATTTAGTCATTCAAAGTTGTCTTTTGGTTAATTTGTCCTTGTTTAAATCATCAGACTCTATTTAGGCCTTTGAACCTTGATTTAACTTTCATAATCTTCTTCACTGCCTTTATCCTCTGTCTTCTCATTTATCCTTTTAACCTTTAATCATCTTTTGTTTGGCTTAATCCTTTGTGTTTATCCTCTTGATCTAGGATTAACCATTAATCCTTCTATTCCTCATTGTTTTCTTGTTCCTCTTATTTGTTTGTGCTTTCTCTGTGTAGGGAAGGTTTCTTGATGGCTGAAGAGTTTATGCCCACCCATATCATGATACGAGTGGTGACAGGGCTTGAACCTCCGTCCATGTTCTTTTAAATTTGTTTGAAAACCCCTTTGGATCGTCATCTAGGGCATCACTTGTCTTTCTGCGCCATTGGAATGCAATTTTTTCACATCACCACTAAAAAACCTGCACAAAACCAAACTATTACCTTAAAAACTCGCGGGATAGGTCGACTATGTTTTCAAGGGTTTCGGACTGGCAGAAGGGGTTTGCAGAGGAAGGGAAGATGTAAGGGCGAGGGTTCCAGAGGTGGAACCAGGCAAAAATTTGAACGGGGGCAAAGAATTTTGAATTTTGGCAAGAGAAGGGGGAAAATGGTTTTGGGAAAACCGCGGTGGTTTATCGCGCGAGTGGGAGGTGGTAAGTGGTATAGGGCCGAAGGCATGAGATGCCATAGAGAGGCCGCCGCGTGTCTGGGCCAATAACGCCCATTTTGCGCAGGTTGGAGGTTTTAAAGCCCGACACCAAATTCTACGTGATATGGAGTTTGAACCATCAAATCTCAAGGAGTGAGATCGATAGTGCGGGCAGAGCCCGGGAGTGGGGCGCAGGTCTGGGGAGCGGATAGTGGAGTACAGGTGTCAGGCGATGATTAGACAGCAGGGTTAAGTGGAAGGTAGGGCCCGAGCATGATGACGTGGGAAAGACTGTCATGTAGCATGGGGTTGTGTTGTATGCGGGGTCGGGACAGGGAGTGCGATAATCGTTGGATCGGGGGAATGGATCCTGATCAACGGTGGAGATGGCCCATTGAAAAGGTGACATTAGGGGAATTTTGAGGTCTAAAATGGGCCTCCTAAGAAAAATGTACAACAAAAATACACTTTATAAGAACCAATAGGATTCAAGATGATGATGTCAAGCATGGGGGATAATTCACCATATTTTAAGTAAAAGGGTAAAAATATTAAAAAATAATAAAATAATAAAACTACTTTTTCAACTCGTATTTTAAACTTATCTCCCAATGTTTTTGCTCAAATTTCGAGTGGAGGTACTCGTTGGATGCAAAATTTAATTCCTCATCCAAGGAGTACCCATGTTGCATACTTTCGGTGGACCCTGCTACATGAAAAATGAGAAATACATAAAAAAACGTGATTACAATCACGTTTTTCATGTATTTCTCATTTTTCATGTAGTAGAACCCATCGAAAATATGCAACACGGGTACTCCTTGGATGAGGAATTAAATTTTGCATCCAACGAGTACTCTCGCTCGAAATTTGAGTAAAAACTTTGGGAGATAAGTCGAAAATATGAGTTGAAAAAGTAGTTTTTTCATTTTTCCCTCTAAAATTTGATGATGTCATCAAATCTTATTTGATTTTTTCCACTATTATTTTATAATTTCCTTAGGAGGCCCATTTTAGACCTCAAAATTCCCCTAATGAGTGGGGGTATGTAATAAATGTGGCAGAGATGTAAAAATGGAGAAGGGGGCTAGGAGATGGGCAGAGGAATGGTCTTGTGGGAGTAGAGGGAACTGGGGTTGGGACGAGAGGGGCTTAAGGCATAATTTAGTTAAAGGGGTAGGTTTAACATAAAAACAGGGTTTTTAGATAATTTTTAGGGGTTCTGACAGAGTAAAAAGTTAGGATAGAACAATGTAAAAGGGTTTTACATTGTTCTAAGGATTTTTAGAAGAAAAGTGATGAATGAAAGAGGATTTTGAGGGTTTAGAGGGAGGAAATGGGATGAATGAGGGTGTAGGTGGAGTGAAAAAATGAGGCAAATAAGCCCAAAAAATGGAGTCTTATTTAGAGCAGTAGGGTAAACATGAGAAGGCAGAGATGAATAATTTTAGTGAGACATAAATGGCTTAGGATAATGAATGCAGTGAGATTTCCAAAACTCACAATATTTAATAAAAAAAATGTTTTTGGAAATATGAGATCCATTCTTAGCCATCTTTTGATATAAACAAGAATTACTGATGGCTAATAGTGGCTCCACTTGGGGAAGACAGCTCCTTGGAGGTTTCAAGAACCTCAGAGAATAAATCTCTAGAAAAAGTAGACCAGTGCATTGTTCTTGCATATTTTTACATTCCTCCATTCTTACTTGATGACTTGTTGCTTTGTAGGGGTGATCTTCAACATCTGAATCATAATATGATCAATTTCAACCCAAACTTCTACCTACAGAACATAATTTCCTAGCATTTTTTCTTCAGTGGGTGCATTCAAACTTGCAAACCTTTCAACATCAAATTTTTCTTTTGAAAATAGGAAACTATCTACTTCTACCCTTATATCATCCAAGAGTTAAGATTAAAATAATGAACTCATTATTTCTCTACCTATTCTAACTATTTGTCAAGATTAAAATGTTTGATAGATTTTAATTTTCTAATCTAAACAGAAAACATAACCAAAATTAGGATTTGACAGTATAATTTGTTCTAAGCTATGGCATTTTGTAAAAGCTGCACATAGACTTTATTTGCAAAAGAATTTTAAAACAAAACTTTGAGGGCTTATAATCTAAAAAATTTTATGCATCCCTCTTTTTCCTTGGTTCAGTTTTTGATCATGTTAGAACCATTAACTCTTTTCCTAATCTAATCTACTGATAAGCCAAGTTTACACAGTTTGGAAATCTTCATTTACTAACGTATCAGCATAAATTTAAACTTATTTAGTCATGATTAGGCTGTATGACTGAACAAGACTCTTTCTTTCAAAGTAGTGGCACTTGGACTTGCACACTTTCATAATTTCTTCTTTTTTGGTATGGGGCTCTGCCTTTTCTTTTATCTGCCCTCTTTTTCTCTTTTTCTTTGTTTTTTTGTTCATTTTTCTAATTCTTTCTTTCAACAATGTTATTTACAATGGACAAAGCTTTGAACTGACATATTTTTAACAAAAATAATGCTTGAGCATCCTACCATTGACAAGACCTCCAAAAATTTTTGTTCCATCCATCTCTTGAAGGAAGAATGCATTGTTACCTCTAGCAGAATGGATGAGGTATGGGCCTTTCCATAAATTTTCAAACTTTCCATGTTTTCCCTTACTTTCTCTCCTAGATTCCCATTTAAGCACTTTGTCACCAATGTTAAAATCATTTGCCTTAGTTCTCTTGTCAAACATCTTTTGGATGTTTTCTTGTACTTGTTGTGCTCTGTTGTACACTTCTTCTCTGGTTTGTTGCAACTATACAGTCTGATTTATCCTTCTTATCATGTCATCCTCTTCAGATTGTACTTCTTGGATCAAATTCATGACTAGCACTCCATAAACTAGCTAATAAGGAGGCATCACAATTTAATTTTTAGATGTCAATCTGTCTACCCATAGTGCATGTACTAGCTTGTTGTGCCATGAATTTTTATTCTCTTCCAGAAACTTCTTGATGATGTTCACCAAACTCTTGTTTCAGGATTCTGCCAACCCATTACCCTGAGGGTAATAAGCTGTAGAATGGCAGAATGTAATCTGATATTTGTGTTTGAAATCAACCATCCTTTTGAATCCAAAGGCATCAACATTGTCAGTGATAATATTTCTAGGGAAGCCAAATCTGGATAAAATATGATTTTAAAGGAATTTAATGATGACTAGGTTTGTGGAATTCCTAGAAGGGATGGCCTCTATCCATTTTGTGAAGTAATCTGTTGCTATGAGGATCCATTTGTGTTGGGCAGATGAAGCAGGATGGATTTCCCCAATTAAGTCTAGGCCCCACTGTTGAAAATGATCTTCAACAGTGATGGGATGCAAGGGTAAGGCCAATAGTAACCAGCTCTAAGGATTTTGTTAACAGTGGTTTTACAATAGAGGTGGCCTCCACATTCCCCTTCATGGAACTCATGCTTGATCTTATCTGCATCATTCTCAGGCAAACATTTAAGCAATAATCCACTAGCATTTTTCCAATATAAATTTTTATCTAAAATGCGGTAGTTTACAGCTTTCAATTTTAAAAACCTTGCCTTTGTTTTCGACAAACTAGGAGGGACATTAAGATTAAGAAGCACATACAAAATATCAGCATACCAAGATGAATTCAAAAAATAATCTTCAATGAGTGGAGTTTCCAACTCCTCCTATTCATTTAATGCATTTATCATGTTTATATCAAGTGCTTGAAAGTTGGTTTCAGCCATAAGTTTTGCAAGTCCTTGGCCTTTGATAAGCTTAGTGGCTTTGATCTCTAAATCATATTCTAATATAACATCAATCCACTTTCCTCTTTTTCCATCAGGGTCTTGTGTTAAGATGTCTTTTACCACTGAGTGAGAAAAAAATGCAATGATGTGTGAGTGTAGAATGTAAACTCTGAAATCCTTCAATGCTTTGATTAAGGAAAAAGCCTGTTTTTCTAGTATGTTGTATTTCAGAGGTGCATCTCTTAATTCCTTGCTAAAAAATGAAATGGATTGCTCTTGTCCCTTTATGTTTTTCTGTAATAGGACAACAACAACTGTATGTTTTGATGGAAAGGAGAATATGAAGAAGTCTTTAGTAAAATGAGGACTTATTAGAACTAGTGTTTGGGTGAGTGCTTGTTTTACCAGTTCAAAGGATTTCTTTGCTTCTAAGGTCCATTTAACTCATGCTTCCCATTTTAACATGTTTTTAATGTTTCTAAAGAGCTTAGCTCTATTGGGTATGAACCTTCTTAAGAACTTGATCTTTCCAATGAAAGATTGCATTTCTTTGATATTTCTAGGATGGTTGATTTGCAATATTCCTTAAATAATTTTTGGGTCTATCTTTATCTCCTCTTCAGATATGATATGGCCTAAAAGTTTACCTTCTTGGAGGCAAAACTGAGTTTTCTTTGGGTTTAAGGATAGACCATATTTTCTGCATTTCTCAAAGACTTTTCTTAGGTGTATTAGGTGTTCTTCATCTGTTTTGGAATAGACTGTGATGTCATCTAGGTAAATCACAATTAAGTAACCTATTTCTTCTGAGAAAGCTATATCCATGGCTCTTTTGAAGGTGGCACCAACATTAATTAGACCAAAAGGCATTTTCACATACATGAAAGTGCCCCAAGGGGTAGTGAAAGTTTTCTTAAGTTGATCATCAGGGTGTACTAGTACTTGGTTGTATCCTGAAAAGCCATCTAGCAAAGAAATTCTTTTAGAACCTACTACCCTTTGTAAGATGTGATCCATTTTGGGCAAGGAGTAGTTGTATTTTAAGGAGGCTTTGTTCAAGTTTCTAAAGTCTATGAAAAGCCTTATCTCTCATGTTTTCTTGCTCATAGATACAAGATTAGATACCCATTCTAAGTATCTCGCAAGGAATATAATTCCAGCATCATAAATTTTATTGATTTATTTCTCAACCATAGGTAATTGCATAGGGTTTATTCTATGCAAGTTTTGTCCAAAAGGTTTACAGTTTTCTTTGAGGGGTATCTTATGCTGAATTATCTCTGTATCATATGATTTTAAATCCTCATAACTCCAAGCAAAAACATTAGAAAATTCTCTAAACAACTCGAGATATTTCAATTTTATGTGAGCTGGCAGTGTCTTGGATAATTTAATCATCTTAGGCTTTTCTTCAATACCTATATTGCATTCTTCAACTTCAGTTTCACTGGGCTCCATCTTTGGCTTTTTATCAACATCATTAAAGTCAAAAAATTCTTCTAGAGGCACTAGTCCTTTTGGCAGGTTTTTAGTGTTAGACTGCAGCACTTCTAAATCTTCTTTTTCTAAATCAATGTATATTCTTATTTTCCGTTTCTGTTCTTTGCTTAACAAATTTATATCAGCAGTGTCAGGAGGTTCTTCATTATAAGATTGTTCCTCAGTAGGGCAGTCTTCTTGATATTCTGAATCTGAATTTGGCACTTCAAATTCATTTCTGGACTGCAGGAAACCTTCTATCTATTTATCTCCTTCAAAAACTTGCCAATATGTTTCATTATCTGGAACTACTAGCCTATATTTAACTTGGACTATATATTGTTTGATTTGATAAGGTTTTAGACATGTACTAGCAGAAAAAGCTAATCCATTGGCAAAGATTTTTTGGTTTCTAGGGACAAAGGTGAGCTCATATTCTGCAAAGGTCTTCAAAAGGTCCATGGCATCATGCCTATAGGCTCTTAATCTTGGATGTTTGGAAGTGTATTCCCCATTAATTTTCCTACTAATCAGTTCTAAATCTCCATGCACAGTTATCCTCTTGGCTCCTAATTTCTTTAGTAAGTGTAGCCCTAAGAGGAGTGCTTCATACTCAGCTATGTTGTTAGTGCATTGAAAATTTAGCCTATACGAGTGGCCTTCAGCATGATTGTTTTCTGTATTATGTACCCATATGCCTGCTCCTGCACCATTTTTGCTACAAGATCCATCAAAAATCATACTCCATGGAGGTCCAATTTCAGATTTTTCATTAAATTAATTTCCGTCCTCTTTGTTCTATTTGCTATGATAGTCACCATTTTGTTCTTTGGGGTCTACACTATGTTTAGATTCGTTTTGTTCCTTGAGGTTTTCACTATGTTGAGGGTTTCTTATTTGATTCTCATGATCAGTACTATGTTGGTGACTGGTTTGTTGCCTATGAGCTTCATGGTGTTTGCTGTAATATTCTGAGTTAGCAAACTACTGTAACTATTCCTCCTTCCTTTCCTCTTTTTCTATGGTTGGTTTCTCATCTCTTTCTCCTTGCTCATTAAGATTTTCATCATTTTAAAGAATGAATGAGTCAAGGTCTGTGTGAATAGAATAAAGAGGGGATTTATCTAGTTTTTCTTGACTACTAACCATATACTTCATGTGTGTTTCCATATATAGCCTTCTTGGTTGACTAAAGGTAGGGATTGTGGCATAAGTCATATCCATTTGTAGGGTGCATTGGATTTTAGCATGCGACAGAGCTTCTTCTTTGTAGAGAGAAATAAAGAGGAGCATGCCATACTTAGGAGGTATCTCATCCACAACTATATCCATTACTAGGCTTTTGTCTAGGATTTGTGCTAGGTTGACTCATAGATCTTTTATTAGGCCTAGACATTTAACTCTGCTAGAGTCAAAAGAATACAAATCTTTGTATGGCCTAGTTACCTCAAGGCCTAATCTTTCCATCACTAATTTAGGTATAAATTTGTGGGAGTCCCCTGAGTTAAGCATGGCATTGTGCACATTTTTATCATGGATGTTTAGACTGACATAAAATAGAGGCACACCTCGAAATTTTCCTTCTACTTCTGGTCCAAATAGAAGCTCAGGTTTTTCATCATTTAAATTAACGGAATCATTATTTTATTCTATGTTCAAATCTCTTAAAAGTTGTGATTTATATACATCCTAAGTGACTAATTCAGTGAGAGGAATAGAGATTTTAATTTTGGCAATTTCACTCTCTATACTAAAAGGCGTCTGAGTTTTTGGAATATTTGAATCAACCCTCTTTGTCATTTTTTTCTTATCAAAATTAGCTTGTTGGTTTTTATTATGGACAACAATTAAAATGGTTTTATGAGGAGAATTAGCTGAGGTGCTAGTGTTGCTTTGGTTTCCACATTGGTGGCCACTAGGTTGGCTATTTTTTCCTTTGTTTTTCTCAGAACTTTCAACCACTGTGTTATTGCTTTCTGTTGTCTTTTTAGAAGTGTTTTCAGAATTGTTTCTAGCAGAAATTTCAGAGGTTTTCTTTTTGGGAGTGTCTTGATTCTTTTCACTCCTAAGGTCATATTTTTTATGCACTTCCATTATAGCATTTTCAAAGCCTTGTTTGTAGTCTACAGACTCTAGGCTCTCTTCTTCATAAGGTGTAAATATGCCTTGTTATTCCTTAGTGAGGAAAACAGTATCCTCACTTTTTACTCCCAACAAATTTATATTGTTTTCCTCTGCTTCTTATATTATCCCCTCATCCTCATCAGCATAATTTTCTTGAAAGTGAGGTCCGATTTGATGATCAAGACCTCTTTGTCTAATTTGAGGTGGGTTTCTCCTGAAGTTCTGGTTTTGATTTTGAGTTTGATTTCTGTTTTGAGGAGCTGTCTGGTTTTCTCTAGGATAAGCTCTCTCATTTACATTCATCCTCTCCATCATCCTTTCCATGGTTTTGACTAAGCTATCAAGCTTTTTGTCAGATGTGGAGGGTGCAACTCCTTCTCTATAAGTGACCCTTTTCTCATTCTTCATCCTAGTGCTTTTGGCAATCAGATTTTCCTCTACACTTACTGCTCCCCTCTGCATATCTTCTAAGGTGAGGGGTTCTCTCTCTCTTAGTTGGTAAGCCATTTCTGGGTCAAATCCATCAGGAAATTTCATTAGATCTAGGCCTTGTGGAGGTTTCATATGGATAGGTAGGGCATTGTACATGCTATTAAATCTATTGCAGTACTCTTGTATACCCTCTCCAATATTTCTCTTAATGTTTTCATATTCTGATAAGATTTGGAGAGGGTTCTTCTTGAATTCCCATTTGTTTAATAATAATTGATGAAAAGAAGGGAGGTCATTAATACTGTTAGGGGTTAAGCCTTTGAACCATTTTCTTGCTTCTCCCCCTAGGCTTTGAGCAAACATTCTAAGTTTAACAGTTTCATCATCTATTTCTTGTCTGTCAAAGTAGTCATTCATTTTGTCCACATGTTGTTGAGAAGTAGTAGAACTACTAGCATCATATAAAGGAATCTTGAATTGATAATCCTATGGTAGAACAACTAAAGATAAAGGAAGGACTAAGAAAGCATACCATGTTTCCATGATATAGATTTGTGGAAACAATGTAGGGTTAACAAGTGGAGGATTTGTGAAAGGAGGTAGATGATGAAGTGGGGTGGTTTGAACAGTGGATGTATGGGTGGGTGTAGCAGAAGTACTTGGACCAACTAAGTAATTTTGAGTAGATCTATGATGAGAGAAACCAAAGTTATGGAGAAAATGGAGATTAGGAGGAGTGGAAGGAGAGGCTTCCCTACTGCTACTTTGTTGTGAGTTTACAGGCTCAAAGTCTATCTAGTCTATACCACTTTGTGACTTAGTTCTAGATAGATTTATTATATGGGGTAAGTCAACTTCGGTATTTTGCAAGGTTGTAAGGTTTTCAAGGATAGAACTTGCTTTGTGGATTGGTCTGTCAACAGTTGGATTTACAAATCTAGGAGACTTTCTAAGAATGATTTCAGGATTATCAACTATTGCAGGAGGATCTGGGTCAGGATAGGCTCTAGTATGGATTCTTCTAGAAGCCAGGATTTAGACCCAAGGGTAAGAAAAGTTAGCCAAGTATGATAGTCTTTAAAAGGAAAACTAATATGTAAAAGAAAACTTTATCCACAAGATTTTCCTTTAACTGGGTTTTTGTGATGTTTTAATGATAAAATAAGTTTCCCAGTGGAGTCTATGGAAAACCAGTGGGGTCAGCAGGCCTAATGAAAATCAATGGAGTCACCAGGTGGAGGAATTTTACTTGTTTTATAGGACTAGTTGTTGTCCACCATCAACAATTAGGAACCATTATTGGCTAATACTTGATTCATTTTGAGTTTTAAAATGAGGTTTTTCTGAGTTTTTGAAGTTATCTATTACTCAATACATCCCCAGGAAGTTCGCCACTATGTTGGCTCCCTATGATTTGCAAGATTGGCAAGAACAAATGCTGCAAGGGGCCACATTAGAACCACTTTGGAATCCTAGGATCTAGCCATCCTAGATTCAGAGAGGGATCTCTCTATATGAGTGTCTTAAAATGATATGTATTTATGCCTTGTTTATGATATTAGGCTAGTTATGAAGCTCTGAGAACTTATTGGTTTTGGTTGGCTGAAAGGTCATTTGATAGATCAAAGGTTAGAGTCAATTTGAGGGACTGTTTCAGCTGGAAGGATAGACTATGAGACAACATTAATCCATTGGGCTATGGAGTCATAAAAGGGTTTAATTGTTCAACAACTCTACAATGGTTTTCATGGGGCAAGCTAACTATATTAGATGGATCTCTTAGATTAGGTTGTGATATGAAACATTAATATGTTGTGAAGGCAACAAAGCTATAGTCAATTAAGAATCTTCTAGCTCTACTTAGACAAGAAAAGCCTTTTAGGTAATGGTTTGAAGCAAGCCAAAGGACAGGGCAAACCATAGACCTCTTTGGACAAACTTTTAATAAGAAAACCTCTAAGAAAACAATCCAGCAATCCTAAGACTACTTTCAGATAGATAAAACATGCAAGATAACAATTAGAGTAGCCTAAGATCAAACATAAATAATCTAATATGTTTTTGACCAACTCTCTAGGGATCTTTCAAAGAAACTTTTGAAGGCAGACCAGAGGACAGGGCATACCATAGAATTCCCTGGTTTAGAATCTACTAAGCATACTTCAAAGAAGATCTTAAAAACAATATCTCAAGCTGTACTTAGAAGGTCATGGGTTCACCAACATTTCCCTAGTTATACTCTATTGAAATCATTCCTCAAAAAAACAAGTTGTATCAAACTAAAGGGAAACTAATAATCCTCCAATCAGATTTTGTAGATGAAAACATAAAGATAAATATTGCAGACAGAAATAGGGTGCTGAAACAACACATCCTATTCTAAATTTTCTGTTCTTTATTATAGAATATGGACAGAATGTAAAACATGGGAAAAACAATAACAAGGAGGAAAAACATCACCATTAACATAGATCGAGGATCCTGGGAAAGTTCTTGTTTTATTGATGTTCAAACCAGTTACATACTCCAGAACAATAGGTCTCTACAGCTCAAAGCTTTCTCCACCCAGCCTAATATTCATCAACTAGCTCAGCAGCTCCTCAATCCCCATATTTAGCTCAGCAAGCAACATTAATAATGAAGTCCTCATGCAATATTTATATGCAAATGAGGAGGTGGGATGGAAAAACTAGGGTTTAAGTGTCATTTATGATAGAGTTATTGATTTTTGACCTTTAAGACCATGCAAGGCCCAAGGCAAAAATATCTGAAAGAGTTACTCTGAGACAATAAATTTTCCTTAACTTCTGAGTTAATTTAATTGAAATATTTGACTTTAAAGGTTTTTGTAATAAATTTTCAATAACTATTGCGCTGCTTCCAAAATATCTCTGACTGTATAATAACTATCTCATGTCTTTATGGAAAGAAATCACTCTCTATGTGGCAGTTTGGCTTTTGGAGAAGTAAATTCTTCTGAATTTAGTCATTTGAAGTTGTCTTTGGGTTAATTTGTCCTTGTTTAAATCATCAGACTCTATTTAGGCCTTTGAACCTTGATTTAACTTTCATAATCTTCTTCACTACCTTTATCCTCTGTTTACTCATTTATCCTTTTAACCTTTAATCATCTATTGTTTGGCTTAATCCTTTGTGTTTATCCTCTTAATATAGGATTAACCATTAATCCTTCTATTCTTTATTGTTTGCTTGTTCCTCTGATTTGTTTGTGCTTTTTGTGTGCAGGGAAG
The DNA here is from genome assembly GCA_034641835.2 of Pinus albicaulis. Taxonomy (NCBI): domain Eukaryota; kingdom Viridiplantae; phylum Streptophyta; class Pinopsida; order Pinales; family Pinaceae; genus Pinus; species Pinus albicaulis. The sequence goes on from CM076570.1 coordinate 1,270,450,911, forward strand.
GTTTCTTGATGGCCGAAGAGTTTATGCCCACGCATATAATGATTCGAGTGGTGACAAGGCTTGAACCTCCATCCATGTTCTTTTAAATTTGTTTGAAAACCCCTTTGGATCATCATCCAGGGCATCAATTGTCTTTTTGGGCCATTGGAATGCAATTTTTTCGCATACTTGCCAAAAAACCTGCACAAAACCAAACGGTTACCTTAAAAACCTGTGGGATGGGTCGACTGCATTTTCAGGTGTTTTGGACTGGCTAAAGGGGTTTGCAGAGGAAGGGAAGATGTAGGGGCGATGGTTCCAGAGGTGGAACCAAGTGAAAATTTGAATGGGGGCGAATAATTTTGAATTTTGGCGCGAGGAGGGGGAAAATGGTTTTGGGAAAACCGTGATGGTTTATCGCGTGGGTGAGAGGTGGTAAGTGGTATAGGGCCGAAGGCACGCGATGCCATAGAGCAGCCGCCGCATGTCTGGGCCAATACCACCCATTTCGCGCAGGTTGGAGGTTTTAAAGCCCGACACCAGATTCTACGTGATATGGAGCTTGAGCTGTCATATCTCAAGGAGTGAGATCGACGGTGTGGGCAGAGCCTGAGAGTGGGGCGCAGGTCTGGGGAGCGGATAGTGGAGTATAGTTTTCGGGCGGTGATTGGATAGTAGGTTTAAGTGGAAGGTGAGGCCCAGGCATGATGACGTGGGAAATACTGTTGTGTAGCGTGGGGTTGTGTTTTATGCGGGGTTGGGACAGGGAGTGCGACAATCGTTAGATCAAGGGAATGGATCCTGATCAATGGTGGAGATGGCCCATTGAAAAGGTGAAGCAGGGGTATGTAATAAATTTGGTGGAGGTGTCAAAATGGAGAAGGGGGCTAGGAGATGGGTGGAGGAATGGTCCTGTGGGAGTAGAGGGGACCATGTAATATCCAAAAAGAGGGATTTTATACAACAAGTATAATACCTTAAGATATTCTAAAGTTGGATATTCAGTAATATTAAAACACAACAATGAACCGCAACTAAGTAAGCAATATATCTAAATACACATCAGAATATGCAGAAGTAGTTGAGCCATTTTATTAATATTTGGAGGTGCAAAATGCAAATACAACAGTGCTCAAAATATGAGACACTCAAGCCACAAAAGTAGCCAGGAATGACCCTACAATCATATCCCAAGAGGGACTACGTAACTACTACTCTGCTGGAAGGTATACTGCATTGTCCCTACTATAGATATAGGGACTGCGACTGCTTGTAAGATAGAAAGTCAGATCTAGGCAGAATGGGAGCTCCGATGATGCTAAAATTGTAGATCTGAGCTCTATGATGGATTCCCAAGATAACCCTGGAGGGGTTTCTCAGATATGTGAGTCTAAGAAAACCTTCACCCTAGGGCTCCATGTATAAGCTGCTGGGAATGGAGATCTGAAGCATAGATCTGATAATATGATGGCTGAAATGATGTGCAATCAGATCTAAGCAAGAAGGGTTGATCCCTTCACTAGATTTATGAGCTAGAAGCTCTAGATCTAGCTCCTCCAATCTCCTCCACTGAAAATAGTTGCAGAATGAACAATAACTTCAGAAAACTTTGCTATAAGAGATGGAGGCTTCTTTCCCCATAGAAAATATATGAAATTAGCTCATGGGTGATGTAGACAATAGATCCAATGTGAGGAGGTTATCCCTCACAGGAGTTCTAGCTGAAATACTAGAAATTTCCTTCCTCCCAAAGATCTTCAAGAATGAACTGTGCAATCCATGAAGGAACTGTTGCAACAAGGAGGCAAAACCCCAAGGCCTAAATGCTGGATATAGATCTGATGCTATGGAAGACTGAAATGAAGAATAATGTGGTAGGAAGAATCCTCCACTGGTTTTCTATTTGAATACTAGAAACAACCTCCTGAAGATGGCACCAATTCCTGATATGGAATGAAGAAAAATCCTCTTTTCAAAGCTACTCAAAGAAAGAGGTTGGATTCTCGCCCAGGAACAACCTGCAAGCTTTCCTAAACAGCCCAAGCTTGCATAGAAATTTCCTAAGACAAATCTAGATCTAAATTGATCAAGAAATGCATAATCCAAATCATCCTTCTATTGTGCCTTCACCTCCATTATATGCATGAGCCTTCCAAACCCTAGGCCCACTCCAATACTACGCTGTACATGTGGATAGAGTCTCCATGGTTGACTATGCAGTTGATCTATGCCCTCCATCATGCTCACATGGTGATCACCCTCTCCATCATGCATGCATTAAATGCATCACTTCCCCCACTATCTCATCATGAATGCTTGATGATCTCCTTTGACTGTATCGTGATCTCAATTGACCTTATCAAGGATCTTAATGATTTATATTTTAATATTCATGATCTCCTTAACTGTTTCATCCTCCATACTCTATGTCACAAATGAGACTTGATCTCCATAAATGGAGTTGCTCCACTACTCCATGATTCTAGATCTAGATAAAAAATGTCCATATACACATATTAAAAGTGGATCTTATTCATCATTGGGGTTTGTGGGTCCCTCCACCCCTTATTTAATTAATTTATTAAGGAAATAAAGGACTCTAATATTCCAAATGTGATGTTCAACTTTGGGAATATTACAGTCCCCCCCGGAAAAATGTTTCTTGACCCCAAGAAACTCCAATATGTATATGCAAATCCATTTATTCCCCTCCAAATGACATCCACATAAGGAAGGCTTCTTCCATTTTCTGCAATAGGTTATGTATGTTTGGTTCCATAGCTGTCTTTTATAAATATGTGAGATGGCTTCCAACTGTAAAGTTAGATATCCTCCTCCTATCATGAAGCACAAAATGAAAATCATATGATGTCCAACACCATCATAAACACATGAGAGACATAAAACAAAGTAGCTCTCTCCAAAAAGGGAAGGCTTCATCATGAAATACATTCCTCCATCCCATGTTTCATGAATTTGATTGAGCATTGTTATGCTCTCATTGTTAGCCCTATTCGCCTTATTGGATCCAAACTTCATCATTCCAACATTATGCAAAAGAAGAAGGGAAGGAGTAATATGGGTAAACAAGGATGTCAAACCATATTCTCCTAACAGTAACCACTGAAGCATGGCCCTTTGTTTCCATCCTCCATCTCCTCCATGTAAGATGGACAAGCCAAACTCCCCAAAAAGTAATGAGCATGCCTTCCTTTGCTGCAATTTATCATTGATACATAAGGCATGAATCATAAAATGTTGAGCTATGGGGTTGTAGCCATAATCATTCAAGAACATCCAAAGCAAAAAGAGGTCTTGCTGCCTTCTCTCCTCCTTATGTGCATCATGAAACCAAAACATACTAATGGACATATGATATGTCACATTATCCCAATAAAAAGAAACATCATCAATGCACATCATGAGATCATTATGCCAAGTTTTACATAATACCAAACACATAGACATAGGAGATGTCATGTGGTGGCCAAACTCTCAAGTAAAACCAAAGTGAACATGCCTTCATTTGCTGCAATACATCATTGATACACAAGGCATGATCTAGATATTTATGAGCTATTGGGTGATTACCATACTCGCCCAAGAGCAACCAACGCAACCATGCCTCCTTTTTCATTTCATATGTTTTTCAAGGCATGGATCCAAAAATAGGGGCCTTTGGAGAGTGACAGAAATCTCCCAAGGGCAACCAATGTAGCCAAGCATGCTGGCCCATACAAATCTTCAAGTGATCAAGTGATCCCTTTCTCATCATCCTCACCCATTCACTCCAATATGGAAGATGAGTGATGTGTTGCATAATCATGGTATCCTCCCTTTGTAGAACACCACCTCCCTTGAACCAATGAATAACCTTGAATTTCATGAAATATTGAAATGCACCTCTAATGATATCTCTTGATGAGACCTTCCTCCCATCAAAGGCCTTCCAAAAAAAATGAAGATTTGGATCTATTGTAGATAGAATTTTCTCTTTGAGCTGTGAGATGCTCATTGAGAAAGGGTCATCTAGAAAGGAGAAAATGTTTCTCATCTCAAGATGTCTATCATTTGTCATCTTTACCTCCATTGCTTCATGAGTGAAGCTACCTTCTGAATGCTCCAAGAATTATGAAGCCCCTTTGTCATAGCTACTAAGTGACATTGTTGTAGATCTGCAATATAATGTAGGCACTGTCTCAAAGCAAGTCACAACACTTATCTCACTATCAGACATTGTACATAGAATAATGCTAATCCCATTTTCTGAAACTCTACTCCTCAACCCAAAAGGTTGAATGCAGCTCAAAAATGATGAATAGGGATAGGTTTCAATCTCCTCCTTGATTAGATCAAGGGTCCTCTGAGCTATGATATGTTTCTACTTCAAATCAGCCCTTTGTTCTAACCCTTGGTTATGAATTGGCCCTGATGGCATGTCCTCATAAGTTTCAATAATATTTACTAAAAAATTATGTGATGAATGTGTATGCATACCTTGGATCAACTGATATGTGGGAACCTCTTGACAGAATACAAGAGTTCCTCCATCTCGATCAATGATATCTCCACTGCTGGTAAGAATGATGGCTCTCTTTCTTCAAGTGTACCAGCACTGGTATCTTCTTCCTCCTCCTCATGCATCTCCTGATCTATGCACGGGACTCCATATGTTAAGAGCTCAAGACTTATTTTTAAACATGCAAGTGTCTCTTCTCCAGATGTAAGTACTTCTGCAGCAGGTGGTGAAAGTAGTAACCTCTTGTCCAAAGTGACAAGATTGACATTCTCCTTTGTTTCCTTGGGATATGTCTCTTTGCAGCTTATCTCTGTCTCCTTCTCATCAAACTTCTTCCTCAACTTGTGAAAGAAATATTAATATTTGGTCACCTTTACATGCTCCTTGTGTCCAAACCACCAATATTCTGCTTCATCTAAGAGATGAAGTGCTGCAATTTGAACAAACCCTTCTTCAGCCACAAGATGTAGCTTGAAAAATGAATCTAACTCCCTCCTCCAAGTTTTGACATTGCTTGAGGAAGATCCATCAAATGTAGGAAAATAGAATCTATTATGCCTCTCCCTTCTCTTGATGCTATAGGATCCTCTTTCTTCTCTGATTTGGAAGAATTCTTGGAGAGTTAGCTTCTCCTTGAAAGCTCTAGACTATTCTTTGTAATCTTCAAGATACAAACTAAGAGTCTCATGAGTCTCAGGTTCATTCCCTTCTTCATTTCTACACCTCTCACTTCCTTCAAAGAAAGTGGGCATAGTGGATCTATGAGGAGATCTAGGATTCTTCGGTCTTCTTCTTTGCTGCTGATAGGAAGTACTTTCCTCATCACTACTTCTTCTTGGATATTCTTTCTGTCCTTCCTCCTTCATTTGATAGACCTCCTTGGAGAGATCTTGCATGGATCTAAGGAGAGGAGTGACAGATCTTACATCCTCCATGATAGATCTCATCTATCTATTCTTATTTCAATGAAAAAGATGAAATGTCCACAAGTTGAGCCAAAGATCATGCATCGATACCACTGTAATATCCCAAAAGAGGGATTTTCTACAACAAGTAGAATGCCTTAAGATATTCTAAAGTTGGAGATCTAGTAATATTAAAACAAAAAAATGAACTGTAACTAAGTAAATAATAGATCTAAATAAACATCAGAAAATGCAGAAATAGCTGAGCCATTTTACTAATATATGGAGGAGCAAAATGCAAATACAATAGTGCTCAAAATATGAGACACTCAAGCCACAAAAGTAGCCAATAATGACCCTACAATCATATCCCAAGAGGGACTGCATAACTGCTGCTCTACTAGAAGGTATACTGCGTTGTCCCTGCTATAGATCTAGGGACTACAACTGCCTATAAGATAGAAATTCATATCTAGGCAGAATGGGAGCTCCGATGATGCTGAAATTGTAGATTTGAGCTCTATGATGGATTCCCAATATAACCATAGAAGTATTTCTCAAATCTGTGAGTCTAAGACAACCTTATCCCTAGAGCTCCATGTATAAGATGCTGGGAATGCAGATCTGAAGCATAGATCTGATAATATGATGACTGAAATGATGTGCAATCAAATCTAAGCAAGAAGGGTTGATCCCTTCACTAGATCTATGAGCTAGAAGCTCTAGATCTAGCTCCTCCAATCTCCTCCACTGAAAATAGCTTCATAATGAAAAACAGCTTCAGAAAACTATGCTGTAAGAGAGGGAGGCTTCTTTCCCCATAGAAAATATATCAAATCATGTCATGGGTGATGTAGAAAATAGATCCAATGTGAGGAGGTTATCCCTCACAGGATTTCCAGCTGAAATACTGGAAACTTCCTTCCTCCCAAAGATCTTCAAGACTGAACTGCGCAATCCTTGAAGGGATTGCTACAACAAGGAGGCAAAATACCAAGGCCTAAATGCTAGATATAGATTTGATGCTCTAGAAGAATGAAATGAAGAAAAAAGTGGTAGGAAGAATCCTTCACTAGTTTTCTAGCTGAATACTAGAAGCAACCTCCTGAAGATGGCACCAATGCTGATATGGAATGAAGAACAATCCTCTTTCTAGAGCTACTCAAATAAAGAGGTGGGATTCTCGCCCGGGAACACCCTAAAAGCTTTGCTAAATAGCCCAAGCTTGCATAGAAATGTCCTAAGACAAATCTAGATCTAAACAGATCAAGAAATGCATAATCCAAATCATCCTTCTATTGTGCCTTCACCTCCATTATATGCATGAGCCTTTCAAACCCTAGGCCCACTCCAATACTGCATTGTACATGTGGACAGAGTCTCCATGTTTGACTATGCATTTCATCTATGCCCTCCATCATGCTCACATGGTGATCACCCTCTCCATCATGCATGCATTAAATGCATCACTTCCCCCACTATCTCATCATGAATGCTTTATTATCTCCTTTGACTGTATCATGATATTAGTTGACCTTATCAAGGATCTTAATGATTTATATTTTAATATTCATGATCTCCTTGACTGTTTCATCCTCCATACTCTATCTCACAAATGAGACTTGATCTCCATAAATGGACTTGCTCCACTACTCCATGATTCTAGATCTAGATAAAAAATGTCCACATACACATATTAGAAGTGGATCTTATTCATCATTGGGGTTTGTGGGTCCCTCCACCCCTTATTTACTTAATTTATTAAGGAAATAAAGGACTCTAATATTCCAAATGTGATGTTCAATTTTGGGAATATTACAAATCGGGGCTGGGACGAGAGGGACTTAAGGCCTAATTTAGGCAAAGGAGCGGGTTTAACATAAAAACATGCTTTTTAGGTATTTTTCAGGGGGTTTGACAGGGTAAAAAGTTAGGATAGAACAATGTAAAAGTGTTTTTACATTGTTCTAAGGGTTTTTAGAAGAAAAATGATGAATAAAAGAGGATTTTTAGGTTTTAGAGGGAGGAAAGGGGATGAATGAGGGTGTAGGTGGAGTGACAAAATGAGGCAAATAAGCTGAAAAAATGGAGTTTTCTTTACAGAAGTAGGGTAAACTTGAGAAGGCAAAGATGAAGAATTTTAGTGAGACATATAGGCTTAGGAAAATGAATGCAGTGATATTTCCAAAACTCACGATATTTCATAAAAATTTGTTTTTGTAAATCTGAGATCTATTCTTAGCCATCTTTTGATATAAACAAGAATTACTGATGGCTAATAGACCATAGAACATTTTCATCCTCCAAGTGGTGGAACTCTGATTTCTACTTTGGCTCAACTTTCTGAACTATTTCTTCATGTTTTTCTAGACTTTCTTCTACTTTATCTAATAGCTGTTCTGAGTTTTTATTTTCCTCATCCGATGGGTATTCTGAATTTTTCACTGCCTCATCTGATGGTTGACTTGATGAAATTGACATGTTCTCTTTTTCCTTTTATATAACTGTTCTGATGCAGTTATGAATCTTTGGAACATCTTCTACTTCTACGAGCTGGATATCTACATCATTTAAGCTGCTATCATTAAACAAAATAAATGACTCTAAATCTATATGTACAACATTTATCAAATGATTGTTAGGCTTTTATTTGCTTGTGATCATATATTTCATCTTTTTTTCACAGCATAACTTTACCAATTTCCCGAAAAATGGGATGGTTGCATAAGAAAAGTCTAATTGCAAAGTTTCTCTCAATTCCCCCCCCCCCCCAAGATATTGACAGCAACATACCAAACCATGGCAGTATGTCAGCTACCACCATGTCCATTAAAACAATTAAAACATTATTTGCCGTAATCTGCTCTAGGGAGACTACCAAATCCTTAATAAGGCCAATACAATGGACTCTACCTGAATCAAAGGAGTATAACTCATGGTAAGGATGAGTGATATCTAAGCCAAACTTTTCCATAATGGCTTTTGGCATTAGATTATGGGAGGCTCCAAAGTCTAACATGGAATTGTGTAAAATGCATTGGTATATTCTTAGACTCAAATAGAATGGTGGAACCTCACTATCCTCTAACTGACCATCAATAGAAGGATCAAAAATAAGTTGAGGCTGATCATTTTAGAAATTTACCATGTCATGAAAAGGATTTTATTTAAGAATTTTGGCTACATGGGACTTATACTAATTATTCTTAATAAGCTCAGTCAAAGGTATAAACACTTTCAATTTTGAAATTTCAGTTTCTAGGCTGAAAGGAGTGGATTTGTCTACCTCTTTAATGAAGATGTCTCGCTTGTCAGCATGGTATTTTGATGGAGCTTCTTTCTTCTGAATGTCCTTTTCCTTACTCAGTGAACTTGTGGATGGTTAATTTACCTTGCTCTGATTCGTGGCTGCAGGCACTTTCTCTTTACTCTGATTACCTTGAGGGTTCAGTTTGGCTTGAGTATATTTCTGTTGGGATGCCCTCTTATGAATAGGAGTTATTGGGACATCTCTACCTCTGAATGTATACTACCTCTGCTGTGAGTTGAGGGCATTCAAGTATCCTCGTTGATAATCATCATATTGAACCTCCAACTGATGATCTTGGGCTAAAATGTAATCTTGATCTTTGGGTAGATCCATCATCTTGACATACTCTTCATCTTTAGTCAAAAATATGGGTTGGCCATAAGCTATAAAAAAGTAGTTTTCTTCGACAATAAGATCATCTTCTTCTTCACTTCCTTGAGCATAATTCTGCTACAAGGGTGTCCTAATTTTCTGTTGCTATGTTGGTTGCTCAAGAGACCATTGTTCTCTCTACTTGATTATGAATTGAGGTTGCTGCTAGCCCCAGAAATTAGGATTTTTGACTTGTGGTTCTGGCTATCTTTCGTTTATAGACATCCTATCGACCATCCTCTCAACTGTTCTTATTAAAGTGTCTAGTTTTACATCAGAAGATGATGATGTCTCCTCTTTTATAGTTACTCTCCTTTCACCCTTCATTTTTGAATTCTTTATGGACAAATTAGCTTCTACACTAATTTCATTTTTCTACATATCTTCTAACGTAGCAGGATTCCTTTCTCGCAACTAATAGGCCATGTCTGGGTCAAAATCATACGGGTAATGCAAGAGGGCCAACCCTGGATGAGGCTTAATATCATTAGGAATGGAATGGTATACTCTATTGAATCATGCAGTGAAGTCTTGCACCAATTCATTTGGTTTTCTTTTTAGATTTTTGTATAGAGAGGATTTATAATGGATTCTTATTAACTTCCCATATTGCTATGAAAGCATCTAAAAATTGATTTGGATTAGCTATGGAATTTTTGTTTAATGATTTGAAACATACTTTAACTTATCCTAAAAAGATCTGAGCTATGATTCTCATTTTAGCATAATTTGCATCTACTTCTTCCAAATCAATAAAGTCAGTGATTTTAACTACATGTTGTTTTGCAGTGATTGGATATTTTTCATCAAAAAGTGGGAGCCTTTGACCATACCCTTGCGGTAAGTCATTGAGTTGACCTGGTAAAATGAGGGGTGCAAATATATCCATAGTTCCTGCTGAGTGAAGTACTAGATTGACAATGGGATGAATTGGTTGAATAAGTATTGGAACAATAGTTGTAGGTACTGAATTAGTAGGTATAAATGATGAGGTCGAGAGTGCATATGAAAAAGAAACAATTGATTGAGGTTGAGTTGAGACATGTATTGAATCTTGCTGGTAGAATTGGCTCCAGACTTTGATGTCAAAGTCTATTTCAGGTTTAGTCTCTTCAAAAAGCTAATTTTCTTCAAGTTTCAGAGAACTAAGATCTAACTCAGATAATGACAATTCAATTTTAGATCATATGGTATATCTTCGAGAGATAGTACTTTAGTAGGTAGTGAAGAATATATTACCAATGGGATTGGACCTGACTGAATATTTGTAGCTTGATATCTATGCTTCTCGACAAGATTTTATGGATCTTTGATTGGATCAGTTGGATCAGGATTAGTATTTTCTTTGGTGTATCTTCTCAAAGCCATCTCTATGATCTTGGCACCGCAATTATCAGGTCATCTTTTCTGAAACTTAATCCTATCATCCAAAGGATAAAATTCCAATGATTCTTGTTGTACACCTGGGGAAAATAAATCTTTCGTCCCCCCGCAACGATGCCAGTATGTTATCACTCCACTGGATCTATAAGGTTGAGAAAGAGTCCAAACAGAGGTAACCATAGACCAATATTTTGGCTTGTTAGCTAGCCCTACCAAACCGGAGAGGGCTCTCTCCACAAAATCACATCCAAGAGGGTTGGATGAATAATGGTTTTAGGCTAGGTATGAGTACAGGGGTTTGTTTGTTTGAATTGGTTTGCTAGATGGGTGAATTAGGTCAAAGAGGCTTGGTCAGGGAAAATAGGATTAAGATTGCAGTACATTCAATGGGGAAAGGTAGGTAGGAAGGCTAACACTTTATGTTTTCAAGGTGAAATGGATCAGACTGATGAGGATCTAGAAAGAGCAAGGAAAAAAATGTATTCTTTATAAACTGAAGAAAATGAACAAACTATGAATATTTTCCCAAAACAGAGCATGAGAGATGTATTCTACTTATCAACTTGAAAATCAACATATAATAGGGGTTAAATGTATCATTAAGACAAAAAATTCATACATATTTAACATAAGAATAAAAAATGCTAAATTTCCATACCATAGGTATCCCAAAGAAATAGCTGCAACTCTTTCAATAATTTCCTGGCAAATACTGATTACACTAGTGTCTCTAATCAATGCAACAACATCCAACCTGTGAAATGAATAAAAAAGTACAAGATATAGACCTCAAAACAAATTCTCCCAACATCAAGGGTTGAATCCATGAGTGGAGGAGTTGTTCCACCAAAACCTAAACTGATACCTCGAGTGTAGGGAGGTCAATCTAACTCATCCCTCACTTTTTGGAAACTGATTCATGACATGTCATCAAAAGTTTTCACCTAATGTATTTACCCTCAGGTAAGTGTAAAAACATCAAAATTATATTTACATCATTGAATTACATTGGTAAAACATCATTTTCCCAAGTGAAATTGGAAAAAATAAGAAAATTCGGAAATATCAGCAAACTCAGAAAATTTGTCAAAAGTGCAGCGCCAAGGTCAAAAGCGCACCACCAACTTCAGCTCCACTTTTTATGGGGTTCCAGGTGGCCAAATTGAGCCTAGGATAGCTCATTGAAAATCTGGTCTTGTCTAGTTTCAAAATATTTTCCTGGTTTCCAAAATGGTGTTGATTTGACCCACTAAAACTTCATTCTCCCAACACTGGTCAAAATCAGAGTGCCAGCCTCCAAAACAGGGCATAAATGTGATTGTTTTGGGTGTTTTTTGACTTTTTTGCTGCTCCTTTTACCCAAAAAAGTTTTGTAAATTTATTTTCTTAACTTTATTTGGACTTCTAAATCCAATTTTACTTTCAGTTTGGCCATTGGAGGTCCCTAGAAAAAGCGCAATGCTTAGGGCGCTGCGCTTTTGACAGTGGGACTCTGTAAAACTCCCAAAAGTGCACAAAATTCCAAAATTTTCCAAAATTGCTCAAATTTATTCAAAATTTCTTCTGTGAGATTTTGATGAGGTGTGTTAAGCAATGAGTGATTCTGAAGTAAGGATATCAAGCTTGTGACCTTCATTTTTCTTGGTTAGGGTTTCAAGTTTTGATATGGCCTTTTGGAGCTTTGACCTTGCAATTTGATTCTCTTGCAGTAGTGTTTTTCCATATTCCTCTGTATGTCATTGTCCTTATTTTCCTTCTCCAAGATCTTCTCAAGATTCTAATTGGCCCTATCAAGCCAATGCTCCCAGTTCTTATTGACCATGATGGAAAACTGTTCATTTAAAGTGAGCTCATTGGAAAGTTCAACCTCCTTTTGCCTCTCTTGTCTAGAGCTCTTTTTCAGCCCTCTAGTCCTAGGTATCCTTCCTGGAACTTATTCTTCTTCTTCATTTGTTTCAACACACCTCTCAAAAGCCTCACAAATCAAAGCATTTTCCTTGAGAAGATGAATCTCCATGATTGCCTACTTGGTTTTGAGCTATTTATTTTCTTACTCATAGTATGAAATCACAAACTTAGATCTCTCTAAGTTGGTCCGAAGCTCCCTGATTTGGGCATCCTTCTCTTTGATAATCAAATTTAGGGCCTCATCATCATGCTTCTCATCCAAGTTAACAAGCTCAAAATTTGTTTCCTCATCCTCTTGCATGGCTTCCTCATGCTCATCTGCTTCTGTCATCTTTTGTTTACCCTTTTGTACCTTCTTTGTTGGTGAAGAAGGCAAGGTCCCTCCCACAATTTGTAGGGCAAACACCTACCTATACCCTCTCTGGTATGCCCTACTAAATGTGCTCATTTCATCCCTTTCAGGCTTCTTTGATCATAACTCTACTAGGTGACTCAACCTCACCATGAAATGGTGATTATGGTGGTGATGGTGATGAAATAGGTGAAGTGGATTGATGTGGAGGCATAGATGTAGCAGGCCGAGATGAATAAGGTACATCTTCAGTATGTGGAGCTTGTGGAGTAGTGAAGATGTCATTGGAAATGAAGGTTTCCCATGAGATGCTCAATTGGTCAAGGTGATGGAGTACAATGATTTTTATCAATGAGTGGTGGAAAAGGTTGTTCATAATCTGGTCATATTCTCTCTTTTGTAAAATGAATGCCATTTTTTCTATTCTCCTGAATATGTAGTATAGGATATTGAGCAATATTTTACTCTTGTGAAGTGCATAAGTAGTCTAATATGGTATGTGTAGAGCCTAGAGAGCCTTCCTTCACAATAGAAGTACTTCATGATGATTTTCATCATGGGGGCATACCTATCAAGAAGGTAGGTGAAAGGGAAGATCCTCTTCCTATAATTTATGTAACTTGGTTTCATGAATGGTTCATAATACCGATCCTCCAAATCTTTGGATTTAAACCACCTCTCACCCATGTTTGGAATCCCTGTGGTAGGATCAATGATAGATACAATGAAGGTCACACCTGCAAGGGTCACCTGATTATCTCTGAGGTTTGAGATGAAGACTCTACTCAACATAGGATGATGTTAGACCCTCTAAATCAAATTGCAAAAATCAAGGCAACCTACATACTCAAAACAATTGATATTCATAGGAGAAGCCATCAGTTCATTTTTGTTGGTGGGCTCCAGCCTTAGGATTCCTCCTCCTTTGTGAGGCCTTCTCCTTTCTCTATCCTCCTCTTCTTGTCTTTCCTCCTCTTCCATATAATCTTTGTCTTCGTCTATACTGTTTGGTGGCCATAAAACCATAGGGATGAGGTGGATGGGAATGGGGAGTGGAGATGGGTCCATGGAATAGGGATAAGTCTAGGAAAATTTAGGGAGATGGGGGAAGGGGTTATGGAGATTTGGTAGGTTATAGGAGGTTGAAATGTCAAGGGAGTTGGAAATGATAATTAAATTAAAAGTATGAGGAAGTGGTTTCCTAGGAAATTTAGAAGCCTAGGACTTAGGGTTTTAGGGGAAAGGGATTTAGGGACTAGGAAATGGTAGTGTAGGGGTAGGGATAGGTTTTATAATGATGTAAGAAGGGATTACAGGGTTAAAGGATGTCAAATTGGGAATGAGGAATAAAACTAGGGTTTCTTCACTAGACCAAATGCCAATTTTTCATGAGAAGAAAAACACCAATAAAATGATATTTAGGGAAGCAAGGAGGGGATAAATTTATGTTGCTTACTTAATTTTGAATTTTCTGAAGGTTTTGAGAGATTTGGAGGTGATCTGATGCTTCTTGGGCTTTCTGGGAAAAATCGCATCGCCTTTCCTAGAAGTGCAGCACTAGTGGGTGAAAAGCGCAGTGCTGCCTGCTGAAAGCACATCGCCCATTGAGAAATTGAAACGCCACCCTCCTCTAAGCATAGTTCCACAAAAACCTCTGCCTCTGACCCTGCAATTCGATTTTTTGAACCAAGGGAGTGTGTGCTCGATGGATAAAAGAGAAAATGAGCTTATTACTTTTCTTGTGATGGTCTTTATAATTGATCATTTGAATGAATTGGGCCTAGGGACCCACTTTTTATTCTTTTCATTCACTTTAGACTTTGAAACTATAACTTTGCATTTGAATTTTTTCTTTGACATATGATCATCTAATGAGCTTAGAGAACAGTAGGATTTGACATTTTGATTCTTTTAGCATGTTGGAACTCTGAGTTAGTAGCTTGGGAATCATGAACTTATTACATTTTGAATGACATAAAATTGCCTAGTGAAAATTAAAATTTACATCTTAAAACCAAAATTACATGCTAAAACAAGAATTTCTCTTTACAAATCATCTTCATATGGTGAAGATATGTTATTGGATCACCCTTTACATGCTGTTCCTATGCAGTGGAAATGAAGTTTTATTAGACCTTGGAAAGCCTAATGACCTAATGGTAACCTTGAAATACTGGACTTCATGATGACATGAATGATGTGATGGCATGATGAAATTAAATTTATGGATGGTGTATAGTCAACAAGGTGTAAAAATATGCTAGAAAGTAATTAAATTTAAGGAAGAGTGATTTTTTTGGGCTAGGGATACCATCAGTGACTAAATTTTTTAATGCAAACCTAGTGGAATGATAAAAATTTCTGAATGAGACCCTAATATGATATGAAAAGAGGATTTTTGATCACTAATGGCAAGATGCAATTTCTGACACTAACAATGGGTTTCTACTCTAAGGTGGTTGAGGAACATATTGCTGGAATGGTTGGTTCACAGGCTGAGGGTGATATGGAGGGGTGTAAGGCCAAGTAGGATGTGTAGGCCATGATGGAGGAGTGGATTTGTACCAAGAATGCATCGGTGCATTCTAGATTGTATGATAGTAGGAGAAGCTGCACCATGCATTACCTGTTGATATGACCGAGGCCCTTGAGGCCTTCTTTGATTTATGAAACATAGTTGCTCTAGTCCTCCTTCCTCATCTTGATATACAACTTTGAGATCAGGTAAGGAGGGAAACTTATCTGTGGCATGATTCTCTTCACAGACTAAGCAAAACTCTATGACATTTAATGGACATTAATTTCGAGGTGTTTTCTGGTACATCTTCAGAAAAATATAGCTAAGACCCTCTCTTCTTTCTCTTTCTTCTTCTTGATCTGCATTGTGTCCATTTGCAAAGAATAGGTGTGTAGGATCTCACTTTTTAAGTCCTCCAATATGTTTCCAATCTCATGCTTGACAGAGGTGTAAGAGGAAGGGGTGTTAGTCATGCTTTTGCTACCTCTGCCTTTCTTCCTAGCTGCCCTAGAGTGGATTATAAACAAAATTTTGATGTCCTCATAAGGTAGCTGGTAGATGTCTCCTCTAGAAAACATATTAAGGGTTTCTATCACCTCTTCCTCAATCCCTCCAAGAAGTACCAATTTGAGTGATCTGGGATCAAGGGTGGAGTTGGCTATTTTATATTTCAGCTGGAATATTTCTTCATAATCCTCCAGGGATTCATTCGGTCTCAGAGTCATCCTAAATATCTCCTCTTTGGTTTCTTTGGATCTGAAGTAGTCTCTATATTTATTGTTTAAGGACTCTTGCATCTGTGCCTAGGTAGTGATGTTGTTCCCAGGAAAACCCATGATCCAACACAAGGTTGCATCCCTGAGGATGGATGGTGTTATCACTCATTAGTTTAAAAAATTCCATTGATAGGGTTCATGCTATCTCATAAGTCATTTTCGGGAAATTTTTGAAAAAAATTGCATTTGGTGATATCCACCATAAGTCTAAAACCCATCCCAAACCATGTCATATCATGTCAAATCAACCTAATCTCATCTAGTTTCCATTCCCATGCTTTTTAATCACAAAATATTACACTTGTCAGTTTTTCACAGTTACATAGCGAATTATACGGAAAATCAGTAGATAATGCTACGAAACTTCCTAACAGTTCCGTAGCAAATCTGTCAGTAGTTAAACCGTTTTCGCTACGAAACTAAGTTTTTCTATAGAAAGTGTCAGAGTGGTGTGAGGTATCAACTTTTGATAAGACAATTAAAGGGTGAGGTCATTTGAGTTCGTTATAATGATTTTCAAACATGCATAGTCGTATTTGCTGTCATTATTGTCTTTTATGGTCACATGTGCCATCATCAAACTCCGAGTTGTCACATAACCTTTAAAAAATTTACCCCGAGCTGCTCTTTGTCATTCAGTATTCAACCCTTGCATGTGAAGTATCTCACTGCCACTATTTGAGAGCTTCTTCACCATGAAAACCACGTTGTTGTTCGAACTAAATTCTGCAGGTGTCATCAACAGGCGAGGCAAAAAAGAGTATAAATCGTCATGGCATCAAGGAAGAAAAAAAATATGGGTGGTCATTGTGTAAGGTATAAGCCCATGGATTTGAAGCTGTTGAATGAAGATCCCACTACTATGGAGGCTTTCAGGAAGACAGGCTACCTACAGTTCTGCCAGAAATTGCAGGGTTTCCATGCACAGATTTCCAAAGACTTTGCCACAAATTTTATAGGGAAAACATCAAAATTTTGGATTTTAAATTTCATAGTGTCACCAGACATCATCTCCCAAGCTATAGAAATTCCTAGAAGTGGTGAAGAATGGTTCATAGGCACAAATTTCAGAATGCAGGGATGTGAAGAGTTTCTCAAGAAAGAGTACAAAGGAGCTGATATGACCAATGGCATCCCCGGGATTTATATGAAAGACACGTATGAAAAGTTGTTGCTGGTGATCCAAAAATAATTCACATGCGAAGGGAGATTCCACATGGTTTATTCTTACCCTATTATACTCCTTCTACATTTTTTTGGTATGCAACATCTTCACCTACCCTTATTTTTATACAGGATTTTGGGAAAGATGTCAGAGAGAGTTCAGGTCAAGTCAAATGGTAACGAGACATCAATATTTCACCATGGTCTGATAAAATTATTAGTGTTGGAAGAGTTGAAAAGGTATGAATTAGATGTAGTGACTCCAAAGAAAGTTTCAAAACCTAAAAATACTACATCTCCAGATGCAATAGAAGAGGTTGAGGAAGAAGGAAGACAATATCTTGTAGAACCAATGGACATTAAAGAAGAACCTCTGCAAGAAACTGATATCCCTCACCCAACACCTCCAAAACAAAAGATTAGAAAACAAAGAAGTAAGAGAATAACAGGAAGTCAGAAATTGGCCAAAGGAAATATGGAAGATATTCTACATGCAATAGATATTGAGGAGTCCCCAATAGTGCAAGAAAAAGACATTGAAGGTGATGGAAGAAAATTGAAGAAAGGTAAGTATGTAAAGAAATTCGATTTTGCAGGAGAGGATGATGGCTTAATATTTCAACCAAGGAAGCCAATGACTAGGTCACAGATTGCAAAGAAAAAGGGCATAGAAATTCAGTGAAGGTATGCAGCCAAAAAACATCATAGATTTATCCCCAACAGCAGAAGAAGTTGTTACTCTGCAGAGAAAGCGAAAGGAGAAGATGGTTGGAAAATCTGAAATAGAACTCCTCACAGTGAAACTAAGAGAAGCAAGAGAAGAAATACTTGAGTTGAAGTTGGAAGCAGAGAAGCACATGTCTGAAAAGGCTGAGTTTGATCATATGATGAAAAAATGTGACAGTCAGCTCTCAAATGTTTCAGAATCCATGAGTAATGCCAAAAGACTGATGAAAAGGACTGAACCTCTAATACTTATGGCCAAATGTACCAGGAGGATGAATTTTTACCTACAAGATGAAAACAGATCATTACAAAATCGAGTGGAAGAACTTCAGGAACAAATTGACATGATTCAAGATGAGCTGGAGAAGAGAGGACTGAAAATGAAAGTGATTGAAGAACCTGAAGGTCAACCTATTATTAATGAAGATGAAACTCCCAAAGACTGAAGAGTTGAGATGAGACATTTTTATTAAGTTTTATAGCTTGCAAATGAAATAATTTTGGTTTAGAAGATCAATTTTTGAATAAAGTTACAAAATCTGCAATGTTTGCCTCATTAGGCAATTTCGTAGCGAGCTCTGGACTTGATGGCTAAAAAACGCTATGAAATTTATGAAGATTTCTTTTGGTCTCTAAAATCATTTTTATGAAGAAATAAGGAGGGAGGTTGATTATATTTAGATATTGTTACCTAACAAATATTTTTTACCAGCAGAGGTGGCAGAAGGAAGGTTGAAAAGACAGAAACCAGCTCGATACTAAACTACGCTATGAAACTGCCTAAAGAATACTCTGTTTTGCAACGAGGTGTTTTTTGAAGGATTTTCGAAGGTTCAAAAGACATATGGAAGACCAGAAAGCCACGTGGAGGCATCCAAACAGATAGGGAGACATATTAGCAAAGATTCATCACTTGACATATGTACCACTCACACAAAACAACATGAAGACAAAATGATAGTTATTGTTGATCCATTCCTAGATAATAAGAAAGTTGTTGCTAAATTCTTGGAAAGTGTATTTATGTCTTAGGTGATGGTGAATGCCATTCGAGCACCTGATCCTTATCTATGTAATGATCCCACTATTAGAGAAGTGAAGGTAATAAATGTAATTAGAGTCCCATTAGGAGATAAACTCTTAAAGTGAGTAGGTGTTTTTTTATGTTCCAGAAATAGAGTTGTCAGTTATGATTAGTTTTCTGAGTTAAGGTTCGATTACCCAGCATCCTATGAAATGTAAAAAGAGTCTATTTATAGACAAAAGATCGAATATCAAAGGGTTGGAGAATATTGTACTAAACTACTACTCTGTAAAAGTTTTTAGTTTCAGTAATATACAATTATATTTTGATTCTTTACCTGAGATTCAAATGAGGTTTTCAATGTGTTGTATGTTCTATATCTTTCATGTTTAAATATCTACAATTATTTTTATGTCTAATTACTCAAAAATCATGGTGACATGCTCTAACTTCTTTTAGAGGTTAAATTGTTG
Source organism: Pinus albicaulis (assembly GCA_034641835.2). Taxonomy (NCBI): domain Eukaryota; kingdom Viridiplantae; phylum Streptophyta; class Pinopsida; order Pinales; family Pinaceae; genus Pinus; species Pinus albicaulis. The sequence goes on from CM076570.1 coordinate 1,270,470,320, forward strand.
TTTTATTCCTGTGTTGTGTGTGTGTACCATCTTTTCATTGAAACCTCCATTTGCCTCAGTTTCCATAAGAAGAATTATTTTCATTGAGTTTAATTATGTTGACCCCATAGCTCAATGGTAGAAATTCCTTCATTTTAAACCTGCAATCAATCACAATCAAGTTACAATCATAGATTTAGCCATCTAATAGAATTTCCATTAAAAAAAATAAATTACCTTGAGAGATCCCTCTCAAACTGAAGAGGCTAATCTTCAGTCGAAAGTGTTTTCAAAGATTTACATTAAGTTGATTGATGAGAAACCTATTAGAATCAATGTGGTGATAACAGATGGGAACAATTTTATATTTTGGTCATCTCAGGCATAGCCATAAGTTCTACAGAAAACAACAAACTTGAACATGAATTTGTCAGGATCCTCAAAAGTAAAGCCATGGAAATTTGGAAGGGTTGAGGGACTGATCTTATTCATTCTATTTTCTCCATCTATTTCTCTAATGGGAAAGTCTCCTTGGGTCATATTTTTAGCCATGGCTTGAACCGGTGAAGAAGGTTCCTTAGGTGAAGCAAGTTCCTCTTCTTCTCCAATAGGTTATTCAATTTTTTCAAGTGATTCATCTATGGTGTGTTCAACCTCATAGTCATTGAAGAAGAGGGAAGGGTGACTGTGTGGGGATGTGGGGGTTTTTAGTAAAAATTTTCCTTGGTTATCCCTACTCCTACGAGGCATGAAAGTCAAACAACTTTTTTATTTTTCAATATTTTGGAACTGTATGTAAAAGAAAAGTAGAAAATAATTCTAAAGAAGAATCAAACATATACTTAGACACCTCCCCAACAACGACGCCCAAAAGTAGTGAGCCTTGGTATTGCACCAAGAGTGCTGCAACTCCTAGAGGCTACTCAAATTTACTTTATCTAACCGGGGTTCATACAAACTTGGAGGTGATAGTGCTATATGCACAACAGATGAGCTCTACTCATGCCATCCTCTTCTTAGTTCTACAATGAGGTGTTACTGCTAGGGTTACTTCTAGGAAAGGAAGTTTGTCACACTTCTGAATGTAATATAATGGAAATAAATCATGACCATTACTCTATCAACAGGGAAAGAAACTAATCTAGATTATATTGATTCATCTAGCTATCTACAAGAAAGATAAATTCACACTTAAGATAATGCAATAAAGAAAATTACACTAAGTGGCATTCATAACCTAGATTTTTGAATTGAATTGAAGAAAAGGAAACTAATATATAGAAAATATACTTAACCAAATGACTAATTGATTCATATATATTTCATGCTTAAATATTGTGTTTAATAATGCATCTATCAATGAGCTAATCACACTTTTAAATGACTCTATTTTTCAACAAAGAAAAGGAGGCATTGAGGTGGTCTAAGAGGGTACCTGACCCAGAGGTTCATAGCTGAATTTTTGTTGGAGGTTTGGCTAGACTTAGATTAGGTGAAAGAGTGATTTTGGGATGAAGGAGTGAGTGTTTGGTGCTACTACAAGAAATTCTATAGGATTTCCTGTAGTGCTACTGGATGTCTTGAAAAGCTACAAGAAACAGGCCATGGCTAGTTTGAGGGTAGAAATGGTGAGGAAAATTCCAGGAGAGGTGGGGTGAAGGTGGATATATGTGCATTAAGGGTAGCCAAACCCTTGGAAAATCTTAGAACTCTTCACAAAGCCTGTATAGCACCTCCAAGGTGGCTCTGAGTGTTTTGGTGGTGATTTCTAAAACTAGGGCATAATGTGACTTGGATGGAAGGTGGTTGATGAAGGGTGAAGACTGAAGCTGATGGTGTTGGATGGGTCCTCCTATGTTGCTCTATTCAAACTTGCAAGAAACTACTTATTCATGCATTTATCCTTGACAAATTTATAATAAAAATGGTGGAAAAGATGAGTTGAATTTAAATAAACCTATCTATGCACTTGAAATAGAAATCTACCTCTGCATCTAAAACATGTCCATGAAAAGAAAATTAAGCTATCTAAATTTTCCAAGAAATCATAAACTAAAAGAAATTTTGATCTATGGTGAAGACCTTCCTCCTCAATCTCCAATGGAATAGGTGAGAGAGGGAGGCTTAGCACTCAGTTTTGAGATTTTATATGCTACTGAACATGAAATGAAATAGATTAACTACTGAAACATAAGAGAAAAGAAAATTACATAAGAGAGACCGAGGCCAATGGATTGGGCCCTAGCCCACAAGCTCAACTCCTTGAAACTAACTCAGTGGAGAAGAAGCAAACTGCTCATTTCATTTCACAACCAATCTTGTACAAAAAATATGAAAGTAAAAAAAGTCTAATATAAGAGCCAAGAGTGCTCTATCTACATCCAAAAATCGAATATTAGTGAGCTCTTTCTCTGGCCTATTTATCATAAAGGATAGCTACCAACAACTCCCTAAAAAGTAGACATTTATTCCTTTGGAACTCGAGAAAAGTGGATGTTGGATCCCCTTGATCTTTCACTTGCTTGGATGCCTCTGATTTCAAGATGTTGGAGGAGAATACCAAGGAGATATTGGTTTCCTTTAGAAGTTAAGGAGATGGTAAACCCCCATACAATCACTCCTTGCTATCTACTCTGAGCCCTGATTGAGAAATATTCCTAAAATATGGCATATTCTCATGATTTTCCTCCATTTAAACCACATTAGGCCTCGAAGCATGACAACCCTTAATACACCATCTTCACTTAGAAAAACATGAAAAAATTCAATTAAATGTGAGAAAGAGAGAATAATTAGGCTGAAAAGGTGACAATTGACCCCTTAGAATGTACCTAATGATGGTTCTCATCATCACCCCCCTACTAAATGGTTGCTCATCCTCTGAGCAACTTAGTCCTCTTTCTTCATTTATTTTAGTGCCCTTATGGCCTCTCTGACATCCCAAGGTTTCATGGAAGGAGTCCCCTCAAGAGGGTAGAATTATGCTTTCTTTTCTCCCTCCTCCCATTCTTTATCCTCTTCAGCTTGATCCTTTCCTTCACTTAGTCCCAACAGAAAAGGTGGATTGAGTTTTAATCCAAGCCATTTGATCTTCATTTTTTGCATGGCCCTCTTGTACAAAGATGCCCTTTCTAGGGAAGCTCTCAATATTTCGGGAGTATGCTATACTCTATGTTTTTTAGGCTAAGTGGGAGGCCATTCCATATTCTCTGGCATTCCATCACACACTCCTCTCCCAACAGTCTAGATATGTCATCATAATGTGAAATATTTTGTGCTTGGGTGATGAGGTATTTATCTACAAGGTTGGAATCATTGGTTATCATTAGGTGATTGTTTATGACCCCTCTAGGGCTGAATATATCTGCCCTTATATGGAGAGGCTATTTTTCTTCTCTCCTCATCACCTTTTTGGCCTCCTCTACCCTGGTATTTTCATTGGTCATCCAAGAGGCTAGGGCCACGAGTTTCATATCCCCCAACCTAGATATAGGGTCCCTAATGTATAGATAAGTTAAGACAAGATTATGCATATAAAATTTCTCCAATTTGGCCCTATCTTCTATGTTTGACTGACTCCAAAAAGCAATAATTTTTTTTGTAATTTTGGAAAGGTAACGACCCATATGATGCTAGTGTTTTGAGATGGAAATCCAACCACCGCTCCTTCAGGTAGATGGCATAAGAGTTTGAGGGATGCCTATGTTGTATTTCCTCCATGCACGGGTCTGCCATGGTGGTAATCTATTTGTCCTTCTGTTGCAGTTGGCCATTTAATCTTGCATTCTCTGCTTGTGCCTGTTGTAGCTTCTCTTTCAACACTACCTCCCTAAGTATGACATCAACCAAATCTATCCCCATATCAGTGATTTTCTCTTCCATGATCCCTACATCTTCCACATTATTAGTTTTGGAAATTTTTATCCAGTGGTGTCTGTGTGATCTTTGTTTCTCTAGCTCATAGAACATGGGAGTTGATAGCTTTTGAGGGATCATCCTTCTTCCTTCAATGAATGTGTAATAGGATCTCAGGTTTGGTTGTGGGCTAGGATGTTGAACCATTGTAATGTCTTTTGGGACAATTTTTGGAGAGGTAGGATCTTCCTTTGGTTCCTCCTCTTCCTCTTCTTGTTTCTCAACTTTGGCATCCAGCCTCTCAATTTCTTCCACTTTCTCATCACCTTGAGCCTCCTTCTATTAAAAAATTCCCCCATATTGTGACTGTGTTAGGGATATGGTTGTATGTGGCATGTATCAAAAATCACTTGTGATAGGGGACCCCAAATGTTTCAAATTAACAAAAAATGTGGTTTTATTACCCCTACTCCTTTGAAAAACTTCTTAATTTCCTAAATTATGGCTTGACTGTGTGTAAATTACAACAAATAATTTTCAACTTGGTGGGGTAATGGCCACTTACCTCTACAATTTTGATGTTTTATTTCTTGAAGGATGGTGTTGGGGTGTCAATAAACTCTGAGGTTGGCCTACATGACACTTTATAGTACTATGTGGCCCCCTTGGAAACATCGTGTAGCAACAATAGACTTTCCTGTAGCACGGTCCACATGAAAAACAAAACCATGGATGAAGCTCCTCAGTGTCTCGTGTCCCTATAATGCTCTAAATAATCTTGGAATGTAAAATAGAATGAGGGATTATGAGCCAAAGTACACCTTTTATTCCTGTTACACTGAAAAACTGTCACCTTGACATTATGCTGACTGTATGAGCTCATCATTACTCATACTTCCTCCTTTTGCAAGTCCAATATACCAGCTCCTCATATCAAGCTTCAAAATCAGAGAAAAATCCCTAAAATCCCCTAAGAATTGGTATCGCACTTTCTCTATGCATTCCCTGCGGTCCCGCACCTAAATCCCAGCCTGCCTGCGGAACTATACCGCACGTTCTTTGTGTAATGGGTGCGGACCTCTGTAAAACATAAAAAGGCGAGAAAATGAAGATTAAAAAGTGAATTCCAGGTGAATTCTAGAAGATTCTAGACGGGAATTTTCGGAATGGATACGCTTTGAAGTTGGTCCATGCATCCCTTCCTTAATGGAGCTAACCCCTTGATGTAAGGAGCTTATCCCTTTGAAGGAGGATTCTATCCCTTCATATTTGGAACTAGAAACCTCCTCTCTTTCACTATAAAAAGAGGCCTTGGGTAGCCTCAAAGGGAGTTCAAGCTAGGAGATTAGTTAAATGTCATGAAATTCAGACTTAGTTGATTAAGACCTTCTGTGAGGTTAAATCACTTATCTCCATTTGTCTTAGTCCAAAGAGTGCAATGCTTGTCAGAGTAGAGGATATTCCTGCTTCGGACCCCGGGAGGACCTGCACAACATCAAGGCACATGTTGTAAAGGTTTTCTATCTTTAAAGTTAATACAAATATACTCATTTCTCTCATTAAACTGTCAATTTGTGGTTTATTTCATAAATTCTTTGATCATTATGATAAGTATGATTTATGATAATGTCTATACAGGTGCTACTTAATCTTTTTCCTTGTTTGTGATTGCAGATATACGAAGGACGTTCTTTCAGTGCACGGGAAGGACTTCAACAAAATCAAGTAAGCAAGCAAGCGTTGGACAAGAGGTAGGCTCTTACACCCGTATAGTGTTTTTATAAATCTTATATGCTTAGAGAGAGATTAGTATAATTGGCTGTTTGTTGCTAGTTACCCTTTTGTACTAGAGAGATCGGTCTTGTCCGCAAGATGGATTAATCTGTCAACAAAATGGCGACCATACTGGGGAAGAACTTGTTTGTTCTTGGTTATCTTTGATTTTTGACTTGAGAAAACGTTTTTCTGGTTTTTGATTGATTCACATCTGTCTGGGTGCTTTAAATTTTTTCTATTTTTGAAAATTTAGAAGTGTTTTGAATTTTTCTATCATTTTTGCTAGGACCGCACTCTGCATAACTGTGACAGTGCGGGCAGTTTCGCACGTTCTTTATAGAATACAGTGCGGGACCGCAGCTGTAAACACTACTTACATGCGGACCCTGTAAAAATTTTGAAAATTTCTAGGTTTCTGTTTCTGGTTAATTTTTAGATCTTTGGTTTTTGCCCAGACTGGTTATTGTGTCTATCAAGAATTCATTGTCTATGAACTTCAACAGTGTTAGTGTTTTGAATGATTTTCTAGAAGTTTTTGCCAATTGGATTGTTTTTCTTGCTTGGTCTTTGTAGTGATTCAAATTTTTGACAATTTGCAGTGTCTCAGATCACATAAGATCTCTTTTTGTCTCTTGAATCAGACCTCATTGTGAAAACATCCTAGATTGAGAAATTGAGCCTTTTTGATTTCTTCGCAAATCTTCGAAAAGAACTTGCTTTAAAGTTTTGAATTTCATTTATTCTTTGAGTGTTTTGAAAAACATATTTTGAGTGTTTTTTTATCTGTTTGATAGACTCTTAGTTTGCTGAACAACTAAGAGAAACATTCATAAAACAAAAACAAAAAACTCTAAAAAGATTCTACTCAATTTAGATTAGTTTTCAAGATTAGTTTTCATAGTTTTGAATAGTTTTAATTTTGTAGATTTCTTTCGAAAGAGAATTGTTTTGTAGCTTCTTGTTTAGAAAAGAAAAGAGTTTTTCTTGTGAGCTTTGATAATTTATTGAAAAGACAAAATAGTTTCTTTCAATTAGTTTTCATATTTGAAGAAGAAATTTAAAGGTTGCATTCTCTAACTCTTCTTTAGATAGAAAGTTCATTGAAAGAAGAGAGAATTGAATATCATCATAGGTGCATTTTAGTGTTTTTGGAAGTCGAGTCTTCACATCATACAAAGTTTCATTTCCACGCCCATTGACTTAAGAAACAGCTCTTAAAAGTAACGCTTAAATAAAATTCATCTAGTAATCTTTTTATTTCTAGGGCTCTCATCACCAACATAGCTTAGGCTAGAATCTTGGAGTAGGGAGTAATTAACTCTCCAAGATAGATAAAACAAACAAGTAGATTTATCTTGCGGTAGGAAGAATTCCAGTTATTGCATGTATGCTCTGGGAAGCTCCTCTTAACGGAGTTAAGCACGAGATCATATCTGAACCAGTGGGGTAATCAATCCTTCCTCATTGGGAACGATAGAAGATATACACGTATTAAAAACGGTAAACCTCGGATAGACCATTGTCGAGGAGCCAGGGGTCACTTGTCGGTAAACCTTGGATTTTGTTCAAGGAGCCTTCAAGGGGATTGAGCTTAGTTACTCTGCCCTTGCGTGTGTATCGTATCGTAGACTGTTCCCCCAGGTATATTTGTTTTAGTTGGTAACCTTAGAGGCTATAATCTTTAGGATTCTTTCCTAAGGTGACGGTGGAGGGAAGATCCCACTGTACCTGGAACAGACGTCGACTAGACTCACTTGGACTCTCTGGGGGGTTATCTTCACTCGAGATGGTTATGTGAAGAAACTTGTGCCAGTCTGTTTCATTAAGCAAGTTGTCGGGGTAACTGTTCCAACCGCCCTTTTCGTGTTAAAACTCTACTAAGTTGGATTTCATCACCAACTAGTGATTTTAGTACGGAAAGTTACTTGTTTGTGTGTGGTTTGAACTCTTAGATTTTTTAAGCGAGTGATTCAATTGTTTGTTTCTTAGAGACTTTAGGTGTTTTCATTGAAATTTGTCTTTGTTTGCGTGTGATTAGATATTTTTTCATCGTGGCGGACTTGCCGAGACAATCCTGGAGAATACAAGGGAAACCCCCTGAATTTACACCAGGTCATCTTGAAGGGCTTCAAGCTCTGGTACCACACAGTAGCCGTAGACTTAGATCAACAGAAGCTGAAAGCTTTGCTATTGTGATACATCCTGATCATCAAATTCCTACAACAGAATATATTCAAGAACCGATTTCAGTTTCTGAAGTCACTGAAAATATTTCTCCTACTGGAGAATTATCTGACGAACCTGAAATCTCTGAGCCTGAAACTGAATCTTCTGTGTTAGAAACATCATCAGGATTTGTCTCACCAACTTCTAGTGATCCAGGTTCACCGAGGGTTAGAAATATCATTACTGAAAATCTTCCTTCTGAACTAATTTCTATAGAAGAACTTACTAATCCAAACGAAGACATATCTCTTCCCAACTCCCCTCAATCGATAAATCTTAGGGAGCGTGAATCTATTTTCTACAGCCCTATTCGAACTCATCCCTGGTATCTTTCTTTAACTGATTTTTTAGAGAATCCGGGTCTTGCTTTTTATCCACCTCGAGTTCCATTTCATCCTACACCCAGAGGTTACTATCCGTCATCTGTTATGGCTGGAGAGTCATCCATGTTTTCACAAACGCCTGAATCTTTTTTACATGGTGGTCCTTCTGTTCCTGCGGGATATCAGTCTTTGTCTGGTACTTTCTCAGGAGAAACTCCTCAACCTATCGAAAATGTGTTATCATCTGGTCTAGATGGACTTAGAATTGAAACGTCGAACGCAGAGCAAGTTTATATGATGTCTGGTAACATTCCTAATCCTCAAGCTCAAGGCAGTCAGTTTCCTTCTGGGGGTCAACCTCAGGGAACTCAGTTACCGCCTGGGGGGCAACCTCAGGGTAGTCAATTACCGCCTGGGGGGAAACCTCAAGGTAGTCAGTTACCACCCGGGGCACAACCTCAAGGTAGCTTTTTCCCAGGACAAACTGTGGATCCATATTATTTTGGGGGCAACCCCAGGGACAGTACATACCTCAAGGTTATCAACCTCAAGGACAGTACATTCCTCAAGGTCAACCCCAAACTCAATATGCTCCTCGGGGTCCTCAACAACCCCAACTTCAGTACGTGCCTCAAGGTTATCAACCTCAAGGGCAGTACCCAATGCAAGGTTACCAACAGCCTTCTGGTCAACCATCTGTTCAAGGAGCCGGAACTTTACCTTATTATCAACCCTATGTTCAACCAGGTTTTGGTCCTTACGTTCAACCTTCTACGGGACAATACCCCGGAATGATGGTGTGGGATCCGTCCCAATATCAACAGCCTTTGCAGCCTAATGTGCAGTTAACTTATCAACCTGGCCAGCCATTGGTTTCTGGTTCAACCCAGCAACCTGTTCAGCCAGCTATTCAAACTCCTACACCTAGTTCAGTTCAGCAGGCTGGGCCTAGTACACCTCAGACTCCGCCCCAAACTGCTGCAACTGCTGCAACGTCTGTTCAACCTGTTACACCTGTTTCTGGAGTGTCTGTAGCCCCGAGTTCGGTTATCCCTGTATCTGTGCAAATCCCTCAAGTCTCTGTACCTCAGTCAGGACCCTCAGTTCAGACTACAGTTCAGATGCCTGCAGGACAAGCCGGTACAAGTACAGTTGTTACAAGTCAACCTCAATTTACTTATCAACCGTACCAAGGACAGCCGCAATACGGTCCCTATGTTCAGAATCCAAGCTATCAACCATACCCTGGTTATACTTATCAACAACCTCAGTATGGTCCGATTCATCCTGGTTATCCAGGAGGTTATACAATACCCAATGCTAATCCGATTCCTAGTTATCCTGGGTATCCGCCTCCTGGATCTGCTTTGGCTTCTCAAGGTTTTCGTGACCCTAACCGTCAGTTACCATTCATCGCAACTTTGGACTTACCAGATTTGACGCGCCTTACTAATGATCCTATTTTCTATTATCAGAACTGGCCGTCAATGCCTCATAAGTTGCCCAGTGACATACCGAAATTTGAAGGTAAGTCAGGAGAGGATCCATCAAATCATGTGATGACTTATCACCTTTGGTGTGCATCTAATTCGATTATTGATGATTCGATTCGTTTACGTCTTTTCCAAAGAACCCTCATAGGTCTTGCAGCCAAATGGTACATTGAGTTGCCACGAGGCTCGTTTCATAATTTCAGTCAGTTAGCAACGTCTTTCTTAACTCATTTCCAGTTGCCTGTCAGATACGACAATGGCACAGAATTATTAACTTCACTAAAACAATCTACGTCCATGTATATTTCTGATCATATTCATGAGTGGCGACGTAGACGACGTTTGGTGAAGGTTTATATTCCGGATCAAATTTTGGCAGAATGGTTTGTGAAATCATTGTTGCCCAAGATCACTGAAGATGTAGCTAAGGCTGGTGTTGTTACTGAAGAGAAAGTAATTGCTCAGGCTCAGTACCTTGACCTCGTCTATACGCAGTTAGGTACTTTACATGAAAAAATTCCCGATTTACCCAAACAAGGTCAAATAGCTGCTGCTCCTTCAGGGTCTCATGCCGCTGACGGTATGATTGGTACAGTTAGTTCTAAAAGTAAGAAGAAATCCTCAAATAATTCTTCTCCAATTATAACTTTACCTGATTCCCCGAAGGGAGAATCCTCTCAAGAAGTTTCTGCCGATATTCATGTCGTTGAAACATCTACGGCAAAATAAAAAACCGGTGGTAAAAAGAAGGGGAGGAACAAAAACAAGAAAAATTCGAAAGAGAAAACAGATAGAGAAGAATCCAATGATGAGAAACGTAAACCTCGTTATCCTTGTTTCATTTGTGAACAAGATCACTTCACAAAAGAATGTCCATATCGAGAGGAGGTTACGAAACTCATTAAAGGATCGCAACAACCCGCTGTCTTGAAGGATCCTTTTCCAATTCAAGATAGCAAGATGATTGGTTCTTCCTCGACTACTTTAGAAGAGCCTATTATGATGATGTCTCATGTAAGGGTCGCGACGCGATCGCAAGATTACGGTTCTAAGAATCCCGTTGATGGCAAAGAAGGAGAGTCTTCTAATGCCAACGCATCAAATACAACTCCTCCTGTTTCCGGTCCGCTACAGATCGAGAAACAAAATCCAGACTTGATAATCAAACCGCCTGCTAAAGGTGTTCTTCGTAAATCAGCTTTCAATCCACATGCAAGAGCTGCTCAGAATTACAACATTGTTGAAGATTTAGCTATTTCTCCTTCAGCGATGTCGGCTTTGGAAGTGCTGCAATCGTGTCCGGCACAACGTAAATTGTTATTGTCTGCTATAGGAGTTGTTGATGTTCAGTATTCTAATCTTATAATCTTCGATTTAGAAACTAGTACACCGCGTCTTCCTCACCAAATGGATTTCCAGATTCCAGTGTTAGTAAAAAACAGACCTATTTTTCGGACTGTGATTGATGAGGGAGCTTCAACGTGTATTATGTCGCTTCAGTGTTGGAAATCTCTTGGTTCTCCAACACTTAACCAATCTCCGACGATTCTAAAAGCTTTTGATGGTCGAGGTTTTCAACCTTATGGTATTTTGCAGGATTTACCCATAGGGGTTGAAGGCAAAATTGTTAATCTAGATGTGGAGGTGGTTGATGCCCCTCTAGATTACAACCTTCTACTGGGTCGTAGTTGGTCTTATGCTATGACTGCTGTTGTCTCTTCGGTCTTTCGACTTATAAAATTTCCATATCAAGGAAAGATCGTGACAATAGATCAGTTAACTTATTTTTCGTCAGACCCAGCCTCTACTAAAACAATCCAGCATGTTGGTAAAACGGCTATCCCTTATAAGGATGTCGGAGTAGGTTTGGTTAAAGATTCTGGTTTGCTAGGAACTTTTTCCTTCCCTCCTCCTAACGTATCATCTTCTATTGCAACTATTCATATGATTTCATCAGACCCAGTTATGTTTGATGATCCTTGGATTATTCCTTTAGAATCCGAGATAGATTCATTTGATGGCGCGATGCCTTTGAGTCCATTTGAAATTGCATACCAGACTGTACAGTCTTTTTCCAACCTCTCTTCAACCGAAACCGATCCAATGAATGGGATCCAAGAGGAATCGCTTTCTATTTCTAGTTCAGATGCAACGACATTTCCTGAAATTGTTCATTCAGATGAGCAAATTCGTGAGCTTTTGTCTGTTGATGATTTACCATGGGAAGATCTCCATCATAGGTCTTCATTCTTACCTGAATTAGATCATTTTGAAAATGATTTCGCTTCAATTTTTACTGCTGAATATGCCAAGGAACCTCAGAATCCATTGCAAAATTCTGATTTTGAGTTAAATTTGGAAAATATATCTAGAACGGTCCAATTGACATTTCAGTAAAACCAGGAATAATTGAAAACATTCATATAGGTGCTTGTTGTTCAGACGAAGAAATTCAGACTTATAAAGCCCTATTTCAAGAATTCCGTGACGTGTTTGCCTGGTCTTATGAAGAAATGCCAGGAATTGATCCATCGATCGTGGTTCATGAGATTAAGACTTACCCGGATGCTAAACCTGTTCGTCAACGATTACGTCAAATACATCCTAGAAAAGCTGCTGCTATAAAAATTGAAGTTGAAAAATTACTTCGAGCATGATTCATTTATCCAATTCCCTTAACGGATTGGGTATCGAATATTGTTCCTGTTACTAAAAAACAAGGAACAATAAGAGTATGTATCGATTATAGGGATATTAATCGAGCGTGTCCAAAAGACAATTATCCAACTCCCTATATCGATCAGATAATCGACGATTGTGCTAGTAGTGAACTATTCTCCTTTATGGATGGTTTTTCTGGCTATAATCAAATAAACATACTCCCTGCAGATCAACCTAAAATAGCTTTCATTTGTCCGTGGGGAACGTTTGCCTATTGTAAACTACCTTTTGGACTAAAGAATGCTGGAGCAACTTTTCAAAGGGCTATGTCTTATGCATTTCATGACATTAAGCACATTGTTCAGCCATATCTCGATGATTTACCTGCTCATTCATTACGTAGGGCCGATCATCCCACTCATTTATGAGCAATTTTTATGAGATGTCGGCATTATCGGATAAGGTTGAATCCGCATAAATGTGTTTTCTGCGTAGAATCGGGTCGTTTACTGGGATTTTTTGTTTCAAAGTCAGGCATTCGTGTTGATCCTTCGAAGGTCGAAGCTATTGTTAAATTGCCTCCTCCTTCGACATTGCGCCAACTCCAAAGTTTGCAGGGGAAAGAAAAATTTTTACGTAGATTTATTCCGAACTATGCTGAGCTTGCAAAGGGTTTTACCCGGTTGTTGAAACAGGACATTCCGTTCTTTTGGGACGAGGTCGCTGATCGATCTTTTGATGCACTTAAACACGCGTTGACCCATGCACCGTTATTGCATCCTCCCAACTACAACCAAGATTACATTTTGTATCTCGCTGCTTCTCATTCCACTATTGGGATGGTACTAGTTCAGGAAGATGAATCTCACAATGAACATGTGATTTATTATCTTAGTCGAAATTTGAATCCGAATGAAATCAAATACACACATGTGGAGAAATTGGCCTTGGCAGCTGTTCAAGTTGTCCAACGTTTTCGACATTACATATTGTTACGTAAAACCACGGTAATTTCTAATTGCAACCCTATGATGTACATTTTGACCAGACAATTGCTAGGGGGCAAGTATTCTAAATGGATAGTTATCCTGCAGGAATTTGACTTGGAATTTGAGAAATCCAAGGCAAAGAAATCTTTGGTTTTTGCGGAACTGATTTGTGATTTCCCCTCTACTGATATTGAAACGGTGGCAGAAGAGTCCATTGTGGACGAATCTTTGTTTCTTATCAATACGCTTGATCCATGGTATGGAGATATTATTGTGTATCTCCAAACCCAATCTTTTCTGCCCGAAATTTCACGAACTCAACGACGGAAAATACGTTTCCAATCCCAACAATATAATATCATTGGTGATACTCTTTATCGACGAGGAGCGGATTCTGTTTTCCGACGTTGTTTAACTCATGAAGAGGCTGAGAAGGTATTAAATGACTGTCATTCTGGAGCATGTGGCGGTCATATGTCTGGGTATGCCACTGCCCAAAAGATATTGCGTGCATGTTATTTCTGGCCAACATTATTTAAAGATTGTATTTATGCGGTTCGAAAATGCCACAACTGTCAAATTTTTGATAGAAAGATGCGCGCGCCACCCGCTCCTCTTCACCCTATAATTGTTGTTGGTCCTTTCGCAAAATGGGGTATCGATTTTATCACATGTAACCCTCACTCGGCCGGGGGGCATGCCTATATTATTCTCGCAGTAGATTATTTTACGAAATGGGCCGAGGCGATGCCTACATATTCAGCTGATGGCAGGATTGCTGCAACTTTCGTATTCAATCATATAATTGCTAGGTTTGGTGTTCCTCAAGCTATTATTACAGATCATGGAAGTCATTTTCGGAACATCATGATGACTGAACTAACAGAACAACTTGGCCTACGCCACGATAGTTCCACTCCGTACTATCCACAAGCAAATGGTCTAGTTGAAGCGATTAATAAAGTTTTAGTCACCATGATTAAGCGAATCATTGGTATTCACAAGACGAATTGGCATTCCATGTTATTTTCAGCGCTTTGGGCATATCGAACCTCAGTCAAAACATCAACAGGTTTCACTCCTTTTCAACTGGTCTACGGTTTAGAAGCTGTGTTGCCGATTGAATGCGAGATACCGTCACTAAAATTAGCCGTAGAATTACTTCCAGCTACGTCTGAAGAGGAAAAACGTTTCTTGTACTTGGCCCAATTAGATGAGAATCGACGAAGTGCTGCAATAGCAAACGAGACTCATGTTAAAAGGATAAAAGCTCAGCATGATAGAAATGTGACCCCTCGAAATTTTTCAGAAGGAGACCTAGTTTTACTTTATGATCAAGCTAACGACAAGCTAGGAGCTGGAAAGTTCGTGCCTATGTGGCATGGTCCTTACATTGTAAAATGAAAGTTAGCAAAAGGGGCCTATGAGTTAATAGATTTTGATGGTGTCCCTTTGGATAAACCCAGAAATGGACTTTATCTAAAGAGATATTATGCTTAAACAAGGTGTGGAGATTTTTGTTAGTTTAGATTTTCTTTACTGCTGGTGTGTTTTAGATTAGAAAAGTGTGCCTAGTTTAGAAGTGTGTTTTTGTCACTATGACTGCTTATCTGAGTTTTACTCTTGATATTGCATATGTCGACGTCTCTTCAAACCTACATTGGTTTTGCTGATGGTGCTTGTCGTAGTACACGGAACATTTCTTCCGCAGCTTGGGTTATCTATTCACCCTCTGACGAGTTAGTATCCATGCATGGGGTAAGCCTTGGTCAAACAAAAAATAACATTGCCGAGTATAGTGCAGTGATTGAGTTATTATCTGAGTCCATATCATTTTGAATTCGGAGTTTGATTGTAAGGTTGGATTTTGAACTTGTTGTATTACAACTTAACAGGGTTTATACCATTAGAAATCCGGTGTTATTACGATTATTTTTGAGATTTCGTCTCTTGGAACGTGAGCTTGATTATATTGAATATCAGCATATTCCAAGACATTTAAATACATTGGCAGATTCCATTGCTTCTAGTATGATAAATAGACATTTGCAATAATCAAAAGTAGTAAAACAATCAACATTCATTCATGTACACAGATAGCCGTCAAAATAGTGATATATATCATAGGAGTGTGTTCAAAAATATACATCGTCTTCGATCATAGGTTGGAAACACCTTATGATCGGCAAAAATGATAACACAAAAGTACAAAAATGAGTCTACACAATCATCTCATCACCGATGATGGTCTCGATAGGAAACAACTGCTCGGGCCACCCTGCATAGGAACCTCCTGAAAGGTCCTGGGACTCCAATCACATATCTTTGTAGCCTGAGAGGGATATCATCTATGCTCGTCTCTGGTATATCTAGAGTCAAACGCTCTAGATGATGCTCCAAATCAGTCAAAATCTCTACTGATTGGCCTGCTGGGGCTGGTGCAGGTGCCACTGGTTGTCTCCTCTCGAAAGGTTGGAGATGAGCTGGTCGTTGTGGACCCACATATGTATTTAAAAAAACTTTTGGTTATTAATTTTCTAAGACGATAAAAATAAAAAAAATTAGAACTTAGCAAACGTTGAAAAATGTTTTACCTGAATCATCCCATTGTTCCCCTGCAGGGAGAGACATCTCTCTATCTCCGCGGAAATCTATCCCTGCATACGGAAAATCCTCTATCGTGAAAATTTGGTGATCCAGCCAATGAAAATATGAAACAGGGAATCGTACAATCTTAGTGCCCTCAATAGCATGACGGGCCATCAGCGCGGACCAGCGAACCATTCTCGGTTCTCGAGGTCGACCGGCATCAACTGAAATACTCTGTGGAGCTAACTGAGGAATCCTCTCCAAAGCAAAAGAAATGACGATGGATCCGTATCCAAAGTTTTTTAGTTTCCCGGTTTTTTCTCTGGTAAGTTGGCCTTTTATATTGGCCAACACAGCTTCGCACCAGTTGAAGATGGTGCCGCGAAAACAGTCCACTGCAACACGCATTTGGGAACCAGTAGCTACATGAAGCGCGGCGCTCCCACACAGTTTGGTAACAGTGAATGCTATAACCTTCAGTTCAGGACGGATGATATGTTTTATTTCAATCCGTTTGTCCCGAGGATTTGCCTGATCATTTGCAAAATTCGAGTTGAAGACTAGCAACAGTCTGGCCACCTGGCCTAGTCCCAAACAAAGATACATGTTCACCCCTCTTGGACAAACCAGTCAAAAAGTAGATATCCTCCAGCTCAATTTTGAGCCGGTGGCCACCAATGAAGAAACACTGGCCCTCCACATGCCATCTATCTACCAACCATGTTAAGAGTTCCACTTGTGCCCTCATGCCAGAGATGGCCCAGAATTTGTATAAGCAGCATGCTTTTAATGCCCTTTGTGTGGGCAAATGGAGTAATGCAGCTTCATCCACTTCCTCATGCTCCCTTTCTCGCCAAATAAGCATCTTTTTAATCCTGCAACACAAAATAAGGCAAGTTAGAATGATTCCATTTGAAAAATTTTGGCAAAAATTTGAGAAAACCGTGCTTGAAATTTAACCGCGCGGGTACCGCACCCGCTCTTTGTAAACAGAGCGTAGCTCCGCACGTGAGATGTGTGCCGGGTGTGGTACCCTCGATTTTTTCTCGTTCAGAAAAAATCGGGGTCCGCAGGTAACCTGTGTCCTGCCTGCGGACCCCGCGGGCGCATTTTTGAATCAATTTTTGCCCTAAAAAAATCAAACTAAAGCCTAAAAATGAATTCTAAACGGATGAAAAACAAGATAAGGAGGTCGTGGAATACCTGGGGCTGACGATTTTCGATTCCAACGGTTGAATTTTCCAGAATCTTCACGGGAACTTTTTAACCAAAAACTTTTTACTTTTCACTCTGCAAATGAACGGTAAAAATGAAATAGAAAAAGTCCTTTTTATAAGTTTTTTCGAATGAATGAATTTTTAATTTGTTTATTTTTCACTTTAAAAGGGATATTTTTGAAAGCATTCTTACTTATTTTAAACATGTATGTGTAATGTTTTGAGTTTTTGTGCAGAAACAGGATTTTTCAGGTGAAATAGTCGTTTTTCAACAAAAGAGCATACTTTTATCACTTTTTCGGACTCTTCCAAAAAATTTACGAAAAAGCGAAACCTTGGAGTCCTCTTTTAAGCCCTTTTCAGACTCTCTAAATATGAAAAGATCGCCGAGTACTTGAATATTTGAACTCGTTAAACTAAATGAACAGTCGTCCCTTCAGTATAAGTTTACCCCTTTTACGGACTGAAATGGACTATTTACGAAAAAGGTATACGTTGACTAAATACAGTCAATAGAGTTCTCTCCCGCATTATTTTATCCTTTTTCGGGCTCGAGGGACTAAATTTACGAAAAAGAACACTCATGGAGTTTACTTAAGTTTTTCTTCTGACTCCCTAAAACTGAAAAACACCGAGTTTCTCCTATACTGGACTCGTTAAAACTTAACAGTAAAGGACCTGTTTAATTTTCAACAGGAACGAACCGCTCCTTCTTAGGGTTCGAATTTTAAACTAAGTTGGACTCATCCAAAGGATGAGCTTATAACCAAGCAAATGTTATCCTCCTCAAGCTTGTCAAAAATAAAGAGGTAATTGCCAGAAATGGTGGGGGAAAAGAGAGAAAAATGAGCATGTTTGTTGTATTTTAAAATTGTCCGAAAACTCAGTCGACCACTCTTGCACACGACACTTATATTCACTTGGGTTGGGAAATCCTTTTCCTAACAGTTAATCAAACCACATTGAAAGTCTTCAGCCGGTTTCTGGGTATTAGCTTTGGGTCAATTGTCACCAAGCCATCTGCAGTGTCATTATGTGTCCAAGAGAACAGTTCAAATGAAACCATTCATCTGCAAAATATCTGTCATCCATCTTTGACCATCCCTGAGTCAGTCCTTGCCAATGTATTTTCAAAACTTGATCTATGATTTCGTGTTGTGGGCTTGCCTACGACAGATCACTTTCTATCGACATCAGCACACTATCTAGGAATTTGATCCAGAAATCGTCAGTACCTTGAAATATGCATGCCTCAATGGCAGGTTTCTCGCTTTCGACGATAGGTTGCATCAATGACCTTCGATCGAATGACTCCGTGACATGTTCGACTTCAGCTCATTCATTCACATTTCATGGATTGTACTGAGTACTTTGAGAGCCATTGACATTACTGGTGGTTTCTCTCACACTTGTTAACAGTTTACATCATTGACTGGTAATCAAGTGGTTTCTACCATGTTCGACTTCAACACATTCATTCACATGGATAGAATCGTACTAGTTCGAGATGCGGATATCAAGACCCTGGATCTAGTTTCCACCATCCAGGCTGCGAGAAATTTTGTTGTCATCTATACAATAGACTATTGATAAACAGATGGCTGCGTCCATACTGTGTCTACATATATCTATACTATGATGTATTCAAAATCATTCCTGTATCAGAACGATTTCAGTTAGTTCATAGTTAGTTTTTATCTGAGTATGGGAATGCCTACCTCAGTGATGACATATACATGTATATATTTTGCATTGAATGTTTTTACAGGTACCGACTGGGGTGTCCACAGGATGATCTTTGAAATGATAAAGTACTGCACTCTTCATATATGACAGACTACAGCTTCATCTATTCCAGACTTTGCACTTTAGGGGGAAATTTGTTACACTGAAAAACTGTCACCTTGACATTCTGCTGACTGTATGAGCTCATCATTACTCATACTTCCTCCTTTTGCAAGTCCAATATACCAGCTCCTCATATCAAGCTTCAAAATCAGAGAAAAATCCCTAAAATCCCCTAAGAATTGGTATCGCACTTTCTCTATACATTCCCTGCGGTCCCGCACCTAAATCCCAACCTGCCTGCGGAACCATACCGCACGTTCTTTGTGTAATGGGTGCGGACCTCTGTAAAACATAAAAAGGTGAGAAAATGAAGATAAAAAGTGAATTCCAGGTGAATTCTAGAAGGTTCTAGACGGGAATTTTCGGGAATGGATACGCTTTGAAGCTGGTTCATGCATCCCTCACTTAATGGAGCTAACCCCTTGATGTAAGGAGCTTATCCCTTTGGAGGAGGATTCTATCCCTTCATATTTGGAACTAGAAACCTCCTCTCTTTCACTATAAAAAGAGGCCTTGGGTAGCCTCAAAGGGAGTTGAAGCTTATGAGATTAGAAGTTAAATGCTGTTGAAATTCAGACTTAGTTGATTAAGACCTTCTGTGAGGTTAAATCACTTATCTCCATTTGTCTTAGTCCAAAGAGTGCAATGCTTGTCAGAGTAGAGGATATTCCTGCTTCGGACCCCGGGAGGACCTGCACAACATCAAGGCACAGGTTGTAAAGGTTTTCTATCTTTAAAGTTAATACAAATATACTCATTTCTCTCATTAAACTGTGAATTTGTGGTTTATTTCATAAATTCCTTGATCATTATGACAAGTATGATTTATGATAATGTCTATACAGGTGCTGCTTAATCTTTTTCCTTGTTTGTGATTGCAGATATACGAAGGACGTTCTTTCAGTGCACGGGAAGGACTTCAACAAAATCAAGTAAGCAAGCAAGCGTTGGACAAGAGGTAGGCTCTTACACCCGTATAGTGTTTTTATAAATCTTATATGCTTAGAGAGAGATTAGTATAATTGGCTGTTTGTTGCTAGTTACCCTTTTGTACTAGAGAGATCGGTCTTGTCCGCAAGACGGATTAATGTGTCAACAATTCCAAATCGAGCGGACTTGGAGCATAGTAGTGATGTGGATTTTCCACGAGGTTTCCTAATTTGGACCATTGGTCCCACTTGAGCCAATCATTCCCGCCTGCCTAGGAATCAACTCTGACTGCTTGTGATCTTTTCGTTACTTGATGTGACAACTCCATTTGGCATGCAAACCCCACTAACACTTTAACTCTTCGAGGGTGGCCAAGTTAATTGTCCACCTTTTTGCCTATTAAACTCTCTATTCTTGACATTAACTTATTTTAGTGAAATTATGCATAGCAAGAGGGTGAGGGATCCATACCTATGCTTACCTAGTGCTATTGAGTGACATGATCTTTAGATGTAGGGATCTGCATCATGGTGATGGTAGTTGGTGATTTGTTTTATTTGTTATGTTTATTTTATTTTATTTTCTGTTGAGAAACTTATTTTTCTAAGTGAGTTTCTTATTGTCTTTTCTTTCTGCTTCTTTTTCAGGTGCCTCATGAAGACCCTCAGGTGGTGGTGCTAGTGTGGCTTCCCTTCTAGATTCCTCTGTTGGTCATCAAGATCCATCTTCATTAGTCACCTCATGATTGTTTGATGAGCTAGTTGCATGTGTAGAGTTGCTATAGGAAGTGATCATATTCATGTAGCAGTCCCCTTGTTGCAGTTTTGGAGCTCAAATAAGCTGAGGAATGAAAAAATGTAGTGTATATACTCTAGGGGTGGTGTTAGGAAGTGAATGGAGTGGTGAAGTGGAGGATTATATGAGAGGAGAGACCCTGTGTGAGAATTTAGCTATACTAGCTCATAGTGGCGAAATAGAGGGTTTGATGAGCGAATAATTATGCATGGGGTGGAGTGATGGTTAGGAATGGTAGGCATAGGTAGAAAAATGGTTTTTCATGACTTTTTTAGGGTTAGATGGTCTTGGGGGGCTTATTCCTCCTCGGATGACTTTCCTGTAGCATTACAGGGTTTTCTATAGCACTACAGGAAATCCTATAGCACTGTAGAGAGTAAGAGAAAAATGAATATTTTCTTTCCTGGTGGGAGAAATGGATGAAATTCCATGAAAATGGGGAATTTATCCATTTTTTAAGGTCCTATAAATCTAGTCATTAACTTTCCCTTGAAGTCCCGTTGAAGCCTCGAAAATCGTTGCTTCAAGAATTAGGGGAAAACCACCCGGTCAGGACCTTAGGACAGCTCCTTTTCTGTTTGGTGTGGTGGCTCCGACTGGATTTATAGGACCAGTTTCCTAATAAAAAATGGATTGGTGATGGAATGATTGTGTAAATGGATAATGGAACTAAATGACAGAGCTAATCTATCTAATTTAATCTATGATTTGCAAATAATTCTAAAACTAACCCAGGTATTAAATATGAATACAATTTAAAGATTGTTTCAATTAAACCAATAACCATGAAAATATATTGTTATTTAATTGAAAGATGCAGTATCAAATAATGATAACTCTGTTTAAGAAATTAAACAGAGTTATAATAACACATTGCATTCATAATTCTATATATCATTTGCACATACTATGATAGATGAATATTTCTATATATTCAGAAATGATATAACACAGAAATATTTGTAAAACAAGCATATATAAATGATAGCAAATTTAAAGAGAATATTTCATAACATAAAGAAAATAACAGTAAATTGATAGAAATACCAGATTCATTTCGATACTTTCTTGATGCAATTCAATATCCAGATCCTGTGCTTTAACTTAAAACAACCTCCAAGGTACAAAAATGCAATTCTTAAAGATAATTCACCATAAATCACAGGATGTGATCCTTTATAAAAATAAAATAGTCAATGGAGTACAGAAATGTAACATCCAAGCCAAAATATTACAAACTCAGGACCCTTTCTCAAATGTACGAAAGGGGTTTAAATAGGAAACTAACAAAACAAAATAACTATAACTATTGCTACAAACTATCATCGGAAATCCGGAAAAATACTTGTGATATCAAATAAAAATAGATTCATTGATTTTCTTCCATATTCAATGTGCTGAGGTGGTAGATTTTGAGCATATCTTTAACTTCTGTTGGGTGAATCAGCCTTGAATGCAGCTAACTGGTGTACGTGGCATCTGAGAGCTCTGGATGATGTAATTGATGGCGTTTGAAAGGCATTTGATTTCCATCTATTGACTGTGTGGCTTAATTATATATGTCCACATGATATCCCATGTAATTTCTTGAAGTTAGCTGATTTTCTGATTCTTGTTGATTAATTCCTGCTTCCACCTGGTATTAGTTTCTTTCACCTTTGGTAATTTACCTAGAATACTATTTGAAATTAAATTAGTGGCATATAAGCTATCATTAACTAATTGTGTCAGATTTTTCATCATAGCTCTGGCCCTTGATGTAGCTCTTTCTTCTTTAATCAACTGCTTTTCCCATTCATCAAACAAAATTTCTTTATGCCTTTCTTCGATCCTGGGAAGATTTGCATTCTTTCCTTGCTCTCAGTCTTGCCATGAAATAAATTCCGAAATTTTATCATCTGCATTATCAAATTCAGTTCTGAGGTTGACTGCTTCATCTATTAGAGATGATGTTATTTCACATAAAGGCTTAGCTTGTGCAATCTTTTGACAGAGATCATCCAACTGCTGAGACAATAGCTTATTTGTTTCCAGAGCTTTAGTTTTAAATTGGTCAATTTTAGGATAATCATTAAATTTATCCAATCTTGCTTGAAATATTTTTTCTTGCTCAACTTTAGCAGTTTTCTCATTTTGCAGCAAGGTCTATAATTTGGACACCTCTTGAGTTAACTGTTGTTGCTTATTTAAAGCTTGCTAATCAAGCCTTTTCTTCTCAATACCAAGTTTCTCTTCCAATTGTTTAGCTCTGAGCCTTTCTTCTTGCAATTGCTGCTCCAACTGCATTATCTTTTGCTGATTATCTGTTGCTTTCTCCTCTAGCATTGCTATATGTAAGTCCTTTTGTTTTATCATTTGGGTAACTTCAGTAGCTTTATCTATAGTGGTTGTACTATAGGCACTTGCATATTGTGACAGTTTCGTGAGATCCTCTGAAGGATTCACCTCTGTATTTTTCTAGACAATATTCATGAATTCAACTTGTGAGGTTGAAAGTGATTCTTGATCTGTTCTCCTTCTCTTCCTTTATTTCCTGACAATAGTCCTATGCTTCGGACTATAAAAGATATCCAAAGGAGGGATTTCTTCTACTTTCAACACAATTTCTTCTGAAGGATGTTCAGGAATGATTTTCGTATCTTGATCATTCAAATTATCAACTTGAGGATTATTTTGTCCTCCAATTTGCTGTTCAAATTTCTCATATTGTCTTAGCAATTGGGGGGTAACAATAATTTCAGTAGAATTTACCACTTTTTCCATGGTTGTTTCTCTTTCAAGTTGATCATTCGATTTATCACCTGTATTTCTTTCTTTAGACTGCATATTGGTCTTGGTACCTGTATTCTCTTTCTCAACCTGAATATCAAGCTTGCTAGCTGCACTTTCCTTCTCAGTATGTACATCAGGCTTGCTACCTGTATTTTCCTTCTCAGTATGCATATCAGTTTTGCTGGTAGACACTTGTTTTTCTATCTTGCTAGCTGTGTCTTTCTTTTTCTTTTGTTCAGTTTCTATACTTTCAGCTTCTTGCAAAGGAATCCTTAGCTAGTCAAGAGGAGCTTTCAACAATCTCTGACTTCTGAACTGCATGAATTTGTTCATATCCTCTGTCTGAAACTTGGATTTAGCCAAGTCATAAACTTGAGAAAATTTCTCAATAGAAATAAATAAATCATCAAATTCATCAGGCTTATGCTCAAACTTAGCAATTTGAACCAAAGTTGTGAAATCAAAAGCTACTTTATTCGGATCATACTGTCTGCCTGGGACAGTTGCAAGCTTAAGATCTCTTATTTTAATGACTTATTTCTTAGCATGTTTGAAATAATTAAGAGTATAATTCCCACAATGAAAGGGAAAGGTAGGCCACATCAATTTCTTGGCATTATTTAAACATCTTGACATCCCTCTTTCTGTCAATTGGTAAGAAATTTCTTGGACTAACAGTTTGTCAGGGACATATAGAGGTAAGATATAGGGTTCAAAAATGATTGCAAAAACTATGATATAAGTAAACCTTTCTTCTCTAAACCAATTTCCAATTAAGGATATATCAATCTTTGCCTTTTCAGAAAGCCGGGGAGGAAATTGGTCAAAAATGGTCTGATAGATAAGAATCATAAAGCCGTGAAAAATTCTATATATATGATTTTTGAAATGGACCTTCCACAAGTACTTATGGTAAATATGTATAGGGACAAGGTTTTGAGGGGTCCATTTCCAACCTAGAATAGGAAATTTTGAATTGAAACAAAGGGCATCCAAGATATAGGCACAGAAATGAAATGGGGCTCTATTTCCAATATCTTTATCCTTTCTATATTCTAGAAATCTATTATCTATCTTGTCCGAAAGGATAACTGACCAGTCCATAATCTCAAAATTAAAAGCATAATGAATCAGGGGTACCATTTGAATTGAAAATATTGCAGAATTATCATTTCCGAAAAGCCTACACATCATTGTAACAACATAGCAATATGGGGGTGCAAGAGACTCCACATGTTACATAACTGATGCTTAATTTTTGTGTTTTTCTAGAGCTCATCTCCATTCCCTAGTTGGTTCCGATTGAGTCTCATTGCTTGTGGAGAAATCTTTAATGAAAGCTTTATTATAGATTTTTTGAGGGTCTGGCAGATGGTACATCGCTTTTATATCTTCTACTCTGAAAGACCCAAAATTTGTTCCCGCAGCTAAAACAAATGTTATATTTGTGATAGTAATATTGTCTATTACCCACCGTATTACATCATAATATGGGAAAATATTTTCCCGAGTTGCAATTATGTGAAGAAATGAATTTGCAAGTGCTTTGAGAGGAGTCTCAGAATCAGAATCTGAGTCTTCTTCATCTGGTATTTTTGACTTTACCTCTATGATAGTAGGGTTTTATGCTTCAATCAAGTTATACACATCTTCCCAGGAAATCTTTCCGAGACCCTGGCATGCCGTATCTGTAACCAGCTTGATTTTGGCTTGTTTTGCTTTTAGCATTATGGTAGTAGCAGTAGTCTTTGCGGCAGCAATGGTTCTTGCTTTCTTAAATTTCTTAGACATTTTCTCGTCTGGTGTTGTTTCACTCGCTCGAAAAAGGAGAGGGTTGGATGTTCTATGTCTCTGCAAATGGGAAAAACCTTTAGACGTGGTAAAAAAATGAAGTTAGGAGAAAAACTATGTGAAAATATTTATTCAACGATCCCAATTGATTAAATCCATATTAAACTTAAATGCCCTCTATGAGAGTCACATTCACGCATTCATATTAGAATCAATCACCATAATTCATTTGATTTTCTAATTAATAATGATCGTACAATCGGAGATCGGCGATTTTGAAATGTCAATGTAAAACTTTCCTTTTGAATTTTTCAATTGCAATTAATAAATAATATATGCGCAGTGCAAACACTGATAAATAAATACTAACTATCCATCGCATCGGAGGTTTTCGAAATGGAATCAAATAACATCTCATGATCTCCGCCAATTTAAGATTGCGATGACGGTATATCGCATCAGATATTTTCAAAGGAGTTAAGTTGCACATGATATCTGCCGATTTGCGATTGCGATGATGGTGGGGTCCATCACATCGAAATTTTATAGAACAAGTGAATATGATGTTGCTCCTCCGAAATGAAATTGCGATAAATCGCATCGCATTGGAGTTTATGAAATAGACCAAATGAATAGTATCTTTTCAAAATGCATTTTGCGATAAGTTACATCGCATCGGAGTTTTGTAAAAAAAAATGTGACAACATACAATTCTACCGATTTGCGATTGCAATTATGGTGGGGTCCGTCGCATCGAGATTTTTAAACATGAATACTTTTATGCTTTATGCCGATGCGATATAAGACTTTACATTTCATCGGATCGGAAAAATTCAATGTCACATTTGTTCATTTTGCATTTGATATATGCGATATGCGATGTATGATTTTTAAACAATGAATCTTTTATTGTTCTATCGGACTTCCTCAAAGTCTTTTATTTTTATCTTAAAAAGAAAGGGGACCTATTTTTAAAATAAAATTATTCTAAAATTTTGAAATGGGGAGGGTTGTTGTACCGTACAACAATTGGCGATTCACTGGAAGAAACAGTTATCTCTGAAAAAATAAAATGAACACTATATTTCTAGTAAATAAAAAGTTTTTAAAGATAATAAAAACTATCTTAGAGAAATTTTAAATAAAATCTAACTCTAAAAAAGAATAAAAATTACTTACAATTTCTTTCTAATTCCTCAAAAATAAAAACATTTTTGGGTTTTTTCAAGCCTTGATTGGTTGATAATAATAAAGTAAGGGGCCTTTCCAATTTTAGCTTTTGTAATATACTCTATTGTCATATTCATTGCCTCTGCTACCTGCAAACGTTTATAGTCTCGACAGGGTTACCTTTTAACCATTAACCATTCATTGTCCCATCCATCTAAGATTATGACTCTTTAAAAGATAATTTCATAAGACATATTATCTCATGTTTTTCTCTTTTTATTTTTAATTTAAAAGCCATTGTTCTGGTTTGGTAGCCAATTGATAACAATGCCACTCACTAGCTGTAATTAAACTGAACAATTTGGCTCGTGATGAGACCCCTTGTCTTATAATTATAAGCCATTACCCTGTTTTGGTATGCATTGTTGGTAATGTCAGTTTTATTACTTCTTATGATCATGGTAAGCAGGGTCGTGATGAGACCTCTTATCTCTTAATTTTAGACAGATAATTTTTTAGAATTACATTCTAAAAAATCACAACCTTAATGGATGGGGTGAAATGATTTTATCCTTAAGAATCAATGGATAACAATTTTCAGAGTTTTTTGAATGCCAAAGCTTGGAAAAGTCTTTACTTTTTATAGATAACCTTTCTCTGCTTAATAAACTTATAATGATTTACATTTTTCTCAAGGTTTCAAAAGATCATGCAAATGTTTTAAACAAAATTTTCAAAGTTTAACATTTTATTTTAAACTACCCAAAACTGTAATCATTTCTATAAAAATTCTTATTTACATAAAATAAGTTTTATAGTATTTGCTCGAAGATATTTTCAAATAGTAAAAAGTCAATTAAAGACTATGTTACAAAATAAAAAAAAATTGCAGAAAGGAATATGTACAGATAAGAAGGGGTTACCTCCTTAAGAAAATAATTTCTTTAAAATAAGCCCATTTACAGGGAGAGATTCTCTCTTTCCTGTTAAGTCTTGCAGTAAGAATGTATGTGAGCCTATATTTTCAACAATCTGAAATGGTCCAAGCCACATCTTTTGAAATTTGGTATGCTTACCTTTATCTTCATGTGCTTTACCCCATTTCAGAACAAGATCACCAATTTGCAAAGTTTTGGATCCAGTGGAACTTTAATCAAAAGAAGATTTCATAGGCTATTGGTGTTTCTCATGAATACTTTTTGCTTTATCTCTATCTTCTTCTAATTTAAGAATTTGATCAAATCTCAACTGAATAGATGATGAAGGATTCTCTTCAATAAATTGAACTAGGGCTAATGATGGAAGAACTAGATTTGATGGTATCATGGCTTCTTTTTCATAAACTAGATTAAAAGGTGAAGTACCTATTGAAGCTTTATGAGTAATACGATCAACCCATAGTGCAAAAATTAAAGACTTGTGCCAATTATTTTGATTCTGATCAATGGCCTTTTTAATGATTTTGATGAGATTTTTATTAGTAGATTCAGCTAAACCATTACCTTGTGGATAATAATTTGCTAAATATTTCAATTTGAAACCTCTTTTAATTAAAAATTCCATTATACTATTTCCAGAAAAATAAGATGCATTGTCAAAAACAAGAGCGTTAGGTACACCAAACCTGGTAATGATGAATTGATCAATGAATTCAATGATTGCATCAGAATTGGATACCTTTAAAGGAATTTCTTCTACCCATTTTTTGAAGTAATCCATTGCTGTAAGGATGTATCTGTGTTGTTTGGAAGAATGTGGTACTATTTCTCCAATAATATCAAGCCCCCCATTGCTCAAATGGTTGCTCAATGTTTACTGGTTGCAAAGGAAAAGCTGGCTTCCTTTGTCTTCCAGTAGCAGTTTGAAAAATCTCGCACCTCCTTACATAATAATGTGTATCTTTGAAAAGGGTAGGCCAATAATATCCAAAATGGATTATTTTGTGAGTTGTGGTATCACCTCTAAAATGTCCACCTGCTGGTCCACCATGTAATTCATGCAATACCTTTTTTGCTTCAGTCTTTTCAAGACATCTTAATAGAATTGAATCATAATTTCTTTTGAATAACACATCATCAATGATTTCATAGTGTTTAGCTTTTAATATTAGATCACGTTTGTTCTTATAGCTGAGATTAGAAGGAGCATACCCATTTTTCAAGTAGAATATCAGATCAGCATATTGAGATTCAGAATCTATAACACTTATCTGATTTTCTTGAACGATATTAGCTTGATCTTGATGTTCTGGTATGTTGTGAGCTCCTACTAACAATCTGCAAAAACCTTGTCCTCTAACAATATTGGCTGGCTTAATATCAATATCATACTCTTGCAAGGTTGTTACCCAATTAGCTCTCTTCTCCTACTTCTTTTTGAATTAACAATGGTCTCACTACAGAGAAGGGACAATAATTTTTGTATGTGTCTCTAGGAGAAAAGGTCTAAAATGTTTGATTGATTTAAACATAGCGAAGGCTTGTTTTTCTACATCAGAATAATTAAGCTCATATCCTTGTAGATTTGAGCTAAAAAAAGAGATTGGTGCTTCTATTTGTTGATCATTGAGTCGTGTTAAAACAACAGCATAGGATGTTTCAGTAGCCAAGGTATACAGAATAAAATGTTTAGAAAAATCAGGAGTATTTAATGCAGATGCATTAATGATTGCCTGTTTGATTGCATCAAAGGCTTCCTTTTCTTTATATCCCCATTTGAATACTGAATTTTTCTTAATCATATTCTACATAGGTAAAAATATTTGAGAAAAATCAGGAATGAATCTTTTTACAAAATTGATTTTCCCTAGAAATGATTGCATGGATTTTTTATTATGTGGTAAATAAATGTCAGAAATTTCTTTTACTCTATCAGGGTCAATATATATACCATCTTTTGACACAACAAACCTTAAGAGTTTTCCTTCATTAAGAGCAAAGAAGGATTTCTTTGGATTTAAAGAAATACCAAACCTTCTACATCTTTCAAATATCTGTTTCAAATCATGCAGATGATTGGATATTTTCTTTGAAAATATTGTTATGTCATCAAGATAGATAACAACTGATCTATTAATCAGACCCTTAAATGTTATATCCATGGCTCTCTGAAAAGTAGCTCCTGCATTTATTAAACCAAAAGGCATTTTCTAGGAAGCATAGGTTCCCGATTTAGTTCTGAAAGTAGTTTTCAGCCTATCATCTCGATGTACCAATATTTGGTTATAGCCTGAAAAACCATCAAGAAAGGACATGAGTTTAGAACCAGCTACCTTTTGAAGTATTTGTTCCATTGTTGGCAATGGGAAATTATCCTTTTGACATGCCTTGTTTAAATTTCTAAAATCAATGCAGATTCTAATATCTCCATTCTTCTTCCTAATAGGTACCATGTTGGAGACCCAATTAGAATGTCTTATAGGAAAAATGATTTTGGCCTTCAAAAGTTTATTGAGTTCTGTCTTGATTTGACTTTCAAGATTTGGATGAATTTTTCTTAACTTCTGTTGAACACGTTTCACATCATAAAGCATTGGAATTGTATGTTGAATAACAGAAGTATCATAAGTTTTCAAGTCCTCATAATTCCAAGAAAAAGCATTTTTATACTTACTCAGAAGCTTGATGAAAGCAATTATTTCCTCTGAAGTTAACTCGAGTCCTAGATTAACATTTTGAGGTTTAGACTCAGTACCAAGGTTTACTAATTCAAACTTCAAAGTAAAACTTTGAAGTTTAGCATTAGTAACTTTCTTGAACCTGTCTTTTATATCATATAGATCCTCAAGTTTAACTACAGATTTGGGAATAGGATTTTCATGACTTTTTGAGATATTTTTAAGATCATGATCATTTTCATCAATTATTTTTTCATCATAAGATTTTTCTGAAGTCAAGAAATTCAAGATATATTTATCATGATAGAATACTCTCCAGTTTGTGATATTATTGGGAACAGATGATAAAAAGATTAATTCTACTGAAAACCTATCTGGACTGTAATCTTTAGTAGGGAGGAGTTTGGAGGCAACATTAGCTAACAAATCCACTGAGGTATTTTGATTTCTAGGAATAGAAGAGATATTAAATGCTAAAAATTGAGTGGTAAGATCTTGAACAAGGGTTTGATAATGCTTGAGATGGCCTAAAAGACAATGGATAGTATTCCTTACTTGTCTTATGACAATTTCAGAATCACCATATACTTTCAAGTATTTTACATTTAACCCTATTTCTTTATAAATCCCTTGGATCAAGGCTTCATATTATTCTGCAGTGTTGTTTGTGCACTCAAATTATAGTCTACATGACAACATCGTTTTCTCTCCTTCTGGATCAATTAAAATGTATCTTGCTCCTGCGCCATCACTAGATTTTGATCCATCGAAATATAATGACCATAATAAAGACTTATCTATAGGCATATCTACAGATTGATCAGAAACATTAACAATTCTAGAAGAATCAAATTGTGAAAAATTTTCAATTTATGAAATAAAAGTATTTACAGAAAAAGGTGATTGTGGTGCTATGAAATTCCCAAGGAATGATTCAGCAGAATAACCTCCACCAATGTTGTTATTAAAAGCTACAGGTTCATTTGCTTGTTCAAATTCTGTTACAGTATGCATCATATGTTTTTCTCGCTCAACTTTGATTTGATTTGGTTTCCCTTTGTAGGGAAGCCACATATGTGAATAATCAGTGGTGATATAACCATTAATCTTAGCAGACCAATCCCTGCTTAAGACTAATCCATAGAACTCAGGAATATCTGCAATCAGAATATCAATTCTTTGGACTATCCTTGGATCAGAGGCTAATCTAATAGTAACTGAATTGATTTCTCCCACAACTTGTACTTTAGACCGGTCTAATTGAACAATATGAATTGCATATTCATGTGGTTCAATATTCAATTTTGCATAGACTGAAGTAGGCATTATATTAGATGATGCTCCTGAATCTATCAAGAAATTATGAAAATTCTTGTTATAGATTTCATAAGTCAAAAGAAAAGGAGGTGTCTAAGAATTTAATCTTTCTCCAATAAGAACAGTATCAGTAGCATCTACTTTATCTGGTGGCTTACCTAATCCTTTGGCTACTTTGGCAACTACACCGCTTGGTAGAGGAGCAATGGGTGTTGCATTTAATTCTTTCAACAACAGATTTTGTCGATGTTTAAGTTTGCTGAGTTCATGTAAGGAAATGTTCGCTCTGGTCTTCTTCATGTCTTCAACAATGTTATAATCCATAGGATCTGATACCACCAAAGTCTTAGATGTTGTTGTAGGAGGATTAGAAGATGATGGTTGATTTTGAGTGGGTAAAGGACAAGTTTTCTTTACAGCGGATTTGTCTTTTGGAGTTGGACTTTTCTTCTTAGGAACAGATTGAATAGGTTCCACTGTAGATTTACTCTTTGTACTTACTGGCATTGCTTCTTGTTCATTGTCCGAGTTAGGGAGAATGAAATCTCACATCCCATGTAATTCAGCTATTTCCTCTCTTTCTTCTTCTTCCTCTCATACTGGAGGAGTATATTCTTCTTCTTCTTCTTCTAACTTTGCATTGGATATTGAATTGGGAGGTTTAGATTTAGCTTGATTTCTTTTGAAGTTTCTGAATGGTCTTTTGGTAGAAGTTTCTGCTACTTGCTTTTTAATCTCAACCATCTCATTAGACATAGTTTTGAGAACTTTCTGTAAGCCTTCCATGTCATATGGATCTCTGGGTGTTTTCCTCTTTGAATCATCCTTAAAGCTGACTTTTTTGGATTTTCATTCCTCAATAGCATTTTTCTTATCTAGAGCAATAATCCGTTTTTCAACTGCAATAGCTTCTTTCATATTCTTAGCTAAGGTAGGTTTAGCAGCTCTATCTACAAAAATTGCTATATTTGAGCGTAAAGCTGTTATATACCATTCACTTCGAACCTGTTCGCTAGGTTTTGAATCTGTAGGGATTTTATTCAAAATTTTGTTGAATTGGGAATTAAAATATTTGATGGGTTGTTTAGGTTCTGTTCTCAAATTGGAGAGATCATTGATTAGTGTAGTTATTGATCTATCATCTCCAAATTTGGTCAAGAAATGATCTTGAAAAATATCGCAACTTGTAATAGATCTAGATGGTAGTGAAAAATAACATGATCCTGCTGCCCCTTGCAAGGTATAAGGGAATAATCTAACTACAACATCCTCATGTTCCAGTTCGTTCAAATTAACAGATAGCATAAAGTTATTAATGTGTTCTTCTGCCTGTATGCCAAGGTTAGGACTAAACTTTGGCAGCCATTTCTCAGGATGATCTGGTAATGCATTTAAAGGTGCAGGCATATTAACAGCTCCCAGACTAGCCCATGTTCTTTGTGCCATTGTTGTGATAACTGTTGAAGGATTTGAAGAAACAACTAGTGTTTGAGCAGATGATGTTGGGATAGATGGTGTTTGGGCAGTTGATGTTTGAATACCTGATGTTGGGACAGCTACACTCTTCTGAGTTTGAGTCTGGGAAACAGATGATTGAATTTGTGATGAAGAACTAATATCACTATCTGATTCTGATTGGTTTTTTTTGGTTTTAACTCTACTAGGTGAAGGAAATTCCTTTGGAGGAATACCAAGTTTTTCACTTTGTGACCTAGTAAGAGGTTTGGAAGAAACAAATTGTGAAGTTACACTACCTTCAGATAATTCAGACTCTTCTAAAGATAATGAGAACCCTTGTAATTTATGAATTAAAGCTTGTACTTCAGGGGACTCAGGAGGTTGATTGTCTGATTGATTTGAAAATTTGGTAGTGGGTGTTTGAATATTTCTATCAATTTATTTTCTAGGGATTTGAGATGTAGAAGAAATTGAAGAAGGTGATGAGGGTGATTTTCTCTTAGAATGGCCTGTGGATTTGGATTTACTTGCCATTCATAGCTTAGGCCCTCCTTCTAGTGCCAAAAATGTTGAAGCCTCGAAAATCGTTGCTTCAAGAATTAGGTGAAAACCACCCGGTCGGGACCTTAGGACAACTCCTTTTCCGTTTGGTGTGGTGACTCCGACTGGATTTATAGGACCAGTTTCCTAATAACAAATGGATTGGTGATGGAATGATTGTGTAAATGGATAATGGAACTAAATGACTGAGCTAATCTATCTAATTTAATCTATGATTTGCAAATAATTCTAAAACTAACCCAGATATTTAATATGAATACAATTTAAAGATTGTTTCAATTAAACCAATAACCATGAAAATGTATTATTAATTAATTGAAAGATGCAGTATCAAATAATGATAACTCTGTTTAAGAAATTAAACAAAGTTATAATAACACATTGCATTCATAATTCTATATATCATTTGCACATACTATGATAGATGAATATTTCTATATATTCAGAAATGATATAATACAGAAATATTTGTAAAACAAGCATATATAAATGATAGCAAATTTAAAGAGAATATTTCATAACATAAAGAAAATAACAATAAATTGATAGAAATACCAGATTCATTTCGACATTTTCTTGATGCAATTCATCATCCAGATCCTGTGCTTTAACTTAAAACAACCTCCAAGGTACAGGAATGAAATTCTTAAAGATAATTCACCATAAATCATAGGATGTGATCCTTTATAAAAATAAAATAGTCAATGGAGTACAGAAATGTAACATCCAAGCCAAAATATTAAAAACTCAGGACCCTTTCTCAAATGTATGACAGGGGTTTAAATAGGAAATTAACAAAACAAAATAACTATAACTATTACTACAAACTATCATCAAAAATCTGGAAAAAGACTTGCGATATCAAATAAAAACAGATTCATTAATTTTCTTCCATATTCAATGTGCTGAGGTGGCAAATTTTGAGCATATCTTTAACTTCTGTTGGGTGACTCAGCCTTGAATGCAGCTGACTGGTGTACATGGCATATGAGAGCTCTGGGATGATGCAATTGATGGTGTTTGAAAGGCATTTGATTGCCATCTGTTGACTATGTGGCTTAATTAGATATGTCTGCATGACATCCCATGTAATTTCTTGAAGTTTGCTGATTTTATAATTCTTGTTGATTAATTCCTACTTCCACCTGGTATCAGTTTATTTCACCTTTGGTAATTTACCTAGAATACAATCTAAAATTAAATTAGTGGCATATAAGCTATCATTAACTAACTGTGTCAGATTGTTCATCATAGCTCTGGCCCTTGATGTAGCTCTTTCTTCTTTAATCAACTATTTTTCTCATTCAACAAACAGAATTTCTTTATGCCTTTCTTCAATCCTAGGAAGATTTGCATTCTTTCCTTGATCTAAGTCTTGCCATGAAATAAATTCCGAAATTTTATCATCTGCATTATCAAATTCAATTCCGAGGTCGAATGCTTCATCTATTAGAGATGATGTTATTTCACATAAAGGCTCAGCTTGTGCAATCTTCTGACAGAGATCATCCAACTGCTGAGACAATAGCTTATTTGTTTCTAGAGCTTCAGTTTTAAATTGGTCAATTTTAGGACAATCATTAAATTTATCTAATCTTGCTTGAAATATTTTTTCTTGCTCAACTTTAGCAGTTTTCTCGTTTTGCAGCAAGGTCTATAATTTGGACACCTCTTGATTTAACTGTTGTTTCTTATTTAAAGCTTGCTGATCAATATTTTTCTTCTCAATACCAAGTTGCTCTTCCAATTTTTTAGCTTTGAGCCTTTCTTCTTGCAACTGCTGCTCCAATTGCATTATCTTTTGCTGATTATATGTTGCTTTCTCCTCTAGCATTGCTATCTGTAAGTCCTTTTGTTTTATCATTTGGGTAACTTCAGTAGCTTTATCTATAGTGGATGCACTATAGGCACCTACATATTGTGACAGTTTGGTGAGATCCTCTGAAGGATTCACCTCAGTATTTTTCCAGACAATATTCATGAATTCAACTTGTGAGGTTGAAAGTGATTCTTGATCTGTTCTCCTTCTCTTCCCTTGTTTCTTGACAACAGCCCTATGCTTAGGACTATGAAAGATATCCAAAGGAGGGATTTCTTCTACTTTCAACACAATTTCTTCTGAAGGATGTTCAGGAATGATTTCTATATCTTGATCATTCAAATTATCAAATTGAGGATTATTTTGTCCTCCAATTTGCTGTTCAAATTGCTCATATTGTCTTAACAATTTGGGGGTAACAATAATTTCAGTAGAATTTACCACTTTTCCCGTGGTTGTTTCTCTCTCAAGTTGATCATTGGATTTATCACCTGTATTTCTTTCTTCAGACTACATATTGGTCTTGGTACCTGTATTCTCTTTCTCTACCTGAATATCAAGCTTGCTAGCTGCACTTTCCTTCTCAGTATGTACGTCAGGCTTGCTACCTATATTTTCCTTCTCAGTATGCATATCAGTTTTGCTGGTAGACACTTATTTTTCTGTCTTGCTAGCTATGTCTTTCTTTTGCATTTGTTCTGTTTCTATACTTTCAGCTTCCTGCAAAGGAATCCTTAGCTGGTCAAGAGGAGCTTTCAACAATATCATACTTCTGAACTGCATGAATTTGTTCATATCCTATGTCTGAAACTTGGATTTAGCCAAGTCATAAACTTGAGAAAATTTCTCAATAGAAACAAATAAATCATCAAATTCATCGGGCTCATGCTCAAACTTAGCAATTTGAACCAAAGTTGTGAAATCAAAAGCTACTTTATTCGGATCATATATCTGCCTGGGACAGTTGCAAGCTTAAGATATCTTATTTTAATGACTTCTTTCTCAGCATGTTTTAAATAATTAAGAGTATAATTCCCACAATGAAAGGGAAAGGTAGGCCACATCAATTTCTTGGCATTATTTAAACATCTTGAAATCCCTCTTTCTGTCAATTGGTAGGAAATTTCTTGGGCTAACAGTTTGTCAGGGACATATAGAGGTAAGATATGGGGTTCAAAAATGCTTCCAAAAAGTCTATTATAAGTAAACCTTTCTTCTCCAAACCAATTTCCAATTAGGGATATATCAATCTTTGCCTTTTCAGAAAGCCGGGGAGGAAATTGGTCAAAAATGGTCTGATAGACAGGAATCATAAAGCCGTGAAAAATTCTATATATATGATTTTTGAAATGGACCTTCCACAAGTACTTATGGTAAATATGTATAGGGACAGGGTTTTGAGGAGTCCATTTCCAACCTAGAATGGGAAATTTTGAATTGAAACACAGGGCAACTAAGATATAGGCACAAAAATGAAATGGGGTTGTATTTCCAGTATCTTTATCCTTTCTATATTCTAGAATTTTAGTAGCTATCTTGTCTGAAAGGATAAATAACCAGTCCATAATCTCAGAATTCAAAGCAGAATGAATCAGGGGTACCATTTGAATTGAAAATCTTGCAGAATTACCATTTCCGAAAAGCCTACACATCATTGCAATAGCATAGCAATATGTGGGTGCAAGAGACTCCACGAAGTACATACCTGATGCTTCATTTTTGTGTTTTTCTGGAGCTCGTCTCCATTCCCTAATTGGTTCCGATTGAGTCTCATTGTTTGCGGTGAAATCTTTAATGAAAGCTTTATTATAGATTTTTTGAGGGTCTGGCAGATGGTACATCGCTTTTATATCTTCTGCTCTGAAAGACCCAAATGTTATTCTCATTGTTGAAACAAATTTTTTGTTTGTGATAGTAATATTGTCTATTACCCACCGCATTACATCATAATAGGGGAAAATATTCTCCCGAGCTGCAATTATGTGAAGAAATGAATTTGCAAGTGCTTTGAAAGGAGTCTTAGAATAAGAATCTAAGTCTTCTTCATATGGTACTATCGCCTTTACCTCTGTGACAGTAGGGTTTTCTGCTTCAATCAAGTTATACACATCTTCCTAGGAAATCTTTCCGAGACCCTGGCATGCCGTATCTGTAACCAGCTTGATTTTGGCTAGTTTTTCTTTTGGCATTATGGTAGTAGCAGTAGTCTTTGCGGCAGCAGCGGTTCTTGCTTTTTTAAATTTCTTAGACATTTTCTTTTCTAGTGTTGTTTCACTCGCTCGGCGAATAAGAGGGTTGGATGTTCTATGGCTCTGCAAATGGGAAAAACCTTCAGACATAGTAAAAAAATGAAGTTAGGAGAACAACTATGTGAAAAGATTTATTCAACGATCCCAATTGATTAACTCCGTATTAAACTTAAATGCCCTCTATGAGAGTCACATTCACGCATTCATATTAGAATCAATCACCATAATTCGTTTGATTTTCTAATTAATAATGATCGTACAATTGGATATTGGCGATTTTGAAATGTCAATGTAAAAATTTCCTTTTGAATTTTCCGATTGCGATTAATAAATAATATATGCGTAGTGAAAACAGTGATAAATAAAGACTAACTATCCATTGCATCGGAGGTTTTCGAAAGGAAATCAAATAACATCTCATGATCTCCGCCGATTTGCGATTGCGATGATGATATATCTCATCGGATATTTTCAAAGGGGTTAAGTTGCACATGATATACGCCGATTTGCGATTGTGATGATGGTGGGGTCCATCGCATCGGAATTTTATAGAAAAAGTGAATATGATGTTGCTCCCCCGATATGCAATTGCGATAAATCGCATCGCATCGGAGTTTATGAAATAGACCAAATGACTAGTATCTTTTCGAAATGCGTTTTGCGATAAGTTACATCGCATTGGAGTTTTGTAAAACAAAATGTGACAACTTAAGATTCTACCGATTTTCGATTGCGATTATGGTGGGGTCCATCGCATCGGGCTTTTTAAACATGAATACTTTTATGCTTTATGCCGATGTGATATAAGACTTTATATTTCATTGGATCGGAAAAATTCAATGTCACATTTGTTCATTTTGCATTTGATATAGGCGATATGCGATGTATGATTTTTAAACAATGAATCTTTTATTGTTCTATCGGACTTCCTCAAAGTATTTTATTTTTATCTTAAAAAGAAAGGGGACCTATTTCTAAAATAAAATTATTCTAAAATTTTGAAATGGGGAGGGTTGTTGTACTACACAACAAGTCCTTGAATTTGGAGTCATAGAGTAGATCCCAATATCCTTCCTGAAATGTCTTTTCTTTGATGTGATTGTCATGCCAAAATTTTATTTACACCTGGATTAATTTTGTGTGAAGGAGGGCCTGCATTATAAATTCATCCAAACAATTTAGCTGCAACAAACTTTCCTGTTGTGCTTTTGTGATTTCCAACTCCAACTGAGCTTCCATCCTCAGGGTTTGATAGTCAAACTCAATGGAAATCAAATCTTTATTCCAATAAACTAGATAATTTAGAGTAAACCCTGTAGTTGTCTTCCAAGTGGTATTGTAAGCCCAAGTGGCTTCCACCAATATGTCTATGCAATATTTCCTACTAGTTCTCACAACCTTGGTGAGGATGTTTTCCAATGCTCTATTTATCGCTTCCACTTGGCCATTTGATTGAGGATGATAGGTAGTGAAACTCTTGTTCTTTATCTTGTGCTACCTCATGAGGTTCTCAATGAGATGAGATTTAAATTGAGTCCCCTGATCGGTGAATACCTCTCTGGGGTATCCAAACTTGTAGAACACATTCTCTCTCAAAAACTCAACCACCTTCTCTTATGTTGCTTCCCTTGTTTCAGCCCACTTGGTCAAGTAATCAATGAAGACTATGATATATCTCTTATTCCTGTATGGTGGATCAATGGGTCCAATGAAGTGAATGCCCCACTTTTAAAATGGCTCTAAAGCCACTTGAGGTTGCAAAGGAATTTCATCCCTCGGTGTAGGTCTCCCCATTCTTTGACACTGATCACATCTACTGGTGTATCTCTTGGATTCCTAGTGGAGGGTAGGCCAATAGTAGCCTTCTTGAAAATATTTGAAGGTTGTCCTCTTAGCAGAAAAAATGACCCCCACAGGACCATCATGACATACTAAGAGGATTTCGAAGACCTCCCCTTACCTCACACATCTTCTGAGAATTTTATCCCGACCTAGTTTGAAGAGATTGCCACCAATCCAAGTGAAAGGGGAACTTTTCTTTGGATGAATGGTATGAAGGAAACCTCTCGATGACCAATTAGTTATATATGTAAAAAAACCAAGGATAGAGTGTTGAGATAGAGAATAGATGTTAAGCTGGAAGCTGATCATCCACCATTCCTTCCTCATCTGCAGATAAATTTAGTCTACATAAGAAATTTGCAACAACATTTTCCTTTCCTAGTTGATCAACAATTGTCAAATCAAATTGTTGTAATAATAAAAGCCATCTAATGATTGTAACATTAACATATGTTTTATTCATTAAGTACTTAACTGTTGCATGGTCAGTATGTACAAAGGTTTGATAACCAATAATGTAATTCTTGAATTTGTTTAGGGAATGGAAAATGGCTAAGAGCTCCTTTTTAGTGACAATATAGTTAAGTTCAACTTTGGACAAATTATTGCTAATAAAATAAATGGCATAGGGTAATTTTTCTTCCAATTTCCCCAAGGCTTCCCCACAGATTTATCTGATGCATCTGTCTGAATGTCGAAGGACAGAGCCTGATTGGGACCTTGAAGAATAGGGGCAGTGGTTAGATTTTCCTTGATTATATCAAAAGCCTCCTGAAAGAGACTAGACCAGATAAACACAATATATTTTTCCAACAAACCGAATAATGGCAAAGCCACTTTGCTAAAGTCCTTAGTGAACCTCCTATAGTATCCAGCCAAACCTAGGATACTTCTAACATATCTCTGCTATTGAGGAATATGCACCATTTTTATTATGGTTATTTTTTTTGCATCTACCTGCATTCCTACTTGTGATATTTAGTGGCCTAGGACTATCCCTATCCATTTTATAAATTCACACCTTTCAAGACTTATGGAGATGTGAAATTCCATAGCCTTTCTCAACAATTTTCCTAGGCTGGAGAGAGCCTCCTCGAAATGATACCCATAATGTGTGAAATCGTCCATGTATATTTCTAGAGAGTCATGGAATAGTTCAAAAAAAATGGTCATGACTTCTCTCTTGAAAGTAGAAAATGAGTTGCACAACCCAAAGGGAAGGACTCTGCAAGAGAAAGTGCCCCAGGGACATGTGAAAGTGGTCATGTCCTGGTCCTCAAGGATGATTTGGACCTGGTTATACCCACTTAATCCATTCAAGAAAGATAAAAAATTCTTCCCTACAAGACCATCTAAGACTTTATCTGTGAAGGGCAAAGGGAAATGGTCCTTCTTAGTGGCTTTGTTCAGTTCTTG
The DNA here is from genome assembly GCA_034641835.2 of Pinus albicaulis. Taxonomy (NCBI): domain Eukaryota; kingdom Viridiplantae; phylum Streptophyta; class Pinopsida; order Pinales; family Pinaceae; genus Pinus; species Pinus albicaulis. The sequence continues at coordinate 1,270,511,012 of CM076570.1, forward strand.
GTAGTCAACACATATTCACCACTTTCCATTTTTATTTGGGACTAGACCAAGAGGATACACCCACACACTTTCTGATATGGGGTAGTTGAAACCTGCATCCAACAACTTTTACAGTTCATCCTTCAATATGTCCTTTAGGGTTGGGTTCATCCTCCTTTGGGGCTGGCGCATAGGCTTGCATCCTTCTTTAATACAAATATGATGTGTACACAATGAGGGATGCACCCCTTTCATGTCTTTGTAGTCCCAAGAAAAATCATATAGGTTTTCCTTTAAGAGCTAGCATAATTTCTCTTCTTCTTTGGCTGAGAGAGATGAGTTAACATTTAGGGATTTTGATGGGCCAAGTTCCATAGCCTTGGTGGCTTCAGAGGTTGAATCATCCGAGTGCATCTAAATCCAAGGGTGGATTTCATATTCTCTCACTAGGTCATTGAGTGGAATGGAAATGGGGGGCTGGCTTTGAATGATGTGGTCGATGAGATAATACTCATCGGGTTTCCCCCCTCTAAGAAAATATATATGGTACAAATGTGGTAGGGTGTGGTACTGTACACTTCACCTTCTTCTTCTTCATCCTCCAACCATAAGGGTAGATCATGGTCAATGGAAGGCTCGGCAGGAGGATTAATACCAGTTGCTTGGACAAGGGCCCATTCTTTATAGTAATGTTTCTGGCCCTGCGACTGATATAAGCATCGGTAGTGGGCAACCAAGGTCTTCCTAAAATGACAGGATATCCATTAAACTTGGTTTTTGGGTGGAGGACCAGGAAATATCTGGGGTACTCCCAGAAGTCGATTGAGACCATAACATCCTCAACAATTCCTTCCAAAGCTACCATGGATCTGTCTACAAGTTGCACAACAATGGTGGACTTTCTCAAAGCTCCTTAGAGGTTGAGTTTAAGCATATTTTCCCTAGTCATCACATTGATGGCATCCCCAAGATCAATCAGAGTGTGGGGGACTATGAAACCATCAATTTGTACATCTAGTACTGGACTCCGAGGGTCTAGATACTTCGGGAAGATCACCCTTCCCAACATTAAGTCAGACAACTGTCCCACAACATTGATGTTGGGGGGTGTCTTTCCTCTTTATCCCAGGTTTCTTAAATATTTTTTCTTTGATGAGCCCATTGTAAATAGTGTTAGGTCCCTATATCACTAGTATAGCCCCTTATTATTGTTAGTGTAAACCCCTTATTGTTATTATTGTACCCTTGTAACCCCCATTTTGTTATTATTGTGCCCTTAAATTATTATTGTTAGGTCGGCTAGGATTACATTGTGGCCACTAGGATTACATTATGGCCCCATGGACTCCTATATATAGAAAGGAGGTTTTGTAAATTGTATCATCCAAGAATTGTTCATTTATGTAATGTATTGGAGGTTGCCCCCTCGAAGTGGCTTATTTCTAAGGCGTTGATATCTCTTTTCTTCTATTTTTGGAGCTGGTTACACAACATTTGGTATCATAGGTTTGGATTCTAGGGTTTCGCTGCTCCAAACAGGTCATCGTGGAATTTTCGCTATAAATTTTTTTCTACGAAGTTTCAGAAGCTGAAATTTTTAGGGTGCGAAGAAAAAATCCTAAGGAAGCTTGTATAAAAATTTCAGAGTTTGGTTCGCAATAATTTCAGAGATATGATCTGTGGAAGTCAGGTATTTTTTCAGGCTCCTAAACAGGTCATCGTGGCATTTGCGCTATAAATTTTTTTCTACGAAGGTTCAGAATCTGAAATTCATATGGTGTGAAGCTGAAATCCTGAGGAAATTCATCAAAAAATTTCAGAGCTTGGTTCGCAATATTTTTGGAGATATGATCTGTGGAAGGTAGTGCTTTTTCAGGCTCCTGAATTTCATCTCAAAGAGGTGATCGTAGGAAAAGTTTAATAACTCTCTCTCTGAAGATTGGATTGGAGTGCCGTCAAAATTGGTCACCAGTACACGGCCTGTAGTTTCTTTGCTATCAATTTCAGAGACAAAGGACAAAACAGTGACACGTGGCAAGTCGTACAAGTTCGCTCTACTAAACCAGTCCAGAATTAGGTCATTGTGGGAGATTGGACACAACTTTGTCTTGGAGAATTCAAATCAGGTCAGACCTGTGGCATTTGAAAGAAGCTTCAGAGATCTACTACAGGGCTGAATTTCAGATATCGAAGATTTTCAACTACAGAGATAATTCAATTTCAATATCGAGCTCCTAAAAGCTAGTAAAAGGTGTGTATTTTTTCCCGAATTGCATAAGTCTTGTTTGAAGAATCAAGTTGAATTGATTCCAAGGGCATATTGTAGAATAGATATCAATATTGGATTCTAAAATGGCCCCTAAAAAGAATTCAACACCCACTAAGCCTTCGGAAGGCTCTACTATGACTCATGAAGATGAAGAATTGCAACATGATCTATCAAAATTACAAGAGCAAATGCAACAGTTTTCACTCTCGCAAAGAGCAACAAAAAATGAAATGGAAGTTTTGAAGAAAGGCATGGAAGTGAAGATGGACAGTTTGAAGAAAGGCGTGGAAGCTAAGATGGATGAAATGAAAGACAACATGGAAAACATGAAGAGTGATCTAAAAGCATACATGGAAGGCTTGATGACAAGCTTAAAACCAGAAATGATTCCTAATGGTGGAAATATAGGAGAAGAACCTCCTGATGAGAACAAAATAAAATTTAATTGTGATTTCATAAACTCGAATGTTGGCGGGAAGAACCACCATATTCCAAAAATGGATATGAGGAAGTTTGATGGAAAGGATCCTGTAACATGGATACTACAGATGGAGCAATATTTTGAACTCCATAATGTGCAAAACACACAAAAGGTACGCATTACAACTTTACATTTAGAACAAAATACATTTGTATGGTATCAATGGCTTTGCTCCCGTAAAAAAATTGTCACTTGGTCAATTTTTACGGAGGAAATGATAGCACATTATGAGGATACAAAGAGCGACACCTTCTTTACCCAATTGATAAATCTCAAACAAAAGGGTTTAGTGGGGCAGCACATTGAGGACTTCCAAAAATTGAATATAAGGGTAACTGATATTCCAGAGGAACACGGGATTGATCTCTTCATAGGCACTTTAAAGGATAACATCCAACATGAAGTTCGCGTTTTGGAACCTGATTCATTGGAGAAGGCATTCGGGTTGGCAAGAAAAATTGAATGTAAAATTATGGCGACAAGGAAGCCTACCACTCACTTCTATAAAGAGGGAAGTGTTGCTACTCCTAGATTTCAACAACCTACAAGGTTGACACCACAACAATTGGAAGAAAAAAGAGCAAAAGGGCTTTGCTACGGTTGTGATAGCAAATACACTAAAGGTCATAAGTGTGCTGAGAAGAAATTATTTTACATAGATTGTGAAGAAGAAGAAGAAAATGAACAAGAAGAGGATATACACGAGGAACCACCCCTAGAAGAGGAAGAAATGAATCCGACCATATCGTGTAATGCACTGGCAGGAATTACCACTCCTCAAACTCTCAAGATAGAAGGACATATAAAAAAGAAAAGGGTAATAGTGTTGATTGATTCGGGTAGCACCCATAATTTTATTCATTATAAGGTAGCCAAGGAATTAAATTGTTTCCTATACCCAGCACCAGAATGTCAAGTGATGGTTGCAAATGGAGGAACTATAAATTGCTCTGGAAAATGCCATAATATCAAGCTAACCATGGGGGAATATGTATTGACTAGTCCAATGCTTGCCATTCCTATAGGAGGTGCTGATGTTGTACTAGGAGTACAATGGTTACAATCTTTGGGGACGGTAGCTTTTAATTTTCAAGAACTTTTCTTGAAATTTTTTTCAGAAGGAAAGGAAGTCGAATTACGGGGTAATGCGGGGAAGCCAGGAAGGATAATAAGCTCTAATGTCATGACAAAGCTTCTAAAGAAAGAACAGCGAGGCGTAATTGCACAATTATGCTCACTAGAAGTTCCAACATCAAAATCATCTATTTCTGCAGGTCTCCAACAAGTCTTGGACAATCATTCCAAGGTGTTTGAAACTCCCAAAGGACTCCCACCTATTCGTGATCATGATCATGCTATTCATTTGATTCCAGGAAGTGTTCCTCCAAACATCGGGCCTTATAGATATCCTTACTTCCAAAAGAGCGAAATTGAACGTATGATTGCAGAAATGTTAGAGGCAGGTATAATTCAACCTAGTCAAAGTTCTTTCTCTGCTTCTGTAGTATTGGTACACAAGAAGGATGGATCATGGCGAATGTGTCCAGATTATAGGGAGCTCAATAAGCTCACCATTAAAGACAAATTTCCCATTCCTGTGATTGATGAATTATTGGATGAATTACATGGAGCAATTTATTTTATCAAGTTGGATCTTCGTTCAGGATATCATCAAATTAGAATGAAGACTGAAGATATTCCAAAAACAACATTTCGAACTCATGAGGGTCATTATGAATTTTTGGTCATGCCTTTTGGCCTTACCAATACACCTTCTACATTTCAAGGGTTGATGAATTCCATTTTCAAACCCTTCCTTAGAAAATTTGTGCTAGTATTTTTTGATGATATACTAATCTACAGCAGGTCTTGGAAGGATCATGTTGAACATGTTGATAGGGTGCTCAAACTATTGCGGGAGAAACAATTATATGCAAAAAAATCCAAATGTTTCTTTAGAGTATAAGAGGTGGAATATCTGGGTCATATTGTATCTCACGATTGTGTTAAAGTAGACCCTAAAAAAATTAAAGCCATTAAGGAATGGAAAGTCCCCACAACCATAAAGAAGTTGCGCGGATTTCTCGGGTTAACAGGGTATTATCACAGGTTTGTTAAGAATTATGGGAGAATAGCAGCACCTCTAATAACATTATTGAAGAAAGATGCATTTTCATGGACTCCTTAAGCAACTAAGTCCTTTGAACATCTTAAAGAGGCAATGTGCCTAGCACCGGTCTTAGCTACACCGGACTTCACAAAAACCTTTATTGTGGAATGTGATGCCTCAGGAAATGGAATTGGTGTGGTTTTAATGCAAAAAGGAAGACCCATTGCTTTTGAAAGTCGTCCAATCAAAGGAAAGTATTTACAGAAACCTATTTATGAGAAGGAAATGTTAGCAATACTGCATGCACCAAAGAAATGGCGAACTTACCTAATGGGAAGACACTTCAAGGTAAAAACTGATCATGATAGTCTTAAACACTTTTTGGAACAAAGACTATCTTCAGAAGAGCAGCAAAAATGGGTCACAAAGATGTTGGGTTATGACTTTGAAATAATCTACAAAAAAGGAAAGGTTAATGTTGTTGCAGATGCACTCTCAAGAAAGAATGAAGAGGTGGAAGCATTTCTTTGTGCCATTTCTATTATCCAACCAGATTGGATAACTAAAGCAAGAGATGAATGGAAGAAGGACAAAGATGTATGGACACTCATTCAAAAAGTTGCAGCAAGATCCTAGTACATCTGATACATTTAGTTGGAAAAATGATTCCTTATGGTACAAAGATCGCTTATATCTTTGTAAGAATTCCCAACTAAAACAAAAGATTCTTCTGGAATTGCACACTTCTCCTTTAGGAGGACACTCAGGATTTTTAAAAACTTACCACAGGGTGAAGAAAAATTTTTTTTGGGATGGCCTTAAATCTGATATTCGAAAGTTTGTGGCGGAATGTTTGGTTTGCCAGCAGAATAAAGTGGAAACAATTAAGACCCCAGGACTTCTACAACCTTTATCCATTCCAAGTCAACGTTGGGAGGAGATTTCAATGGATTTTATCACGGGTTTACCTAAGTCCGAAGGAAAGAGTGTCATCATGGTGGTAGTTGATAGACTTACCAAGTATGCACACTTTTGTGCATTATCTCATCCATTTAAAGCAAGTACGGTTGCTACTACATTTATGGACAGAATTCAAAAGCTACATGGAAGCCCAAGGGTTATTGTGAGCGACAGAGATCCCATTTTTACTGGAAATTTTTGGACGAAGTTATTTTCTTGTTTGGGTACTCAATTAGCTCATAGCTCAACTTATCATCCTCAATCTGATGGTCAAACTGAGATAGTAAATAAATGTTTGGAAGGATATCTTCGTTGTTTTGTATCTGATAAACAAACACAATGGGTCAAGTGGTTACCTCTTGCTGAATGGTGGTATAACACTTCCTTCCATACTGCGGCAAAAATGACCCCATTTATGGCACTTTATGGATATCATCCACCATCCATCACATCATCTTTAAGGGAAAATTCGAAGGTTCAAGCGGTGGAAGATCACATCGAGCATCAGCAAGAAGTTCTCCAACTCTTAAAGGATAACCTGAATTTGGCACAAAATCGAATGAAACAACAGGCAGATCAACATCGTAGCGAGAGAAGGTTTGATGTAGGAGATTGGGTATTTTTACGGCTACAACCATACAAACAAATGTCCCTCAAGCAAGCAAAGAAGGATAATAAATTATCGCCAAAGTACTATGGTCCTTACGAGGTGTTGCAAAAGATTGGTACTATGGCATACAAATTGGAGCTTCCTGCTTCTTCGCGAGTACATCCAGTTTTCCATGTTTCATGCTTAAAGAAGGTTATAGGTGAAAATCTTCCAGTTCAAACAGTATTGCGAGAACTTGATGGGGAAGGGAAAATCATATTGGAACCTGAAGCAGTCATGGAAAAAAGAACTCGACAACTACGGAATCGATCAATTTCAGAGTATCTCATCAAGTGGAAGAACTTACCCACTGAAGATTCTACATGGGAGGATGAGAATTTTATACAGAAGCACCCAGAGCTACTCAAGTGTTGAGGACAACAATTTTTTTGAAGGAGAGGGGCATGTTAGGTCCCTATATCACTAGTATAGCCCCTTATTATTGTTAGTGTAAACCCCTTATTGTTATTATTGTACCCTTGTAACCCCCATTTTGTTATTATTGTGCCCTTAAATTATTATTGTTAGGTGGGCTAGGATTACATTGTGGCCCACTAGGATTACATTATGGCCCCATGGACTCCTATATATAGAAAGGAGGTTTTGTGAATTGTATCATCCAAGAATTGTTCATTTATGTAATGTATTGGAGGTTGCCCCCTCGAAGTGGCTCATTTCTAAGGCGTTTATATCTCTTTTCTTCTCTTTTTGGAGCTGGTTACACAACAAATAGGGACATCCTTAATGGCATGGAGAACGGGTATTTTCACACAGATATTTTTTAGTTCTCCCAGAAGTTTAGTCTCTTCAGGGATGTGTTGACTAGGGTGGATCAGGCACTCAGGAAAATGAGGTTGATTGGTACGAGTATTGCTCTCTTCCTTTTCCTCCTCAACCTCTATAGGTGGAGATGGAAGATGATTATCTTGCAATACTCTTCTAGACCTGAGGTTAATCTCATGTATCTCCACAACATAAAATGGATAGGATGTTTCCCCACCGTAAACCTGTTGTGCCTACTTGTTGTTCAAGTTTGGATTGGGCTGGGAAGGCATATGAGGCAACTTAGGTGGAGATATAACTGTTGGATCAATTGAGGTGTCCACAGAGTGACCTTATCGTCCTTCCAACATGTTTTGAATTACGTTAATCTTGAAAACCACTCCTCTAATTTTTGCACAAAGGTCACAAAGAAGATCTCGTTAACCTATGTGAAGATACACTTATGTTTCCAATGTTCAACAAACAAGTTCTTACTTTTTTTTTCTTTAAGGGAAAATTCTTGAATTTTCTTCTCAAACCAGTCTTCTAATTCAGGCTTTGATGGCTACCACATCACCCAATCTCTCTCAAAATGATCCTTGTCCCTACAACGGAACCATTTTTTGGCTTAAGGGGTCCTGACCCAAGTTCAGAGTTAAAGTTAACCAACAAAACCCTCTTAGTACTGGCCCTTTCGATAGTGACCTACTTGCGCAAGTCACAGTATCACCCGAAGTAGTACGGGGGGGTGTTGGAACCAGGTTTCCACACCCTGAGAGAGAATTATATGATGTGGTTGTCTTCAGATCTAAAGCAACCGTGATTTGAGCCTCGCAACAAACAGACTAACTAGAAACCCTAACCAGACAGAGTTAAGTCATTTTACAAAAGTTAAACTACGTGCGCACAGTTACAGATCCACAATCCCTTTCATTAGTCCTTAATACATAACAATAATGTTCAATAGCAATAGATCCTTACATTGATCATTCGTTTAGGGTAACAGAAAATCGCGCAACGAATCCAAACATAGATAACACAGTAATTGGAAATAACATGCAGAAACAGATCATAAAGAAAAATACAGATGCATTTAATACTATAATATCATCCAAACATTCTTTTATTCATTCACAGTTCCTATCTTCATTACAACACCTTTGATCTAGCCCCGCACACAACCAGCAGGGTTCACACACAACAGGACTAAGGTCTCCAAGCACACAACCAGCAGGAGCCTTCTAAACCCAGACAATTTCACTTCTTAGCTCAGGACATCAAAGCATAGTTTAGATGTCTTACATTATTCCTCCTATCGACTCGATATAGACTCCTATTTATACCTTTAGCCTATGCTCATCTAAGGTATGAAAACTGTGGTTTGTGGCCCCTAGTTCTACCTTTTGGCCCATTACAACTCATGAGGGGCTTTGACCTACCCCAAAGCCCCTTGAACTATGATTTTTTTAGCACGCATGAATAAACTAACAAAAATTTACAAAAAACATATTATTTTCATCAAAATTCAGTCCTAAGGGACTCCGCTATAAGAGGCCCCCAACATAATCTTGTGAATCATCCTAAGTCATAGTAGTACTGGGTTCTTCATTTTGGTCTGCAATTCTTCAATAGCAACAACAAAGGGTGCCAGGACGCTCATTCTCTGATTCTCTTTAATCTGCGCTATGTCCACCAGCTTCTGCGACGTCAGCCCTTTTGCTACTATATTTATGCTTTGAAGGGTCTGATTCAAATTCTTAAAGGCTACATCTAGGTCCTGTGACAACTTCATCGCCTCGTCTACCCACGGCTTTATGTGCTTTGTCACAATATTTTTCTTCCTCTGTAGCTCCTCTACGTAATCACGCATAATTTGACTTGTCTGTAGGTGGGCCACATGCTGAGCATGGACAAAAGTGGCCAGGGCCTCCTGGAGGTCGTCGAATGCCTGCTCTTTAGCGTGCAATTCTTGAGAAATCTTCTTGACTAGTGGGTCTGTTTGAACAGATTTCAACAGTCACATTGATGTTTCGAGCAGCGCATAGTCATTTTCAACATTAAAGAACGATACTTTCTAATGCTTCCTTCACCAAGGATTCTTGATGCATGTGCACCTCCAGGGGAGTCTCTGGCTGCAGCTTAGCCTGGAACACTGCAATATGTTTCTTGAACTCTACTTTTACCATATGTACCTCTGACCAAGAAGCCTTTAGTGCTACTATTAGGCTTTCAACTTTAACTTGTGGTGCGGCTGATGCAGGAATGGCTACTTCTGGAAGATCACCACATAACCTGTTGATCAAATGCTCTAACTCTGCGCGTTGAGCCACGGCCGCCTACTACGATGTCTGTGTTTGGAGTGATTCTTCGGTTTTAGCTGCAACCTTTTGTTCCACTTCACTCAACTATTGTTGCATGCATGCCTCCCTGCACTGTAGCTTGTCAGAGATGATGGTTTGGATAACATGTAGCTTTCCACTCAGAAACATGGAGAGATTGATCTCGACCTCTGGGCAGGTATGCACTTGTGCGCGTAGTTTTGGATGCTCCAAAGTGATTGCTGTGGCCAGGAAGGGGTAGATCCTACTGTTTTTTTTGGTGATCATCATTGCTATAGGCAGGCTCACTTGAATCAGCCTCGCTTGATTCATGCTCGCTTGTAAATTGTCGGTCTTCAGCTCGAGTACCTACAACCCAGATTGTAATGCTTCGATTGCAGCTTTGTACTGTTATTCCATGGCGGTCCATCTGTCTTCAGAATCATATGCAACCGCATCTGCTATTTTATCCAGGTCATCTTCAATCAAAGTGAACTCTTATGCGCCTCCAACTTTGGATCCTTTCCACTTCTTGCGCGGTCCCTTGGGGGTTTCTGCACCAAGTCTTGTGCCGTGTGAACATTCTACACCAGTGACGTCTAACCCATCAAGGCCTCTAGGGTCCACATCAACTTCAACGCCAATATCTTACTCTGTGTCCTTCTCTGCTTCCTGCTTGGGATCCTTCTCACCGTTCTTGTCTGCGCCTGTTTCTACATCTTTTAATGAAGAGATCTCTGGATTATCCACAGTGTTATCAAACAATGGTCAATGTTTAAAATCCCAACAACGATCCATATTTAGGACAAGATGATGAATGAAAAGTGAAAGAAGGATGTAGAGGACAAGGTTTATATATAGTGAAAAGAGGGGAAGAGGAAGAGCCAATAGACTAGTTAATATTTTGTTATTTTAATTTAAAGAGTTTTATTATATTATTTTTATTTTTTACAAATAATAAATTTATTTTTATTTTTAATAAATTTAATAGAATATATGCTATCATATTCACTAATTAAATAATAATAATTATTAATAAAATTTATTTTATGTTATAAAACCTAAGGTTTTTTTTTTTAATTTTTAAAATTTCTTATAAAAGAATATATAATATCATATTCATTAACTTAATAATTATTATTATTATTATTTTAATTTAATAAATTTTTATTTTTATTAATTGCTTAATTGTAAGTGATAAAACCTAAAGTAATTAAAATTTTTAAAATTTTTTAAAATTTTTAAATTTTTATATATTAATTTCTTAATAAATTTTATTTTTAATATAAATTACATAAATTAATTAAATTTAATATTAATTTTTAGAGAATAATTTAAACTAAAAACCCTAAATATGACAAACCCTAAAAATACTAGAAAGAATTATTTACAAAATTGAAAATTATTAATTAATTAATTAATAAAAATAATATTTAATAAAAATAAATAATAGCTTACTTTAATTAGTATTAACATTCATTAATTCAAACAAATAAATGAATGTTAATAAAATTATTGTTTATAAATATTATAAATTAATTCTATTAATCATTGTTTATTCAATTAATTATTAAAATTCAATCCTAACTAATCTAATTTTAAATATGTTCATTATTAAATATAATTTATTTTTATTATTTTATTTTTATTAAAAACTTTAGATACTAATAATAAGTATTAATTAATTAATTTTTATTAATAGAAAATAAAAATTAATTAATAAGGATAATTATTAAAAGTAAATAATTTAATTAGATGCTTGCAAAGACCAAGCCCTAAAAAATAATTTCGGAGGAGAAGCAAACTTGAGATACAGTACCTGGGTAGAAGACGAACTCTAGAAGCACATATGTCGAATTAGAGGCCAACAATTGTCACTGATCTCGTATCCTCCATCCCTATTAATGTTATGTGGGTGTTTCATAATCTCGAGCGCTTCTCTAATTTTTCTTGTTCGATAGTGTTCCTCCATGGCAATGATCTTAGCATCCTCCTGACATAAGTGATGCTTAGTTTTTTAGGAGTGCTCAATAAGGGCCGAAGTGCGAGATCACTCGTGCTTAATATTGGCACCATGCTCCTTAAGACGTTTTTGAAGAGAGCGCCCGGTTTCACCAATGTAACTCTTCCCACGCGAACAATCAATCTTGCAAACACCTTTAAGCTGCTCATGACTACTACTATCCTTAATTGACCGCATTTTTTTCTTTATGGTTCCTACTGCTGAAAATTACGTGAAAATGTACTTTCTTCCCAAAACCTTGGCGATCTTATCCGTAACACCCTTAATGTATGGTAGAAAAACCCTACCACAACTTTCTTGAGGTCCTTGGTGCTTCTTGAATATGAACGAACCTTCAGCTCTTTTAATGGCCTTTCTGATTTATCTTTCTCTATATCCTATACCCATGAAAACAGATGTCAAGTGAGTGGTTTCATCTTTTAGATGCTCCTCATTGGATATCATCATAGCTCTTACCGAAAGAGTATTAAGGACACCAAATTTCTAAGCAAGATGATGGTAAGACTCAGCATGAAGGTAGTTGTCACTACAACTTTTTCAGTGCGCAGCTCGAATTCTTTCTCTTTATCTCCTAGAGTTCCTGATCTAGATGATGTAACGTTCTGGGTAGAGTCGAGCCTAACTTTCCACACTTCTGGCTAGGTCGCAATGACCTCATCGACCTCCACTTCAGTTACCATTAAGGGACAGTTATACCACATAGGATCATTTCGCACCCTGATCTGCACATGGTGCATGGTTATACAAAAATATGCGATGCTTTTGTACTTCTCATAAACTGCTGGGGATAGTCTTGGTCGCGAATGGATTGCTGCTATCAACTTGCCTTCAAATAGAATCCAAAATATTTTGTTTTCCTTCACTCGCTTGGGGTCGAAGGAATCCCAAAGATTGGCGTAGCGTGCCCCCTTTCATACGTCAGGATCCAATTTTTGGAGGACCGCCCCCTCTAGGGTCTCCCATGCTATGAGCACAATGAGCAACAAAAACCAAGAGTAGCAGAACTTCTTGCCTTCTTCTTGCGCCTCACGTACATTGTCCAACAACTCTTGGCAAAGAAATTAGGACCAGTTTTAGCTGACCCCCTTCTCGCATTGGACTGCCAATGCAATTACATGCGTAGGGACTATCTTTGGTCAGCACTTGCGCATCAACTTATAGCCTAGGACTAAGGTCCCTAGGCGCACACCCAGGTCTGCAATTAGTCCTTGGGCACACACCTAGGTCTACAATTGTGTGCACCAGGAATCCCCTGGCATCTTGTTCGACCAGGTAATCTTTCTTTACCTTTGTAGTGACCTTGAGCTCATTGATTTTTTCAAAACTTTCCATAGGATGAGGCCCCTTCTTGGGCAAGCCAGTGATCTGGTGGATTAGTGCAGTGTCTATCATAATCCTTCCTTAAATTTATAGGCATTTTTCATGCACCAACACTAGCAATTAGCGTGCGCATATAGTGGTGATAGGGTACCTCCCGAAATGAGGAATCCTCAGTAGATTGAGGATCCCAGCATTGCTCAGCCCGTGCGCCCATGACATAGGCTCAACCTTCATCACGTCGTCATAAAGCACGTGCTCTAGGTAATATTATGGCACCAACTCAAGGAATGTCTCTTACTTTTCTAAATCATAGTCATCAAACTTGACATGAGGAATCTTGCCGAACATATCTTCAATCAGGGGGACGACCTGTGGGACTAGCGGCATCTGCAGGTAATCCCTCACCATGTCTATATTTTTTGATACACACACAAAGGGTCTGTGCAACTTTACATATGGTGGTCGCCATGATATTGGCACAATGAGCACAACCTCCTCGGTGGCATTCATTGGTCTCTTTTTAGGATCACCCATAGGTGACCTATCCTTAGTAGCTTGCTACGGGGAAGTCACATTCCTAGGAGAGGTCCGTGGCTTGGAGGAGGACCCATTCATCATTTTCCACTTTCCTTTAGCCGACATAGACACGAATTCTTCAACTTCAGGTTGTTATCACCCTAGTAATTTCTTAAGTTGTGGGATTTGATTTTTTAGTCAAAGAACACTAGGGGTAACAACAAACCTACTTTGGAAATCTAGGATCTAGCCTTCCTAAACTTCAGAGAGAGCTCTCTCTTTATGATTTAACTTTGTTTTTTATTTATATTTTAGGCTAGTTATGATAGAACAATTGGTTTTGGTTTTGAATTGTTTGGTGGGAAAAATCACTTAGAGATAAAATATGAGAGAAATCTACTTATCCATTGGGCTATGGGGTCAAACTCTAGCAATCAGTACTAGAATGCAAGGCCAAGAGGGTGCAAATATATTCAGGGCAAGGTAGATAACCCTCAGAGTTTTGGTGAAAAGGTTTTTTGGTGAAATGGAATGATTCGGGATAAAGGGAAATGAAGGATCCTTTGATCTAGAAAATGGAGGAAAAGGCAAAGGTCAAATGGGAGTAGGAGCAATTAAGAATTCCTAACTCCAGAAATCAGCAGAAAATATTGAAATGGTATCTTAGTTCAAAACAGGGAGCAATTACACTTAGTCCTGTATTAATATTCCTAGTTACTCATTCAGATTGAACAAGCACATAATGAAATAGCATGAAACTCAAAAAATAACACAATGACAAGAAGAGATGTACTTTACTCTTCAAATTATCGCAAGAATCCTGAATTATGATACCCAATGAGATATCTCTAGTCTGCTACTTCGAAAATCAACTCATGCAAGCCTCCAATGTATCAACAAAAATTCTATAGTAATCTTAGCAATTTTATTCCACACTTAATACTTCAAAAAGTGAAGTATTTATACAAAATATTGTTTACAAATATCCTAGAGAGATCTAGGAATAACTCTAGGAAATATAAAATATCTTTACACATTAAGAGGGATAGTTTCTTAAAAATTTAGCAAACTGTCCTCTTATCCAAAAAATATAGAACGACTAAATCTAATCAAGGAGCCTTTATTGGCTAGCTGTCCTGCTTGCTGGAAAATTGGAAAATATATTTATTGAAGTTGTCATGACTAATACTACTTCCTCTGATACACATTAACGGTGTACTTTATTTACTCTTTCACTACTATAAAAAGAAAACTTCCAACAGTAAAAATCTAATGACTTTTTTATTTTTCTGTTTGACTGTTTCACCTGCAGTTTTCTTCACTGTTTGGCCTTTGTACTGCTACATTAAATCTGTAAAAGCCTACCATTGTTCAGAATTTGGTATTTTCACATTCCTAAGTTTTATGAAGTTTTCATCTGCATCTATGTACTTGGAAAAATTTGGCTTGAAAACAAAAAGATGTTTGATTTCATTCTGAAGAAAAAACAAGTCTTCAATGTATTGGAGAGCCCTGTGGCAGTGGCTTCTTGATTTGTTCCTTTGCACGATCCCTTATATTCTTGTCATAATCATTTTGGGTCATCAATTTCTCATTGAAGACACGAATATCAGGAAGTCCAGCTTGTCTAAACATAGTGTATTTTGCTAGGAACTTAATTATTGAGATATTCATTGCATCACATTTTTCCTCCAAATTGTTCATTAAGTTTCTCTTTGCCAAAACTTTCTTAATTTGTAGAATGGTCTTTGTTCTATCTTCTATATTCAACTCTTCTAACTCTGCTCTATTTTTATTATTCAGGAAAGTGATAAGCTTCAAAGCTTGTGCTGGTTTATCTACTGATTCTTCTTTTGTTTTTTGGATCTCAGCTTGGGCAGCTAGAAGCAAATCTCTCTGTTCATAGATGATTTGGATTGATGGCCACTGAAGATGTATAGCCTCAATGATATTGGTCCACAAATAATTTATTATAAAAGAAATATGTTCAGTAAAATTTACCTGCTTTATTAAAGTCTTCACTTGTTCATCCAGTCTGTTGGCCCTTTGCTCATGTCCTTTAGCTGTAATTAATGCATTTTTGTTTGAAGATTCCAGATTCTGAATTGTCCTTTTCAAACTGTTAATTTCATTATTTTTCAAAGACATTTCTTCCATTGCCTTCACTATTTGCCCTGCTACATCTGGCTACTGTATTTGTGTTGTTGAAGATTTGGTATTTGATGTAGTAACTGATTGTATTGGCACTGCAGTTGTCAGTGGCACATTTGGTGCTAAATTTTCTCCTAATGTCGAAGCCACAACAGTAGTGATAATTGGTATGACTGTAGGGACTATTGGGGCATAATTTTTCTTCACATTTTCTTTTTCTTTTATAAGTATATCCATTTGACTCTCCATATCTTTAATTTGGGCAGTTAGCTTTATGATCAACTACATCATTTCTTCTTTTTCTGTCTTTTCTTGAAGTATCTCCTTACTCTGTGGATGCTCACTTTGAGGAAGTTTTAGCTGCTTCCTCAAAGCAGAAATATCATCATTTTTATTTTTAATCAATACTTCAGCAGCCTACACATCTGATGGATCAACTCCTATATGTAAAATCAATTCTTCTAAGGTTTTTATCCTTAGATCTTTTTCTTAGAGTGATGCCTTGTCTAATTTCATCTGATCCTGTAAGTTTAAGACAATGTTTTGTAACTTTACAACACTCATGGTCTTAGTCACTACTTTTTAATATAGCATCTTTGTGTTGTGCCTGTGAAATACTATATAATCAATCTAATGGATGTTTTCAGTATCTAATTCAACTTCTGTCTTTCTATAATCTGCAACTGTCTTGGGTGTTGAAGTAGTTGGCTGTAAATAAGACATGATCATCTTATTTGTTGCATAATCATAGGCTGAAAGTAACCTGTTCTAATTGCCTGGTTTCTGTTTAAGAAACTGAGAATAAATCTTAGACTTAATCTCTTCATTCTTTGGTTTGATTTGCTTGTATTTTTCTTTAATATCCAAATATTTTTCTTCTGCTATTTTAGAAGAAGAAGCTTCCATATTAACCTATTTCTCAATCATCTAAGTGTCCTTTTCACTTGCTGCTTGATCTTTTTGCAAATTTGTAAGAGTCTCATTTATTATAAATGTAGCATCCTCATTGTTTACCTGCTGGTCATTATTTATTTCCTGGCCATTGTTATCCTCAATTTCAATCACTTTATCTTTTTCAACAGTAGTGATTTTGGCTCTCTTGTTGTAAATCAATTTGAACTTGTTTTTCGTAGTAGTTTTTGCTGTGTAGCCTCCATCATCTCTGCATCTTTTGTTTGAAGATTCTGGATGCTTTGTAGCTATTATGACCTATGTGGTATCTTCTTTTCCTACTGGCTATGTATTGATATTTGGATCTATCAATGTATTTTCTACCCATTCTATCTGGTTAGCAAACTTTTCAATATATGGCTTGGGCTCATGTATAAAAGGAGGAAATTTGCATTTGATTCTGATACTGTTGAGAAGACCTTGAGGGTCATAGTTCCAAGGAAGACTCAATTGAAATTTTAACTCTAATAATTTCTGATTTATTTCCTTTTTAGCATCCCTGTTGTTAACAATAAAAGGGCCAATTTGATTTTTCAGTTTGAACTGATTTTTCTTCTTAGAGGCCATGAAATTGATGGAATCAACATTTAAAACCTGTCTCAAGTACTCTAAATCAAAGACTCTGATAGTCAAATACTTAGGTAATTTGTATGGAAGTAGATTTGTTCCAAAAATTCTCAATTCAGTGTGCTTTTCATACAAATACCAATCTCCTATTTTGCATTGTTATACTAATTGCAGTATTCTCTTCATCTCCTCACTTACTGTTGGTTGTTTTGCCTTATGTAGCAAATTCATAGCTGGCCTAAGGAACAAATCTAAAAAATATGTGTAGTTGTATTCACTTCCTTCTTTCCTCAGCAAGGATGTCCAAAAGACAACTGATAGAGGCTGGCCCTCTATGTTCATTTTCTGTAATGCTATTGGAAAGTGATCAGCTTGAGAAAAAAAAACAAGTGAAATAAGTATGAAGAATATCTGAATACCCCTTCAGTGGGCAGCTTGGTCAATTGATGGTGGATATTATCAGCTATAAATCTGGAAAAGTCAAAAATCATAGCAGGAGGCTGACAAAAAAACAAGAATGGATTCATCAGTGAATCCATCAGTGAAGTAACCCAATATGAAATATAGCATTGAAATCGCATGCCTAGAACCCTCAGGAAACTTCAAAGTAGAATATGGAGGGTTTACTTTTGGAATGTCTACATAACAAGGCATAAAATTCTGGAAAATCATGAATCTTTTGGGGAAATATAATCCTAAATATAACTGAGTTAATGCTTCAATGGACACGGGGACTGTTCTAGGATCAAACTATAACTGCAACATTTCATTGATAGACTTAGCTGTAATAGAAAAGAGAATTTCTCTATCTACATTTACAATTGATCTTTGATCTAGTACATAGTGCTTTTGGCACAATCTCACAAGGTCTTGGCCTGGATGTTTTACTGGAACTACATATTTGGGTAAGTTGGTTTCCCAAATAGGCATTTCATCATTATCAAGGAATTTATCATAACACCAGTTGTGTATTTCCAATAAATTGAACTCAACCATTGTGTCAGCAATTTTATGATCCATATCGATCAAAGGAATGATTTCAACAGTAGGCATTGGTGGTTGAAGAGGATTTACAGACAGTAGTATTAACAGTAATTACAGGAGTGGATTTGATGGCTTTTGAAGCTTCAGACTTAGGAGGCTTGGCTCCTACAGGTTTAATAGGCTTAGAACCCCCAGCTTTAGGTGTCATCTGTTTCTTGGTCATTTTTAAATAACTAAAGCAAGATTAAACAGTTTGCAATAGTTGGATTTTCTTAAACAAAGGGTTTTTGAACAATTATTGGGCATTTAGGAATCTGGGACATGTGAAACTGGTTTAAGATAGAAAATACAGGTTTTCTGAATGACTAGGGCTGCAAAAGAAACTTTTTAGGTAATCTGTAGGTTTTAAAACCTTTTCAAGCTGTGGCACTGATTTTTTAGGGGTTTTAAACTGAAGATTTGGCTTTTAAAGAAGATTTCATGAATATAGTGAATTCTGGGGAAATTTTGCGAGAGATGCCCTAGTTTTGAGCATTTTTGGGCAAATTTATATGGATAATTTCTCTAATTCGGGCTTGATTAGTTATAAAGGACTTCAATTTTGGATTTTCAAGCTTGAAAGTCGAAAAATACCTTAACTGCAGGTATTCGACAGTCGGAAGGGTTTCAAGATGCTTCTTTGGTTGAATTTGAGCTTTATTTCAATTTGTTGGAGCCGAGCAAGTGTATTCTAGTCTTGAATCGCGAAATCTGCGGTTAAAATGGGATTGGAATGGGAAAATTAGGTTTAAAACACAGTCAAATGCTTCAATTTAGTTGGGCAGGGTTTGTTTTAACAATAGGGTGCGAGAATATCATTGAAAATAAGGTAACAAAGGTTTTAAACTTTTGTTATAAACCTTCATTAATAATAATAAATTCCAGTCCTATTAAATGGCAGGGACGGTTTTTGTTTTTTAATGCGAAAACAGGAAGTTGTTTTCACGTAGGCATTGGGAAGTAAGTGGTATTCCTCAAAATGAACGCGACGCAATGAAAAGATGCCACGTCGTGGGGGGTGGTTTCATAAAAACAACCTATTTTGCGCTAAATTTGGATTGGGGTCATCGTTTATGTTATGAATGTGAAATGGATCCTCCACCGTCGGATCTGAAAGGTCGAAGCGAAGGGATGAGATTTACTTAAAAGTTGCAGTCAAAGACAAGGTGGGACCCCGGTGACTTAAGCGATGGCAGAGAGTTATAAAACCTTTGTATCTTTTTCATTTATAACCAAAGTTTTAATATATGGAGAGGTTTACGCATACGCGGGGATAATGGTTTAAAAGACTTATACCTATGTGAATATAGTGTATAGTACAAAAGGGTTTATCGGGTAGTGCTATATATATAAATAGAGTTTTATATATATGGTAAAAAAGGTGCGTGAGGCAGGTTTATGGAGTTAACTGGGGTTAAACTATATAAAACAAAACATTTTATATATCGGGAAAGGCTTAACTATAAATCAATTAAAACCTTAGGTTAAACAGTTTTATTTGGGAATTAATATGGATATTAGCTTTTGCAAAAGATTGCGAGGGTTTTAAAGCTTAGTTTAAATTAAAATTTAGAATAATCTTGAAAGTATTTTTATTTTTCAAATTTATTTTATACTTTTGAGGACTTATTTGTTTATTATTATATTATATAGTTTATTAAACCATGGGGGCTTAATAACTATAGGGGGGTGGGATTATTTATATATTGTTAGTTTTATGCCAAAGGGGGTGTAATGGGGGTTTTTTTATTTCTGCACGTGGATAATTACTTTGGCATAAAAGCTTATATTAGTGGGTTTTTGGGGATAATTAAATAAAAAGGAGTTATATTAATAGATTAAGGTATCTTTATAGGTATTTAATAACTATTTTAGAGTTAATATGGCAAGGGATAATGAAATACATCAAAAAATATAATTACATGAATAAGTAAAGTGAAAATGTCAAAGCAAAGCTATATCATTTGTAATTTCATCACTTTAACCTAGGATATAATGCTTTTTTGAGGGTTTTTATGTTTTTGTGAATGAAGGTAGTTAGTCAAATAGGGGTTTTATACTTCAGTAAGTAATAAAATGGGTTTTACTTATGAAATTGAATGGTGATGAGTGTATGAAGGGTAAATGGTAATAATTAGGGATTAATATAGGAATTCAACACTTTTAACTTATCAGTTATTGATCCTTGGGTCCGGTCCCAACAGAATTAAGAGAAATTCTCTGGGCCTCTTTAACTAGAAGTCTAGAATGCAGAATAACTATAGGGGAGGGGAAATTAGTGATTGATGCCTGCTGAAAAATATTACAATGATTTTCCCACTTCTCTCTACCTACCCAACTTTACTCTAACATTTTTTCTTCCTTTTTGCAGGTGCATTTGAGCTAGCAACCTTGAAACATTTTATTATTTTGAAAACAGTAAAGCTATCTAATTCTACCTTATTTCTTCCAAGGGCTCAGATTAAAATGATGAGCTCCTCTTTATTCTCTACCTATCTACTTGATTAATCAGGATTAAACTATCTGACTAATCCTTATTCACTATCTAAAACATGGAAATTTAAAACATGATAATTCAAGATTGAACAATTCAACTCATCATGGATTATGGTATTTATTGACACTCTGCCATAATCATCTGCAAAAGTAAAAATTAGTGGCATTTGGACTTGCACACTTTCATGTTTTATTTCTATCTTTTCTTTTGGGGTATATATATTTTTTCTAAGTCCTTTGATCTTTCTTTTATGAATTTTACCCTCTTTTTTATTTTTGATTTTTTGATTTTTTTTACAAAATATGGGAAAACAACTTGCAAAAATAAAATTATGTACATATTTTACAAGATTATCAAAATTCAATTCAAAATTATGAATCCTATATTTATAGGACCTTAACAGTGGCTTCACATGGGGATGGCATTTCCTGGTGAAATGTCAAGAACTCTAAGATTAGTAGCCTTCAACTTTGACCTTTGATGATCCAGTAATTGTCTTTTTTTTTCTGCAAAAATTCATACTTATGATATTTTACTCTTCAAAGATTAGGGCCTTCACTCTGGGCTTCAAATTTGGAAAGAAAATATCAAATCCAATCTACAAAATTGCAATGGATATTTACAATGATGTAAAAAGCAATCTGGAACTAACTATTTATTAACTCGGAAGAATAGTAGTGTTTAAGCATTCTACCATTAACTGGTCCTTCTGGAATATCTGTTCCATCCAAATTTCTAATGAAAAATGCATTATTACCTCTGTATCCATAAATTTCATAAGGTCCCTTCCATAAAAAATAAAACTTTCCATGCTTGCCTTTTTCTTCTCTCCTGGAATCCCATTTTAGTACTTGATCACCAATGTAAAAGTCATCTTCTTTACTTCTTTGATCAAACATTTTCCTAATCTTATCATGAATAACTTGAGATTTTTCATAAACTTCTTCCCTTTTTTGTTGTAGATGAATGGTTTGATTTGTCCTCCTTTGTATGTCATTTATCTCAACTTGTGATTCTTGAATAATCTTCATCACTGGGACACCTAAGGAAGAGGGAAAAACTACATCCATCCCATATACAATTTGATAAGGGGAAGTGCCAATTGACTTTTTGGTGGTAAGACTATCAACCCATAAGGCATAGACTAAATTTTTGTTCCAAGTCTTCTTGTTATTTGAAAGTAATTTCTTAATGATATTTACAAGGCTTTTATTAGAGGATTCAGCTAGGCCATTACCCTGAGGGTAATAAGCAGTAGAGTGGCCTAGGCTAATATGGTACTTGTGGCAAAAGGAAATCATTTTCTTAGATTTAAATGCAACTGCATTATCAGTAATAATTTTCTGTGGGCATCCAAATCTAGATAAAAGGTTGTTTTCAATGAAGGAGATAATGATTGAGTCAGTGGCTTATCTAGTAGGAATAACTTCAATCCACTTGGTAAAGTAATCAGTTGCAGTCAAAATCCATTTATGCTGGCCAGAAGATGGAGGATTAATTTCTCCAATGAAGTCTAAACCCCATTGTTGAAATGGCATCTCGGTAGAAATAGGCTTTAGGGGAAAAGGTAACAATTTATTTTTTCCTTCAAAAATTCGACATTTATGACAGGAGGTGAAATTTTTTTTCACATCAGCAAATAAAGTGGGCCAATAGAAACCAGCTCTGAGGATTTTATCTGCTGTAATTTTCTAGTATAAGCGTCCTCCACAATCACCTACATGAAATTCCTCAAGAATTTTTTCAACTTCTTATTTCAGTAAACAATTAAGTAAAATCCCACTATGTTCTCTCCAAAAAAGCACATTATCTAGAATACAATATCTCATTGCTTTAAGTTTGATAAATTTGGCTTTAGTTTTTGTTAACCCAGGAGGAGCTTGTAAATGTGTAAGTACAAATATAATATCTGAGTACCATGGTGAGTCTATAAAGGCTTCACTGATCAATGGAGTCACCATCTCTTCATGGTTATCTATCTGTGCAATAAAATCTATATCCAATGCATTACAATTAGATTCAGCCATCAATCTGGCTAACCCTTGTCCTTTTATGAGCTTAGTTGGTTTGATCTCTATGTAATATTCAAGGATAGTGGAAATCCACTTTCCTCTCCTTCTATTAGGTCCATCTTGTGTAAGAATATCTTTGACTATAGAATTAGGGACATAGGCAATTATATGGGAGTAAAGTATGTAAACTATGAAATATTTTATGGCTTTAACCAAGGCTAAAGCTTGTTTTTCCATTATGTTGTATTTCAGAGGTGCATCTCTAAGTGTTTTACTAAAAAAGGTTATAGGCTGTTCAAAACCTTGGTCATTCTTTAGCAGTAAGACTGCAGCAATGGTATGTTCTGAGGCAAATGAAAATATAATAAAATCTTTTTTGAAATCTTGGCTGATTAAGGCTAGTGTTTTTGTAAAAGCATGTTTAATAGATTCAAAAGATTGTTTTGCTTCAACAGTCCAATTTAAGATTGAGTCTTTTTTTAGCATATTATTAAGTTCTTTTATGATTTAAGCTAGATTAGAAATAAACCTTCTCAAAAAATTAATTTTACCTAAAAATTCTTGTAACTCTTTGATGTTTCTAGGTGGATGAATGTTCAATATGGCTTCGATTCTTGCAGGATCTATCCTAATACCTTCCTTTAAGATTATGTTTCCTAGTAACTTGCCTTCCTCTAGTCCAAAAAGACTCTTCTTGGGGTTTAAGGATATACCAAATTTTCTACATTTAATGAAAACTTGTCTCAAATGATCCAAATGTTCATTATCTGACTTAGAAAAAACAGTAATAGCATATAAATAAATAACCAAGAATTCATGAATTTCCTTTGAGAAGGCTATGTCCATAGCCCTCTGAAAGGTAGCTCCAGCATTCATCAAACCAAAAGGCATTTTCACATACATGAAAGTGCCCCAAGGAGTGGTAAAAGTTGTCTTAGGTTGGCCTTCTTTCTGAACAAGTATCTTGTTGTATCCCGAGAAACCATCCAACAAAGAAATTCTTGAAGAACCAACTACCCTTTGTAAAATATGGTCCATCTTAGGCAAAGGGTAATTATCTTTCAAAGACACTTTATTGAGATTTCTAAAGTCTACACATATTCTGATTTCACATGTTTTCTTTCTGGTGGGTACTAAGTTAGAAACCCAATTAGAGTACCTGATTGGTGCAATTATCTGAGCATCATACATGCGTTTAACTTATTTTTCAATCAAAGGTAATAAGACAGGATTAATCCTCCTCAATTTTTTTTTAAATGGTTTCTGGTCATCTTTTATAGGAATCTTGTTTTGAATTATGTTTGTGTCATAAGCTTTTAAATCTTCATAACTCTATGCAAACACATTGTGATATTCTTTAAAATTTCTATGTATTTTTCTCTTTCTTGAGGTGGTAAATATTTAGACAATTTGATCAATTTAGGCTTTAATTATGTCCCAATGTTGTATTCCTCAATGTTAGACCTGACTGGTTACATTTTTCGCTTTTTGGGCACATCATTGGAATCAAACAGGTCCTCCAAAGGAGCTAACCCCTTAGGTAAAAAAATATCCTTTAAATCTCGCATGTCTATTTCTTCTTCAATTATTTCCTCTATATCTACCTTCTCTAAGTTGTCTATGTCAGATTGAGTAAATACAGTGGGTTTTTTATATTTATGTACATATAAATTATCTATTTGACATTCAGACTCTGATTCTATGTTACAATGTGAATCTAAATTACATTCAGTATCTATTTTACAATTTTGAAACTCTTCTCATTATTCAAAAAGTGGTAAATCTATTCATATTTAGAGAAAATTTGTCAGTATTTAACATTTTCTGGGACAATGGGTCTATATTTAACTTCAGCAGTATGCCTATGTGTTGGTTGAAATGGCAAGTTACATGTGCTAGCAAAAGTTGCTAAACAATGTGCTTGAAGGTTTTGCTTTCTAGGTATAGTAGCAAATTTACATTCTAATAAATATTCAACTAAATCTGTTGTTGTATCTCTATATCTCGCTAATCTAGAATTATGAACAGAATACTCAGCATTTATTTTTTTAATGACTAATTCTGAATCTCCCATAACTAAAATTCTTTTTTCTCCTAAATTTCTAACGATTTGGAGGCCTAGAATTAATGCCTCATACTCTGCCATGTTATTGGTACATTTAAAGTTAATTCTAAAGGCATGTCCTTCTGAATGACTGGTTTCAATGTTGGTGATCCATACTCCAGCTCCTGCTCCTGTTTTGTTTACAGAGCCATCAAAATCTAAATTCCAAAAAGCTTCATGAAAAATATTATCATTGTTTGGTTTAGGATTTATGTTAATGAGTTCAGTTTGGATATCATTATTATCAAATTTAAATAGAATGAAAGAGTCAAGGTCAGTTGGAGTTGAATAAATTGGATAATTTATGGATCTCTCAGCACTGCTGACCATGAATTTCATTAAATTTTCTCTATAAAGTTTCTTGGGTTGTCCAAATACCGAGATAGCAGCATAGCTCATGTCTATTTGTAGAGATCCCTGCAACTTTGCTCCCCAAGAGCGAGAAAGAAGCATACCATACTTTGGTGGGATTTCAGCTACTAGAATATCCATAACCATGACCTTACCAGGATACTGAACCAAATTAACACATAAGTCTTTAATCAATCCTAGACATTTGACTTTGCTTGAATCAAAAGAAAATAAATCTTTATATGGCCTAGTTATCTCTAGATTTAAAGTTTCCATGATTGCTTTTGGCATTAAGTTATGGGAAGCTCCAGAATATAGCATATGATTGTGTAATATCTGATCGTGAATAGTAAGGCTGATATATAATGGAGGGACTGATCCATTTGAATACTTACCATTTACATCAGGGCCAAAGATCAACTCTAGTTGATCATCATTTAGATTAATGGCATCTTCACCATCATTCATATTCAAAGTTTCAGTGATTGTTGTTTTATATAAGTCATTTTTAACTAGTTTTGTTAAAGGAATGGCTATCTTTAACTTAGATATTTCAGATTGAATATTGAATGATGACTGAGATTTACTAATATGAATATATTCATCTTTTGTAACTATTGTTTGAGATGGTTTTTCCTGATTTTCAACAGTTGTTTTCTTTTCTTCAATAGTTTTGTTATTTCCAGTCTGAGTTTCTTAAATTTTGCTATTTTTAATTCTCTTTTCAGGGGCAGTTTGAGTGGTAGCAGAAGTTTTATCAGTTTTATAACTTTCAGCATAAAATTTTCTTGAGTTATCAGTTTTAGAACTTGCTGATTTAGGATCAGCAGAAGACTTTTTTGGATCAGGAACTGTTGTTTTCACTGCATTAGAAGCTTTAAGAGTGTTATATTTAGGAACATCTTTAGAATATTGAGCTACTTCATCAGTGATGTCAACCATTTTTGGGCTTGGAAAATTTTTGGGATTGGAAGGATTGGAATTTTGCTTGTTTTCTCTTGGAAGAATTTGCAAAATATTTGTTTTCGAAGCTTCTACATTCTTTTTATTTTGATTTGGAGCAGTAGTTTAATTAGAACATTAATTTTTTTTCTCCTAAGGTTATACTAGCTTTGAATTTCATTTATTGCGAACTCATAACCCTGTTTTTAGTTAAAGGATTCACCAGATTCTACTTTGAGTTGTTGAAGCTCAAAGAGTTCTTGATCCTCCTGAGTGAGAAAAATTGTGTTGCTTTCATCTACTCCCAATACAATATTAATGTTATCCTCATCTTCATCATTATTTTGAGAACTTTTAGCATAGTTCTCTTGGAATGGGGGCCTAATATTTTGGTCTGGAGCAGCTTCCTTAGCTTTTCTAGTGTTATTGTTTTTTCGAAAGTTGGGATTTCTAATTTGTGGTTGGTTATCCCAAGAAGGTTTCTTTCTATATTATCTAATCTATCAACCACTCTTTCTAAAGTTTTAGCAAAGAAATCTAATTTTGCATCTGAATTTTAATTTTCTTCTTTTATTGTGACTCTCCTTTCATTTCTAAGTCTGTTTTTCTTGGCTAAGATGTTAATTTCTACACTAACAACATCTAATTGCATCTGTTCTAAAGTGTCTACATCTCTTTCCCTAAGTTGATATGCCATATATGCATCAAATCCATCAGGGAATTTGAGCAATACAGAGTAAGGTGTGGGCTTAAGGTTTGCAAGTATTGAGTTATAAACGTTGTTGTATCTTGTGCAATAGTCTTGGATAGACTTAGTAGGGGATCTTTTAAGGGCATCAAATTCAGACAAAATCTGAAGATGGTTCTTTTTTCTTTCCCATTTATTTAAGAATACTCTATGAAATATAGCTAAATCTGTTATACTACCAACAGCTAAATTCCTAAACCATTTCTTAACCTGTCCTGTTAAACTTTGTGCAAACAACCTCATTTGAACATCAGATTCATCTATCTCATAGATTTCACAAAAATCAGTCATTTTGGTAACATGTTGTTGGGCAGTGTATTGTGAAATACCATAAAACAGTGGGATATTCTTCTGGTAATCTTGAGGCATATCATGGAGGTTTTGGGGAAAAACAAGGGAATCATATCTCGCAACCATGGCTTGAAGCTTTTCTAGGCTGGGAGGTATGACAGTAGTGTGTTGGTAGGATAAATCGTTCTTGCGGACAAGACCGATCTCCCTAGTATCCTAAGGATAGTCTAGCAAAAAACAAAAATGAAATCTATCTTTCTCTAGATATGTTGTGATTTATGATTAAATGTTAAGAGGTTCTTATAAACTTACCATTGATCCAACGCTTGTTTGTAGTAGTCTTCCTTCAGTTGCCTGAACAAATTTCCCTGAGAAACCCGCAATCACAAAAATGCAAACATCAATAGCACCTACATAGCATTCACTCATAAATCATACCTATTATGGTGATCAAGGAATCCATAAAATAAACCATTCAATCAAAAGCTTATTGAGAAAAACGAACTCATTTGTATTATCTTGAAAGTAAGAAGAACCTTACAACCATGTCTGCCTTGATATCGTACATGTCTTCCTGGGGTCCGAAAGCAAGCATCTCCTTCTACTCTAACAAGCCTTGCACTCTTTCAGCCAAATACATATGGGTATGTAATCTTTCCCATACAAAATATCAGCTAAAAGGGTCTAAATTCCAACAACATTTCACCTCAAACAATTACAAAAGCTTAACTCCCTTTGAGGTTGCCCAATGCCTCTTTTTATAGTGAAGGAGAGGAGGTTGTAGCTCCAACTAAGAAGGGATAGAGTCCTCTTTCAAAGGGATAGGATCCATATATCAAGGGGTTAGCTCCTTAATGGATGGGATGCATGAACCTCAAAAGAGTGTACTTTCCACCGCAGCAATGTTTCTAGAAGTTTCTAAAAATAAATTTTAACTGAGCTTCTAGATTTTAATTGCACTTTTTTAATATTTTATAGGGCTACACACCTTTAATTCAAATAAAGTGTGGTGGTATCTACAGGAAAAATAGCAAACAACTGTGGTTCCGCACGTAAGGCTAAGAGAAAGTGCGGTACTTGTGTTTTAAGGAATTTTGTGAGCTTCCTCTTATTTTCAAGGCTTGACATTAGGAACCTGATGTTTTTAGACTTGCAAGGGAGAAAGTATGAGTGATAATGAGCTCATACAGACCATAAAACGTCATGGTGACAATTTTTAGTGCAACAGATTACCCCCTAAAGTGCAAAGTCTGAAATGGATGAAGAGTGAGTCTGTAATATATGAAGAGTGAAGTACTTTATCATTTCTAAGATCAGCTTGTGGACACCCCAGTCGGAACCTGTAAAAAAATTCAATGCAAAACATATATATGTAGATATCATCGCTGAGGTAGGCATTCCCATACTCAGATCAAAACTAACTAGAAAATTGACTAAACTTGTTCTTATACAGGAATGATTTTTTCAATACATCAACAATATAGACATGTGTAGACACAATATAGACACAACCATCTATTTATGAATGGTCTACTGTATAATGAAATAGAAAAATTCCTCACAGCTTGGATGGTGGAAACTAGATCCAAGGTCTCGATTTCCGCTTCCCGAACTAGTACGATTCTATCCATGCGATTGATTGTGTTGAAGTCGAACATGGTAGAAACCACTTGATTACCAGTCAATGATGTGAACTGTTAACAAGTGTGAGAGAAACCACCAATATTGACAATGGCTCTCAAATTACTCAGTACAATCTATGAAATGTGAATGAATGAGCTGAAGTCAAACATTTCATAGAATCATTCGATTGAAAGTCAATGATGCAACCTATAGTCGAAGGTGAGAAACCTGCCATTAAGGCATGCAGATTTCAAGGTACTGACGGCTTCTAGATCAAATTCCTAGATAATGAGTTATCCTCAATAGAAAGTGATCCGTCGTAGGCAAGCCCATGACACAAAACCATTAGATCAAGTTATGAAGAGATATTTGACAAGGACTGACTCAAGGATGGTCAACGTGAAATGGAGACAGATGATTTGCAGATGAATGGTTTGTTTGAATTGTCCTCTTGAACACATAACGACACTGTAGATGGCTTGGTGAAAATTGACCCAAAGCTAATACCCAAAAACTGGCTGAAGACTTTCAATGTGGTTTGATTAACTGTTTAGGCAAAGGATTTTCCCAACCCAGGTGGAAAAAAGTGTCATGTTCAAGAGTGGTATACTTCTCTTCTAAAATCAAAATGTGACAAATAGATTCATTTTTATCTCTTTTCCCCCACCATTGCTGGCAAGTACCTCTTTATTTTTGACAAGCTTGAGGAGGATAACATTTGCTTGTTTATAAGCTCATCCTTTGGATGAGTCCAACTTAGTTTTTAAAATCGAACCCTAAGAAGGAGTGGTTCGTTCCTATTTAAATTTGATAGGTCCTTTACTGTTAAAATTTAACGAGTATAGTATAGGAGAAACTCGGTGTTTTTCAATTTTAGGGAGTCAGAAGAAAAAACTTAAGAAAACTCCATGGGTGTATTTTTTCGTAAATTTAGTCTCTCAGGCCCAAAAAAGGATAAAATAATGTGGGAGAGAAATCTATTGACCGTGATAAGTCAATGTATACCTTTTTCGTAAATAGTCCATTTCAGTTCGTAAAAGGGGTAAACTTATACTGAAGGGACGACTGTTCATTTAATTTAACAAGTTCAAATAGTCAAGTACTCGACAATCTTTTCATATTTCGAGATTTTGAAAAGGGCTTAAAAGAGGACTCCAGAGTTTCGATTTTTCGTGGTTTTTAAGAGCCCGAAAAAGTGATAAAAGTATACTCTCTATCAAAAATCATCAATTTTCCCAAAAAACCTGTATTGTGCACAAAAACTTCAAAAATTACACATACCTGTTTGAGATAAATAAAAATATCTTCGAAAAACTGTCGTTTTAAAGTGAAAAATAAACAAAATTTTGAATTTCATTTATTCAAAAAAACTTATAAAAAGGAGTTTTTCAACTTCATTTTTACTGTTTGATTTTAGAGTGAAAAACTGAGAGCTTTTGGGCAAAAACGTTCCAGTGAATATTTTGGACAATCTGACCGTTGAAACCGAAAACCGTCTGCTCTAGGTAATCCACATCCTCTTTTGCTTGTTTTTAGTCCATTCACATTTTCATTTTAGGGCTTAAAATTCAGTTTTTGGAGAGAAAAATGACCAAAATTTTCGCTCATGGGGGTCCACAGGCACAACACGCGGCCCCTGCTGACCCTGACTTTTTCTCACAAGGAAAAAGGTTGTGGTCCCACACTTTCAATGAAGAGCCCGTGTGTATCTACGCACTGTTTCTAAATCAAAATTGCGGAGGTGGCGTAAAGAAAATAAAAACATGTTTTTCTCCAAATTTACCCAAAATTTTCAAAATAATATGATTCTAACTTGTGATTTTCTTCACTGTAGGACATTTATAATGCTTATTTGGTGAGAAAGTGAGCACAAAGAGGTAGATGAAGCTTCAATGAATCATTTACCAACTTTGCAAGCATTGAGAGCATGTGGTTTGTACAAGTTCTGGGCCATAAAGGGTATGCGGGCTCAAGTAGACCTCCTGACTTGGCTGGTGAACAAATCAGACGTTCAGGACTAGTGTTTTCCCCCTACTAGCTCCACAACTTATCTCAGTAGATCCGGGTAGAGTTCGGGAACCTCGGATGGTCTGATGGACAACATTGATGGCCCGTAATAGCGAGGGTGTTCTGGTTGTTTGATTCCCCCTGACTTACTTTCATTGGTTGAACAACCAACACTTTGTGATCAGGGACTTTTCGTATGCCAGGATGGACTATCGTGGTGATCATGACATGTCTCTTCCTCCAGGAACTCAATGGGATGATTCAGGTAAAAATCTTTTTGACATTTTCTAAGTTTCTAAATTTTTTTTTTTA
The DNA here is from genome assembly GCA_034641835.2 of Pinus albicaulis. Classification (NCBI taxonomy): domain Eukaryota; kingdom Viridiplantae; phylum Streptophyta; class Pinopsida; order Pinales; family Pinaceae; genus Pinus; species Pinus albicaulis. Next base: position 1,270,541,978 of record CM076570.1, read on the forward strand.
AATCATCCAAAACTGATATTGAAAAAACCTAAATGCAGATGTAGGCCCACGACGACCAGTTACTCTTCGCCCTTTCGAGAGAAAGGATGCAGCTGTAGCAGTGCCGCTTCCACAGGGTCAATCAGTAGAGATCCTGACCGATCTTGAGCATCATCTAAAGCGTCTGACTATGGATATTCTAGAGACTAGCCTAGATGACATTCCACTTTGATTACAGAGATATGTGATCGGAGTTCCAGGACCTTTTAGGAGATTCCTGAGTAGGGTGGTGCGAGCAGTAGTTTATTATCATGATCATCGCCACGGATAGTGGTTGATCGACTTTGTAGACTTAGGACATTTTGATTTTTGTATTATCATTTTTGCCGATCATAAGGTGTTTTTCAACCTATGATCAAAGATGATGTATATTTTGTAAACAATACTCTATGCTATGATATATCACTATTTCTGGTTATCTGTCTTAACATGTTACTTGAATGTTGTTTTAATTTACTGCTTTCATTATTGCAAACGTCTGTTTATAACACTAGAAGCTACTGCATCTGCTAATGTGTTTAAACTTCTTGGAATGTGTTGATATTCAATATAGTCAAATTATCGCTCCAAGAGATGAACTTTCAAAAATAATTGTAACAACACTGGATTTTTAATTGCATAAACCCTGTTAAGCTGTAATACAATGAGTTCAGAATCTAACCTAACAATCAAACTCCGAATGCAAAACGAAATGGATTCACATAATAACTAAATCACTACACTATACTCTGCAATTTTATTCGTTGTTTGATTGAGGCTTACCCCATGCATAGACATTAACTCATCAGAGGGTGAATACAGAACCCAAGCTGTGGAAGAAATGTTCCGTGTACTATGACAAGCACCATCAGCAAAACCAATGTATGTCTGAAAAGACATCGACATTTGCAATATCAAGAGAAATCCAGATAAGCAGGGATAGTAATAAGAGCACACTTTAAACTAGGCACGCTTTTCAAATCTAAGACACACCAGCCGTAAAGAAACTAATCTAACAAAAGATCTCCACACAAGATTTAAGCATAATATCTTTTCAGATAAAGCCCATTTCTAGGTTTATCTAAAGAGACCCCGTCAAAATATATTAATTCATAGGCCCCTTTTACTAGCTTGTGCTTAACAATGTAAGGACCATGCCACATAGGTTCAAATTTCCTAGCCCCTAGCTTATCATTAGCTTGATCATATACCAAAACTAGGTCTCCTTCCGAAAAAATGAGAGGTGTAACATTTCGATTGCACTGAGCTTTCATTCGTTTTGCATGAGCTTCGGTTGCTAATGCAGCAGTGTGCCGACTCTCATCTAGTTGAGCTAAGTATAAAAAACATTTTTCCTCTTCAGAAGTAGCTGGTAGTAACTCTATGGCTAGTTGAAGTGACGGTATTTCACATTCAATGGGTAATACAACTTCTAAACCGTAGACCAATTGAAAAGGAGTAAATCCGGTTGATGTTTTTGCTGAAGTCTGATATGCACAAAGTGCTGAAAAGAGCATGGTATGCCAATTCGACTTATGAATTCCAATGATCCGTTTGATCATGGTGACTAAAAATTTGTTGATGGCTTCTACCAGACCATTAGCCTGTGGGTAATAAGGAGTAGAACTATCGTGGCGCAGGCCAAGGTGATCTGTGAGTTCAGTCATCATGATATTTCGAAAATGACTTAATGGTTTAAGGAACACAAAATCGACCAATTACATGATTGAATACGAAATTTGTTGCAGTTTTTCCATCTGCCGCAAATGTAGGCATCACCTCGGCCCACTTAGTAAAATAAGCTACCGCGAGGATAATATACGCATGCCCCCCAGCTGAGTGAGGGTTACATGTAACAAAGTCAATGCCCCACTTTGCAAAAGGACTAGCAGAAATTATAGGGTGAAGAGGAGTTGGAGGTGCACGCATATTACGATAAAAAATTTGACAATTGTGGCATTTCCGTATTGCATAAATACAGTGTTTAAACAAGGATGGCCAGAAATAACCAGCATGCAATATCTTTTGGGCTATGGCATATCTAGACATATGACCACCACATGCTCTGGAGTGACAGTCATTCAGAACCTTTTCAACTTCTTCATGAGTAAGACAATGTCGAAAAATAGAATCCGCACCACGATGATATAGTGTGTCACCAACAATATGGTATCGTTGAGATTAGAAATGAATTTTTCGTCGCTGAGATCGTAAAATTTCAGGCCGAAAATTTTGGGCTTGGAGATAAATAATTATATCCCCATACCAAGGATCTAAAGTACTAATAAGAAACAAGGATTCATCTGCAATGGGTTGTTCCGCCATAGTTTCAGTATCAATACACGGGAAATCACACATAAGTTCAACAAAAACCAAGGATTTCTTCAATTTGGATTTTTCAAATTCCAAATCAAATTCCTGCAGGATAACGATCTATTGGGAATACTTTCCCCCTAGCAATTGTTTGGTAAAAATATATATCATAGGGTTACAGTCTGAAATTACATTAGTTTTGCGTAATAAAATGTAATGATGAAAATGTTGGACAGTCTGAACAGCTGCCAGCACCAATTTCTCCACATGCGATTATTTTATTTCAGTCAGATGCAGATTGCGACTAAGATAGTAAATCACATGTTCATTCGAAAATTCATCTTCCTGAACTAAAACCATTCCGATGGTGGAATTGGAAGCGGCGAGGTACCAAAAGTAATCCTGGTGGTAATTAGGAGGATGCAATAACGATGCATGGGTCAACATGTGTTTTAGAGAATCAAAAGATCAGTCAGCAATCTCATCCCAAAAGGACGGAATGTTCTATTTTAACAACCTAGTGAAACCTTTCGTTAACTCGGCATAGTTAGGAATGAAACGACGTAAAAATTTCGCTTTCCCTGGAAAAATTTGGAGTTTGCGAAGAGTGGAAGGAGGAGGTAAATTGAAAATAGCCTCAACCTTTAATGGATCGACACGAATGCTTGCCTTTGAGATGACAAATCCTAGTAAACAACCCGATTCTACACAAAAGACACATTTGTGAGGATTCAACCGAATTTGATAATGCATACATCTCATAAAGATAGCTCGTAAATGAGTGAGATGGTCAGGTCTACGTGACAAATGAGCAGGTAAATCATCAAGATAGGGATGCACAATGTGTTTGATGTCATGAAACACATAAGACATAGCCCTTTGAAAATTTGCACCAATGTTCTTCAGTTCAAAAGGTAATTTGCAATAAGAAAAAGTGCCCCACGGACAAATGAAAGCTATTTTAGGTTGATTGGCAGGGAGTATGTTGATTTGATTGTAACTGAAAAATCCATCCATAAAGGAAAACATTTCACTTCCGGCACAATCATCAATGATTTGATCGATATAGAGGGTTGGCTAATTGTCTTTAGGACAAGCGCAATTTATATCCCTATAGTCGATACATAGTATTATATTTCCTTGTTTTTTGTTAATAGGAACAATATTAGATACCCAATCTGTTAAAGGAATGGGATAAATAAAACCTTCACGAAGTAATTTCTCAACTTCGGCTTTGATAGCAGTAGCTTTTTGTGGATGTATCTGACATAAGCGTTGTCGGACAGGTTTAGCATTCGGGTAAGTTTTAATTTCATAGGAAACAATGGATGGATCAATTCCTGGAATTTCTTCATATGACCAGGCAAAAATGTCACAGAATTCTTGAAATAGGGCTTTATATAATTGGATTTCATCTTCTATACATGAAGCACCGAGATGAATATTTTCAACAATTTCGGGTTTAACTAAGATGTCAAGAGGAATCGTTTTAGATATATTTTCCAAATTTAACTCAGAATCAGGATTTTGCAAAGGATTATGGGATTTGTTGACATAATCAGTAGTGAAAATGGATGAAAATTCATTCTCAAAATGATCGAGCTCAGGGAGAAATGAAGATCAATGATGTAGATCTTCCCATGGTAAATCATCAACAAACAAAAATTCACGAATATGCTCATCAGTATGAGCAAGATCAGGAATTGACGTTGAAGCTAAGCTAGAAATTAAAAGTGATTCTTCATAAAGTTCGGTTGAAATGGGATTGGAAAATGACTGCACAGCCTGATATGCAACTTCAAAAGGACTCAATGGCATCATGTCAAAAAAAGAGTCTATCTCGGAATCGGAAGGTACGATCCAAGGATCATTGAATGAAACAATACTTGATGAAAGCATATGAATATTTACGATAGGAGGCTGTACATTAGGAGCAGGCAAAGGAAAATTTCCCAGTAAACCAGAATCTTTAAGCAGACCTATGCTGACATCTTGGTAAGGGATAATCGATTTTCCAATATGCTGGATACTATCTGTAGCGGTTGGATTGGATTAAAAGTATGAGAACTGATCTATCTTAATGATATTTCCTTGATGAGGAAACATGATGAGACAAAATACCGATGAGAAAACAGCAGTCATAGCGTAAGACCAACTGCAACCCAAGAGAAGGTTGTAATCTAGAGGGGCATCAACCACTTCCACATCTAGATTTACAGTTTTTCCTTCAACCTCTATAGGGAAATCTTGCAAAATACCAAACGGACAGAATCCTTGACCATCAAAAGCTTTCAGAATAGTCAGAGATTGATTGAGTGTCAGAGAACCAAGAGATTTCCAACACTATATTGACATAATACACGTAGAAGCCCCTTCATCAATCACAGTACGAAAGCAACGTTTGTTTTTGACTAAAACTGGAGTCTGGATAGCCATTTGATGCGGTAGGTGGGGTGTAAAATTCTCTAAATCGAAGATCATTAGGTTCGAATCCTGAACATCGACAGCTCCTATAGCAGAAAAAAGTAATTTTCGATGTGCTGGACATGATTGCAGCACTTCCAAAGCTGACATTGCTGAAGGGGAAATAGCTAATTCTTCAATAATATTGTAATTCTGAGCAGCTCTCGCATGTGGATTGAAAGCTGATTTACGAAGTACACCTTTAGCACGCAGTTTGATTACTAAGTCAGAGTTGGGTTTCTCAATCTATAGCGGATCAGAAACTGAAGGAGATGTAGTTGATGATGTTGAATTAGAAGGTTCTGCTTCTTTACCATCAACAGGATTTTTACTACCATAATCTTGCAATCGCGTCGCAATCCTAACATGAGAGATCATCAAAATGTCTTCTGATGCATTCGAGGAAGATCCAATCATCTTACTATCTTGAGTTGGAAAGGGATCCTTCAAGACAGGAGTTTTCGAACCCTTAATGAATTTCGATACTTCCTCTCGATGTGTGCACTCCTTAGTGAAGTGATCCTTGTCACAAATGAAACAAGGATAGCGAGGTTTTTGTTTTTTGTCAGTTGGTTCATTTTTATCATTTTTCTCTTTCGAATTTTGTTTATTTTTATTCTTCCCTTTCTTCTTACCACCGGGTTTAGATTTGTTTGTAGATGATTCTACAACGTGTATATCGGCGGAAGTTTCATTGGAAGAATCTCCTTTTGGTGAATTAGGTAAAGTAATTATAGGAGAAGTTGTCTTTGAAGATTTCTTCTTCCTTTTAGTGTTAACTGAACCGATTACACCATAAATGGCATGAGACCCTGAAGGAATAGTATTTAATTGACCGGGCTTTGGTAGATCAGGGATTTTTTCATGTAAAGTACCTGACTGCGTATAGACGAGGTCAAGGTGCTGAGCCTGAGCATGACCTGCTCTTCAGTAACAACGCCTCCTTTGGCTACATCTTCAGTAATATTGGGCAGTAATTATTTAATAAACCATTTTGCCAAAATTTGATCTGGAATAAAAACTTTTACTAAACGCCTCCTACGTCTCCATTCATGAATATGATCAGAAATATATCTGGACGTAGATTGTTTTAGCGAAGTCAATAGTTCCATGCCATTGTCAAATCTGACAGGCAACTAAAAATGAGTTAAGAAAGCAGTGGCTAACTGATTGAAATTATTAAAAGAGCCTTGTGGTAACTCAATGTACCATTTGGTAGCAAGACCAATAAGAGTTCGTTGAAAGATAAGTAACCGAATTAAATCATCGATTAACAAATTAGATGCAAACCAAAGGTGATAAGTCATAACATGATTTGACGGGTCCTCTCCTGAATTACCTTCGAATTTTGGAATATCACTGGGAAACTTAATAGGCATCGGCAGCCAATACGAAAGATAAAAGATAGGATCATTCGTAAGGCGCAATAAATCAGGCAAATCCAAAGTTGCTATAAACGGTAACTAATGGTTAGGGTCGCGAAACCCTTGAGTGATCAAACCAGTTCCGGGAGGAGGATATCCAGGATAAACTGGAATCAGATTTGCATTAGGAATGGTAAAACCTCCCGGATAACCAGGATTAACCAGACCAAACTGGGGTTGTTGAGGTTGTTGATAAGTATAACCAAGGTATGGTTCATGCTGATAAACTGGGTTTTGTATAATTGGACTGAATTGATACTTCCCCTGGTACGGTTTACAAGTGAATTGCGGTTGAATTGTACCAATCGTACTTGAACCAGCTTGTCCCACAGGCATCTGGACTGTGGTTTGGATCATAGGTCTGGATTGTAGTATAGAGACTTGTGGAATTTGCATAGATATTTGAGGGATAGTAGAAATGGGAACTGTAGATATTCTAGGAATCGGTGTAGAAGGTTGACCAGAGATTGCAGCAACAACAGACTAAGGTGGAATTTGAGGCATACTAGAACCAGGCTGCGAACTAAGACCTGCCAGAATTTGAATTATAGGCTAGACAGTTTGTTGAGTAGAAACAAAACTCACAGAAGGTCCAGTTTGATTTAATAACTGCACATTAGGTTGTTGCAAAGTCTGTTGAATTTGTGATTGATCCCACACGGGATTAATTCCGGGATATTGACCAGTGTTTGGTTGAACATATTGAGGATCGTAACTGGTTTGAACATAAGGCTGATAACTAACTGGAACATTTCTGGCTCCTTGTAATGGTTGGCCTAAAGGAAGTTGAACATATTGTGTCAAGTACAGACCTTGAGGTTGATATTGACCTTGAGGCACGTACTGAATCTGGGGTTGATATTGACCCTGAGGAATAAAATGACTCTGGGGTTGATATTGACTTTGGGGCATATACTGTCCTTGAGGTTGATATTGACCTTGAGGTATGTACTTCCCTCAAGGTTTCCCCCCAGGCGGTAAATATTGTCCTACAGGTTGACCCCCAGGCGGTAAATAACTACCCTGAGGTTGCCCTCCGGGCAGTAACTGACTACCTTGAGGCTGCCCCCCAAGTGGTAACTGACTTCCTTGAGGTTGAGAATTGGGAATGTTTCCAGACATCATGTAGACTTTTTCTAAGTTAAAAGTTTCAGTATGAGTACCATTTGTACCAGATGATAAAATTACTTGTTCAATTGGTTTGGGAGATGCTCCTAAAAAAGTACCAGAAAGTGACTGATACCCTACAAGAACTAACGGACCACCATATAAAAATGTCTCCAAAGACTTAGAAAACATTGATGACTCACTCGACATAATTACTGAAGGTCGATTTACCCTAGGTGTAGGATAAAATGGAATTCGAGTGGGCGAATAACTAAGACCCGCGTTTTGCAAAAAATCTGTTAAAGACAAATACCAAGCATCAGTGCGAAAAGGATTGTAGAAAATTGATTCACGCTCTCTCAGATTCAAAGTATCTTGATCTTCGAGAGGATTGACTATGTCTTCTGGAAGAACAAGTTCTTCGATACTGATGAGATCAGTAGGGAGATTTTCAGTAATTTTATTTCTTACTATAGGTGAACTAGGATCACTTGAGGTTGGAGTAACAAATCTTGAAGATGTTTCAAGTACAACAGTTTCAGTATCAGGTTCAGAAATTACAGGTTCTTCATTAGGTTCACTGTTTGCAGAAGTAATACCAGTAACTTCGGAAATTACAATAGGTTCTTGACTGTATTTTGTTATTTGATTTATTACTAGATAATTAGGATGAGTTATTAAAAAATTTTCTCTTGTTTCAGGTGATGAAATTCGACTGGCAGTATGTGGCACCAGTACTCTTAGTCCTTCAAGCTGACTTGGTGTATACTCAGGGCGTTTCCCCTGGAGTCTACGTGATTGCCTCGGTAATTTTGCCACGATTAAATATTTATTACTCACACACAAACAACGAAAATTTCAATGAAAACACCTATGGTCACTAAAGAAACAATCAATTGAATCACACGCCTAAAAAATATAGGAGTTCAAACCAAACAAAAATAGTAAATCCCCACACTAAAAACACTAGTTGGTGATGAAATCCAACATCGTAGAATTTTAATGCAGAAATGGCAGTTGGAACTGTTACCCTGACAACCTGCTTAATGAAACAGACTGGCACAAGTTTCTCCACTAAACCATCTCGAGTGAAGAGAACCCTCCGGAGAGTCCAAGTGAGTCTAGTTGATGTCTACTCCAGGTACAATGAGATCTTTCCTTCACCGTCACCTTAGGAAAAAATCTTAAATTTATGGACACTAAGGTTACCAACAGCAAAAAATACACCTGGGGGAATAGTCTATGATCCGATATATGTGCAAGGGTAGAGTAACATAGCTCAATCCCCTTGAAGGTTCCTCAACATGGTCAATCCGAGGTTTACCAACAAGTGACCCCAGGCTCCTCGACAATGGTCAATCCGAGGTTTACCATTTTTAATAAGCGCACATCTTCTATCTTTCCCAATGAGATAGAATTGATTATCTCACTGGTTCAGACATGATCTCGTTCTTGAATTCTATAAGAGAAGCTTCCCAAAGCATACTAGTTACAATTGGATTTTTCTCCTACTGCAAGATTTAACTACTTGTTTTTTTTAATTACCTTGGAGAGTTAATTACTCCCTACTCCAAGATACTAGCCTAAGCTATGTTGGTGGAAAAGAATCCTAGAAATAAAAAATTACTAAGTTGATTTTAATTAAGCGTTGTTTTTAATGGGCTATTTCTTAAGACAATGGGTGCAGAAATGAAACTTTTATGATGTGAAGACTCAACTCCAAATACACTAAAAAATGCACCTATTATGATAAACAAACCGTTTTCTTTCAATGAAGTCTAGCTAAAAGAAAGAGTTTGAGAAATGCAATTTCCTTTAAAAGACAATTCTTTCTTTCAACATGAAAGCAAATGAAAGGAAATTTTCTTTCAATCAGAACTCTAAAACGAGAAAAACAGTCAATTGCTCATAATAAATCCCTTTTCTTTTCAGAATTGAAACTACAAAAACCACTTTTCTTCAAAAGAGATTCTACAATTTCTAGAAAAGCACTGAAAACTAAAAACACTAATTTTGAGATCTAAAAACTTCAAAAAACTAATTGAATTAAAGCTTCAAATCATTTGAGGATGTTTTGCGTAGCTTTTCAACAAACTAAGGATTTCTTTGTACAGAACAGAAAATAATAAAAAAACATCCATATATGTTTTCTTTTATAAAAATGAAATTCAGAACTTATCACACAAAAGTCTTTTCAAAAATTTGCAACGAGAAAACTAGATTTATTTCTCATAAAATGATTTTTGTAAAAAATTTGAACTCATCAAGAAGACAAAAGGACACTAGTGATCTAAGGTATTCCTAAGTTTCTGATCTCTAAGTTGCTACAAATACCAAGTAAAAAATCACTTCAAAACACAAATTTTCTAGAAAGTCATCCAAAACAAAAATGCTCAAGAAACTCACTCACAAAGGCTTTTTGAAAGGAAAAATATAGATCTGGGTAGATGCTAAGGGTTCTAAATTAAATCTAAACTAAGCCTGAAAAGGAAATTTCAAGTTTTTCTAAAATTTTCCTAGGGTCCGGAGGCTCCAGAGTACACAAGTGCGGTCCCACATAGGTAACTCAGGGAAAGTGTGGAGATGCCCGCACTGTGCGTGAATGCAAAGTGCGGAGATCAGAAAAGTGGAAGAAAAACAAAAAACAAAATCAAAACCTTTCAAAGTAAAGAAAAACTAAACTACCCAAGTCAGTTTCCATCAATCAGAAAGCAGAAAAAACTTTTCTCAAAACAAAATAAAAGGAAAACAAAAAACCAAATTCATTCCCCAGTGGAGTCGCCAATTTGTTGGTCAAATAAATTGTTCTTGCGGACAAGACCAATCTCCCTAGTATCCTAAGGATAGTCTAGCAACAAACGGACAATGAAATCTATCTTCCTCTATATATGTTGTGATTTATGATTAAATGTTAAGAGGTTCTTATAAACTTATCGTTGATCCAACGCTTGTTTGTAGTAGTCTTCCTTCAGTTGCCCAAACGAATTGCCTTGAGAAACCTACAATCACAAACATGCAAACATCAATAGTACCTGCATAGAATTCATTCATAAATCATACCTATTATGGTGATCAAGCAATCCATAAAATAAAACATTCAATCAAAAGCTTATTGAGAAAAATGAATTCATTTGTATTATCTTGAAAGTAAGAAGAACCTTACAACTGTGTCCACCTTGATGTCATACAAGGCTTCCTGGGGTCCGAAAGCAAGCGTCTCCTTCTACTCTGACAAGCATTGCACTCTTTCAGCCAAATACATATGGGTATGTAATCTTTCCCATACAAAATATCAACTAAAAGGGTCTAAATTCCAACAGCATTTCACCTCAAACAATTACAAAAGCTTAACTCCCTTTGAGGCTGCCCAATGCCTCTTTTTATAGTGAAGGAGAGGAGGTTGCAGCTCCAACTAAGAAGGGATAGAGTCCTCTTTCAAAGGGATAGGCTCGATATATCAAGGGGTTAGCTTCTTAATGGATGGGATGCATGAACCTCAAAAGAGCGTACTTTCCACCGCAGGAATGTTTCTAGAAGTTTCTAAAAATAACTTTTAACTGAACTTCTAGATTTTAATTGTGCTTTTTAATATTTTATATGGCTCCACACCTTTAATTCAAAGAAAGTGCGGTGGGATCTGCAGGAAAAATAGCAAACAGTTGCGGTTCCACGCGTAAGGCTAAGAGAAAGTGCGGTACTTGTGTTTTAAGGACTTTTGTGAGCTTTCTCTTATTTTCAAGGCTTGACATTAGGAACCTAATGTTTTTAGACTTCAAGGGAGAAGGTATGAGTGATAATGAGCTCATGCGGACCATAAAATTCATGGTGACAATTTTTGGTGCAACATAGTGGTAGGGATAGTGCTAGTTGTGATAGCAGATGTGCTGAAAGCTGGATTTGAAGAGCTGGGTAAAGAGGCTGGTATATAAACAGAAATTCTTGGAAATAAAGATGTAGTGCTTATAAAACTAGTGTATGCAGTGGATGGAGTGTATGGAAAAAGTTTCCTCGGCTGCAAAGGCAACCTAGGAATGAATTGGTCTGTGGATGAGCTTGCAGTGGAATCTAAATATGAGGTGACAACATACAGTGTTGAATCTGCAGCTGGAATTATTGTGGTGTGTAATTGAGAAACTGGAGGTTTAATATAAGATAATAAATGGGTTAGTTCTATGGCTTCATTAATATATTTAATCAATGAAACATTTATCTTTTCTATTTGATCTTGATTTTTAGTTTTCTTTGAACCAGATTTAAGTGAAATAATTTGTTGTTTTGCTTCCAAAAATGAAATGAAAACATGATCTATAACAGTATTGCTTAAATCAGTTTCAGATTTATTTTTGAACAAAGAATACTCAAACTTTAATTCAAAATCAATATCAGATAAACTTATCAAATATTTCGGTAAAGAACTAGCTTTTCTCAATGGAACTTCAATTTCTAAATTAACAATTTCTTTTTTCTTTTTGCCGATCTCATCTGGGTTATCTACTATAACTGCAGGGTCCAGGTTATACCTGGTATAGTAGGTTTTCCGAGAAGCCAGAATGACTATTTTGAATACCCACAACCTTTAAAATTAATCTTAAAGTAAAAGTATGATTTAAAGATCTTCCCTTAAGACTAAATTTAAGACTGGAGATTGGTTAGTTCCCCAGCGGAGTCGCCAGTATGGTATCACCCTAGTAATTTCTTAAGTTGTGGGATTTGAGTTTTTAGTCAAAGAACACTAGGGGTAACCACAAACCTACTTTGGAAATCTAGTATCTAGCCTTCCTAAACTTTAGAGAGGGCTCTCTCTTTATGATTTAACTTTGTTTTTTATTTATATTTTAGGCTAGTTATGATAGAACAATTGGCTTTGGTTTTGAATTTTTTGGTGGGATAAATCACTTAGAGATAAAATATGAGAGAAATCTACTTATCCATTGGGCTATGGGTTCAAACTCTAGCAAGCAGTACTAGAAGGCAAGGCCAAGAGGGTGAAAATATATTCAGGGCAAGGTAGATCACCCTCGGAGTTTTGGTGAAAAGGTTTTTTGGTGAAATGGAATGATTTAGGATAAAGGTAAATGAAGGATCATTTGATCTGAAAGATGGAGGAAAAGGTAGAGGTCAAATGGGAGTAGGAGAAATTAAGAATTCCTAACTCTGGAAATCAGCAAAAAATATTGAAATGGTAACTTAGCTCAAAACAGGGAGCAATTACACTTAGTCCTGTATTAATATTCCTAGTTACTCATTTAGATTGAACAAACACATAATGAAATAGCATGAAACTCAAAAAATAACACAATGACAAGAAGAGATGTACTTTACTTTGCAAATTATCGCAAGAATCCTGAATTATGATGCCCAATTAGCTATGTCCAGTCTGCTACTTCGAAAATCAACTCATGCAAGCCTCCAATGTATCAGCAAAAAGTCTATAGTAATCTTAGCAATTTTATTCCACGCTTAATACTTCAAAAAGTGAAGTATTTATACAAAATATTGTTTACAAATATCCTAGAGAGATCTAGGAATAAATCTAGGAAATATAAAATATCTTTACACATTAAGAAGGAGAGCTGCTTAACAGTTTAGCAAGTTGTCCTCTTATCCAAAAAATATAGAACAACTAAATCTAATCAAGGAGCCTTTATTGGCTAGCTGTCCTGCTTGCTGGAAAATTGGAAAATATCTTTATTGAAGTTGTCTTGACTGATACTCTTTCCCCTGATACACTTTAATGTTGTACTTTATTTACTCTTTCACTACTATAAAAAGAAAACTTCCAGCAGTAAAAATCAAATGACTTTTTTATATTTCTGTTTGACTGTTTCACCTGCAGTTTTCTTCATTGTTTGGCCTTTGTACTGCTACATTAAATCTGTAAAAGGCTACCATTGTTATGCATTTGGTATTTTCACATTCCTGAGTTTTCTGAAGTTTTCATCTGCATCTGTGTACTTGGCAAAATTTGGCTTGAAAACAAAAATATGCTTGATTTCATTCTGAAAAAAACAAGTCTTCAATGTATTGGAGAATGACCTTTCCTGTGGGAGAGCCCTGTGGCAGTGACTTGGTGATTTGTTCCTCTGCATGATCCCTTATCTTATTTTCATAATCCTTTTGGGTTATCAATTTCTCATTGAAGACATGGATATCAGGAAGTCCAACTTGTCTAAACATAGTGTATTTTGCTAGGAACTTAGTTATTGAGATATTCATTGCATCACATTTTTCCTCCAAATTGTTCATTAAGTTTCTCTTTGTTAGAACTTTCTTAATTTGTAGAATGGTCTCTGTTCTATCCTGTATATTCAACTCTTCTAACTTTGCTCTATTTTTATTATTTAGGAAAGTGATAAGCTTCAAAGCTTGTGCTGGTTTATCTGCTAATTCTTCTTTTGTTTTTTGGATCTCAGCTTGGGCAGCTAGAAGCAAATCTCTCTGTTCATAGATGATTTGGATTGATGGCCACTGAAGATGTATAGCCTCAATGATATTATTCCACAAATAATTTCCTATGAAAGAAATATGTTCAGTAAAATTTACCTGCTTTAGTAAATTCTTCACCTGTTAATCCAGTCCGTTGGCCCTTTCCTCATGTCCTTTAGTTGTAATTAATGCATTTTTGTTGGAATATTCAAGATTCTGAATTGTCCTTTTCAAACTGTTAATTTCATTATTTTTCAAAGACATTTCTTCCATTTCCTTCACTATTTTCACTGCTGCATCTGGTTGTTGTACCTGTATTGTTGAATATTTTGTATTTGATGTAGTAGCTAATTGTACTGGCACTGCAGTTGCCAGTGGCACATTTGGTGCTAACTTTTCTCCTAATGTCGAAGCCACAATAGTAGTGATAATTGGTATGACTGTAGGGACTATTGGGACATCATTTTTCTTCACAGTTTCTTTTTCTTTTATAAGTATATCCATTTGACTCTCCATATATTTAATTTTGGCAGTTAGCTTTATGATCAACTACATCATTTCTTTTTTTTTTGTCTGTTCTTGAAGTATCTCCTTACTCTGTGGATGCTCACTTTGAGGAAGTTTTAGCTGCTTCCTCAAAGCAACAATATCATCATTTTTCTTTTTAATAAATACTTCAGCAACCTGCACATCTGATGGATCAACTCCTATCTGTAAAATCAATTCTTCTAAGGTTTTTATCCTTAGATCTTTTGCATAGAGTGATGCCTTGTCTAATTTCATCTAATCCTATAAGTTTAAGATAGTTTTTTTTAACTTTATAGCACTCATGGTATTATTCACTACTTTTGAATATAGCATCTCTGAGTTGTGCCTGTGAAATTCTATCTGATCAAGCTCATGGATGTTTTCAGTATCTAATTCAAATTCTGTCTTTCTATAATATGCAACTCTCTTGGGTGTTGAATTAGTTGGTTGTATATAATACATGATCATCTTATTTGTTGCATAATCATAGGCTGAACGTAGCTTGTTCCAATTGCCTAGTTTCTGTTTAAGAAATTGAGAATAAATCTCAGACTTAATCTCTTCATTCTTTTGTTTGATTTGATTGTATTTTTCTTTAATATCCAAATCTTTTTCTTCTGCTGTTTTAGAAGAAAAAGCTTCCATATTAACCTGTTTCTCAATCATTTGAGTATCCTTTTCACTTGTTGCTTGATATTTTTGCAAATCTGTAAGAGTATCATTTATTATAAATGTAGCATATTCATTGTTTACCTGCTAGTCATTATTTATTTCCTGGCCATTGTTATCCTCAATTTCAATCACTTTATCTTTTTCAACAGTAGTGATTTTGGCTCTCTTGTTGTAAATCAATTCGAACTTGTTTTCAGTAGTATTTTCTGCTATGTAGCCTCCATCATCTCTGCATCTTTTGTTTGAATATTCTGGCTATTTTGTAGCTATTATGACCTCTGTGGTATCTACTTTTCCTACTGGCTCTGTATTGATATTTGGATCTATAAATGTCTTTTCTACCCATTTTGTCTGGTTATAAAACTTTTCAATATCTAGCTTGGGCTCATGTATAAAAGGAGGAAATTTGCATTTGATTCTTATATTTTTTAGAAGACCTTGAGGGTCATAGTTCCAAGGGAAACTCAGTTGAAAGTTTAACTCTGATAATTTCTAATTTATTTCCTTTTCAGCATCCCTATTGTTAATAATAAAAGGGCCAATTTGATTTTTCAGTTTGAACTGAGTTTTCTTCTTAGAGACCATGAAATTGATGGCATCAGCATTTAAAACCTGTCTCAAGTACTCTAAAGCAAAGACTTTGATAGTCAAATACTTAGGTAATTTGTATGGAAGTAGATTTGTTCCAAAAATTCTCAATTCAATGTGCTTATCATACAAATACCAGTCTCCCATTTTGCATTGTTCTGATAATTGCAGTATTCTCTTTATCTCCTCACTTACTCTTGGTTGTTCTACCTTATGTAGAAAATTCATAGCTAGCCTAAGAAACAAATCTGAAAAATCTATGTAGTTATATTCACTTCCTTCTTTCCTCAGCAAGGATGTCCAAAAGATAACTGATAGAGGTTGGCCGTCTATGTTCATTTTTTGTAATGCTATTGGAAAGTAATCAGATTGAGAAAAGAAAAACAAGTGAAATAAGTATGAAGAATATTTGAATACCCCTTCAGTGGGCAGCTTGCCAATTGATGGTGGATATTATCAGCAATAAATCTGGCAAAGTCAAAAATCATAACAGGAGGCTGACTAGGAGATAAAGTGGACAAAAAAACAAGAATGGATTCATCAGTGAATCCATCAATGAAGTAACCCAATATGAAAGATAACATTGAAATCATATGCCTAGAACCCTCATGAAACTTGGAAGTAGAATATGGAGGGTTTACTTTTGGAATGTCTACATAACAAGGCATAAAATTCTGGAAAATCATGAATCTTTTGGGGAAATCTCATCCTAAATATAACTGATTTAATGCTTCAATGGACATGGGGACTGTTCTATGATCAAACTATAACTGCAATATTTCATTGACAGACTCAGCTGTAATAGAAAAGAGAATTTCTCTATCTGCATTTATAATTGATCTTTGATTTGGTACATAGTTCTTTTGGCACAATCTCAGAAGGTCTTGGCCTGGATGTGTTACTGGAACTATATATTTGGGTAAGTTGGTTTCCCAAATAGGCATTTCATCATTATCAAGGAATTTATCATAACACCAGTTGTGTATTTCCAATAAATTGAACTTAACCATTGTGTCAGCATTTTTATGATCCATATCGATCAAAGGAATGATTTCAACAGTAGGCACTAGTGGTTGAAGAGGATTTACAGACATAGTAGCATTAGTAGTAATTACAAGAGCGGATTTGATGGCTTTTGAAGCTTCGGACTTAGGAGGCTTGGCTCCTACAAGTTTAACAGGCTTAGAACCCTCAGCTTTAGGTGTCATCTATTTCTTGGTCATTTTTAAATAACTAAAGCAATATTAAACAATTTGCAATAGTTGGATTTTCTTAAACAGAGGGTTTTTGAAAAATTCTTGGGCGATTAGGAATCTGGGACATGTGCAACTGGTTTAAGACAGAAAACACAGGTTTTCTGAATGACTAGGGTTGCAAAAGAGACTTTTTAGGTAATCTGTAGGTTTTAAAACCTTTTCAAGCTGTGGAACTGATTTTTCAGGGGTTTTAAACTGATGATTTGGCTTTTAAAGAAGCTTTCATGAATACAGTGAATTCAAGAGAAATTTTGCGAGAGTTTTCCCTAGTTTTGAGCATTTTTGGGAAAATTTAGATGAATAATTTCTCTAATTTAGGATTGATTAGTTATAGAGGACTTCAATTTTGGATTTGCAAGCTTGAAAGTCGAAAAATACCTTAACTGCAGGTATTCAACAGTTGGAAGGGTTTCAAGATGCTTCTGTGGTTGAATTTGAGCTTTATTTCGATTTGCTGGAGCCAAGCAAGTGTATTATGGTCTTGAATCAAGAAATCTACGGTTAAAATGGGCTTGGAATGGGAAAATTAGGCTTAAAACACAGTCGAAGGCTTCAATTCAGTCAGGCGGGGTTTTTTTTAACAGTAGGGTGCGATAATATCATTGAAAATAATGTAACAAAGGCTTTGAACTTTTGTTATAAACCTTCATTAATCATAATAAATGCCAGTCCTATCAAATGGCGGGGATGATTTCTGTTTTTTAATGTGAAAATAGGAAGTTGTTTTCGCGTTGGCATTGGGAAGTAAGTGGTATTCCTAAAAATGAACGCGGCGCAATGAAAATAAGCCACGTCGTAGGGGGTGGTTTCATAAAAACAACCTATTTTGCGCTGAATTTGTCTTTGGGCCATCGTTTATGTTATGAATGCGAAATGGATCCTCCACCGTTGGACCTGGAAGGTTGGAGCGAAGGGATGAGATTTATTTAAAAGTTGCGGTCAAAGACAAGGTGGGACCCAGGTGACTTAAGCGATGGCAGAGAGTTATAAAACCTTTGTATATTTTTCATTTATAACCAAAGTTTTAATATATGGAAAGGTTTACGCATACGCAGGGATAATGGTTTAAAAGACTTCTACCTATGTGATAGTGTATAGTTCAAAAGGGGTTTATCGGGAAATGTTATATATATAAACAGAGTTTTATATATATGGTAAAAAAGGCACGTGAGGTGGGTTTATTGAGTTAACTAGGGTTAAACTATATAAAACATAACGTTTTATATATCGGGAAAGGCTTAACTATAAATCAATTAAAACCTTAGGTTAAACGGTTTTATTCGAGAATTAACATGGATATTAGCTTTTGCAAAAGGCTGCAGGGGTTTTAAAGTTTAGTTTAAATTAAACTTTAGAATAATCTCGAAAATATTTTTATTTTTCAAATTTATTTTATACTTTCGAGGAATTATTTGTTTAGTATTATATTATATATTTTATTAAACCATGGGGGCTTAATAACTATAGGGGGGGGGGGATTATTTATAGATTGTTAATTTTATTCCAAAGGGGGTGTAATGGGGTTTTTTATTTCTGCAGGTGGATAATTATTTTGGCATAAAAGATTATATTAGTGGGTTTTTGGGGATAATTAAATAAAAGGAGTTATATTAATAGGATAAGGTATCTTTATAGGTATTTAATAACTAATTTAGAGTTAATGTGGCAAGGGATAATGAAATACATAAAAAAAATATAATTACATGACTAAGTAAAGTGAAAATGTCAAAGAGAAGCTTTATCATTTGTAATTTCATCACTTTAACCTAGGATATAATGATTTTTTGAGGGTTTTAATTTTTTTATGAATGAAGGAAGTTAGTCAAATAGGGGTTTTATACTTCAGTAAGTAAGAAAATGGGTTTTACTTATGAAATTGAATGGTGATGAGTGTATGAAGGGTAAATGGTAATAATTAGGGAATAATATAGGAATTCAACACTTTTAACTTATCAGTTATTGATCCTTGGGTCCGGTCCCAACAGAAGTCAGAGAAATTCTTTGATCCTCTTTAACTGGAAGTCTAGAATGCAGAATAACTATAGGGGAGGGAAAATTAGTGATTGTTGCCCTGTCAAAAATATTACAATGATTTTCCCACTTCTCTCTACCTACCCAACTTTACTCTAGACTTTTTTCTTCCTTTTGCAGGTGCATTTGAGCTAGAAAACTTGAAACATTTTATTCTTTTGAAAACAGTAAAGCTATCTAATTCTACCTTATTTCTTCCAAGGGCTCAGATTAAACTGATGAGCTCCTCTTTATTCTCTACCTATCTACTTGATTAATCAGGATTAAACTATCTGACTAATCCTTATTCACTATCTAAAACATGGAAATTTAAAACATGATAAGTCAAGATTGAACAGTTCAACTTATCATAGATTATGGCATTTATTGACACTCTGCCATAATCATCTGCAAAAGTAAAAAGTAGTGGCATTTGGACTTGCACACTTTCCTATTTTATTTCTATCTTGTCTTTTGGGGTATATATATTTTTTCTAAGTCCTTTGATCTTTCTTTTAGTACTTTTACCCTCTTTTTGATTTTTGATTTTTTGATTTTTTAATTTGTTTTTAAATATGGGAAAACAACTTGAAAAAAGCAAAGTATGTACATATTTTACAAGACTATCAAAATTCAATTCAAAAATATGAATCCTATATTTATAGGACCCTAACAGAGGTATCACCACATGGACATCATCTGACACTGGCCCAATCGATGTTATGAGAGGCGTAGAGTGCTCCTCAGCAAGCATGCTCTCTGGATTGGTGGTCGTCTTTCTTGAGCAGAAGATGAATTTGGATTACTCACGTCAGATAGGGTCTCTCAGCCAGACATACAGTTCTCACAGAAAAAGTTACAGTGCAAATATCAGGTAAGCTCAAGGCGCAATGTATTCAGAAAGGAAAGTAACCAATTGTGGCCCACGCCCTTCCTTTTATAGGCAATCCAGGGTGAAAACAATCGGATATCCATTAGATGCAACTTACCTCCATAAAAATGGTCAAGAATCCCATAAGATCGCCTTATTAAATGCAGAAAACCCACTCCATCCAATGGTAAAATCACTTTTTCACCTAGTTTCACTGTTCCAACAGCTAGTTTCTCCCCTTGCACATCACCTCTGCGCTCCTGTCACACCTATTTGCGCATTCCCTCGGAATTGTGCATAGACAAATGGATCGTTATGCTCTGGCCATATAGTAAATTTTTCAGCACAATATTGTCCCTATACAGCTTTAGACAGCTTCCATTGAAATACCCAGGAAGATTCTCACCACGTAACATGGCCAAGTGCACCGCACCTCCATTAGTGGTTTCCTTCACAATGTATGGCCCCAACCAATGTTTCTTGAACTTCCCTAGATGGCACGCAAATTGACTATCATATAAAAAGACCAAGTCTCCCTCTTTGAACACCTTCTGTCTAATGTGCCTATCAGGCCAAGCCTTTTCGTGTGCGTTCTGCACTTGCTGATGGAAGTTAGAAATGAAAAAAACCTCTTCTAAGGCAACTAATTACGCAATATGTTCCTCCATGATGTCAGGCTTAGCCATATTAGTGAATTCCGCGATGCATAGGCTTGGGACAATATATTCCATTGGCAAGATCACTTCTTGCCCATAGACCATCCTGAAAGGTGTTTTCCCAGTCAATTTCTTGCAAGTGGTCCTATAAGCCCATAACACAGAAGGGATGCACACATCCAAATCATTTCAATTGGCATTACAGACATTTGTGAGCGCATTCTCCAATTTTTTTTTGAAATATTCTATTGAACCATTTGCGTGAGGGTGATAAGGGCTACTCGTTTGGTGATGGATTTGAAATTCCTCTGCCAGGGCTTCAAAGGTTTCATTAATAAAGTGCATACCTCTATCACTCATCAATATCTCTAGGCATCCAAATCTAGTCAAAATATGTTAAAAAATAAATTGCGCAATAGTATATGCAGTACAGTCCTTAATTGCCTTAGATTTTGCCCATCTTGTTACATAATCTGTGGCAGTGATGATATAGCACACTCCAGTCTTCTTCCCTGGAGGATTAATAGGTCCAACAAAATCTATATCCCATTTATCAAAGGCCTGCATGGCCATTTGTGGTTGCAGGGGCATTTCATCTCTATGCAAGGGCTTCCCTGTTCTCTGGCATACATCGTAGGCTCAACAGTATGCATGTGCATCACTGTGTAGTGTGGGCCACCGTAACCCAGCATGAAACACCTTTTGTGCAGTAGCCTTCCCTGCATAATGACTTCCTTCCACCCCTCCATGAGCCTCTACCAATATATACTCTCTTTCATGTTCCAAAACATATATTCTCAATACTTCATCTTCTCCTAGCTTGTACAACTGACCAACAATCAAGGTAAAATCAGCTACACATGCAACAAACTGCTTCTTCTGCTTCGCCAAATATTCAACATGCGCGCT
Source organism: Pinus albicaulis (assembly GCA_034641835.2). Taxonomy (NCBI): domain Eukaryota; kingdom Viridiplantae; phylum Streptophyta; class Pinopsida; order Pinales; family Pinaceae; genus Pinus; species Pinus albicaulis. The sequence goes on from CM076570.1 coordinate 1,270,563,219, forward strand.
TCCAGTGGTCAGAAAGTGAATAATATCAACAAAGTGCTCATCAACCACCTTGATAGAAAATATTTACGCATCAGGTAGCCCCTCTTTCGAACTGGTTGGTTCTTCCCCATTTTCAATGCGTGACAAATGATCAGGTCTAGCATTTAATCTTCTAGGCTTCACAATGATTTCAAATTCATATTCCTGAAATAACAACAACCATCTGCAAATCTCCCCCCCCTACACAGGCTTTTTGACCATGTATTTCAAAGCAGAGTGATCCGTGAACATTTTGAAGTGTCCTCCTAACAGATAGTGCCTGTATTTTTGCAGAGCATAGACCATGGCCAATCATTCCCTTTCTATGGTTGAGTAATTGGGCTCTTCACTGGAGAGCTTCCTATTGGCAAAAGAAATAGGGTGATCAATGTCTCCTTCTCCTGGCTGCGATAAAACAACTCCAAGTTCTATACCAGATGCATCCACATGTACATGGAAAACCTTAGACCAGTCTGGGAATATCAGAATAGGTGCAATGACCACTTTTTATTTTATCAGCTCAAAGCTTTTTTTACATTCCTCATCCCAGAAGAATGACAAATCCTTCTTCATTAACTTCTCCATTGGTGCAATGATCAGGGCATAGCCCTGAATGAACTTCCTGTAATATCCGGTGTGTCCTATAATGGAGCACAACTGTTTCTCATTAGTGGGAACTTCTAGGTTGATGATAACTGCTATCTTGGTTGGGTCTACCATCAATCCTTGCTTGCACACTATATGTCCCAAAAAAATTCCAAAAGGCATGTGGAATATGCATTTCTTCAAGTTAAGAGAAATCTTGTGCTTCCTACAAGTGTCAAGCATCGTGCACAGGTTTGACACATGTTTCTTTACCAACCCAAACACCATCCAGTCATCAAAATACACCTCCCAAAATTTTTGCATGAATTATTTGAACACGGCCACCACTACGCATGAGAAGATCGTAGGTGAATTATTCAATCCGAAAGGCATGACAGTGTACTGGAAAGACCCCCATTCTAGTGCAAAGGTAGTCTTACTACGATATTTAAGCGCAATTCTGATCTAATGATACCTCAAAAATCCATAAGTAAAATAATAAGCCTCTTGTCCTCCCACATTATCCAGGATCTCATCTGAAAATGGAGTAGGGAAGGGGTCGTGCACACATGCATCATTTGGCTTGCACATATCTACACAAATTCTTATCTCTCCCTTTTTCTTCTATTCTTGAACCACTGTTGGGCTTACCCAATTAGACTGCTCTAAAGGCTCAATAATGCCTGCAGAAACCATCTTCTCTAATTCATATTTTAACTTCTGCTTATACTTGGGATTCAATCGGTATTGTCACTACTTGACAGGGTGCACACCTAGTTTCAAAGTGATCTTCATAACACCTAGGTCTCCTACAATCCCTTTGAGCTTAGAGAACTTTGTGGCAAATGGGTCCTGATACTCTATTAGCAGCTCCACGACCTTCCCTACTATATCATCATCCCAATAATCCCTGATTTTGGCCAACTTGGGATGTTCTTCAATCCCAATGTTGACTTCCCTTAACTTCAGAGGTTTAGTTACATGTACCATTCCCAATGAGGACCCTACAACTACATGCTCCCCTTCAGACTCAAGGATGTTGAAATTTCTTGGATCATCTTCATTATCCTCTACTGAAAAGTTCCTACAATTGAAAATATCCTGCATCTATGCGTCCCATGCTAGCGCAACACATTCCCTTCGAGGTCGGGAGTCATCAAATACAAGAGCTTCTATATCCTGCAAAGCTTCATCCAATCCCTCTGATCCCCCAACCAAGCTAAAGGTTGATAGGAAATCATTATTCATTGTAATCAAATAGAGATTCCCTCGGTGCAACTCTGTTTCTAGATACCAAGTAGTAGGTATTGGCCCCAACGAATGAATAAACATATGAACCCATTCATTCCAGGTATTTTCCTTCCAAACCTCCACCCACATGGCCAAGTGCTTGCACAAGCCTCCCTAACCATAGAAAAGCTCAGTTGGTGGGGTAGCGGGAGGCTGAAAGCGCAATGTCATCATTTTTCTACATTCCTCCTAGTCCTTAAAAAATCCCTTGTGCATATCCCACCAATGCGTTGGGGTCGCGTGCATAGCCATATCAAGTGCCCAGAACCTTCATTCTTTCTAGACAACCTTTTCCAATTCTTTCATAAATACTATGACACTGCCAGAACCATAAAAATAGGGTATTTCTCTTACCTCTGAGGAGATACATCAGAATTTTTTAGTGATCTTGAGGCAGCGCAACACAGAAACATCGTGCAACCGATTCTGCCAGTTCTCCATCTTCCCATCCGAATCTGGAAAACATGAACTATCCTTAACCCAATTCAACATTCCATCAGCTATAGGGTGATCCAATACTCGTCCCACGCAGTTAGCTCGTAGATATTGTTGACATCATCTCCTTCACACACTAGCTTTGTATACCTTTCTCCTTATACCGGGTCCAGTGGTACTATCACCCGCGTACCATCATTCTCAAAGATCATGCTTCTATGCTTTCGGTTGATGATGCCTCCCATATTAATGGCCCAATCCAATCCTAAGAACGTAAGGTAGGGTTCTGCATCATCTACAATTTGCATCACTTCAAAATATATGTGTACCTTTACTCTAGCAATGTCTACCAGAACCTGTGGAAGTCTTCCAAGTGGAATGATCTTCTGTTGATTGGCCATGCGTAAATTAATGGTGGACCATTTCAGTTGTGGTTCTCCCATATTCTACCAGGTCTGCTTAGGAAGAACATTTGCATCCAATCCTAAGTCCAAGATGACTTGATCCATTTCATATTCTCCAATTTGCATGGTCGTGCACATTTGCATACCAGTTCTTTTCTTGTTCTTATATATCTTGTTCATGGCCTTAATCTCATTCTGAGGCACTTATTTATCTGTGCAACTGTCTATCGGGGCCTGAAGATTGTCTAATTCTTTTTTATTGTGTAATAACTTAATACAGGATTGTAGGAATGGTTTGACTTCAACATCAGTCTTTGTTTCCATGATAGCCTTCGATGTGGACGCTCCTGCGGCAACAAAATCCTTCCTGACTTCCATAAAAGTCTCCTTTTATTTCTGCAAGTTGAGTCCTTCATTTTTTTTCAGAAGCCTTTCTGATAAGTGGCTCAACATCATCTTTATTTTCCTCATAGCCTCCAGTGGTAGCACCACTACGTGTAATTATGTTTACACTTGGGTCATCATCGCGCAGTTTAGCTTTAACCATTTGTATGCTTTTCCTAGGTGTTTGTTGTTGCTTTTCCTGCATTCTAGCAATTAAAATAGGGCAGTATTAAATTGCATGATCAAATTGCCTACATTACCTACAATATTGTTTCACAGGGTTTGGGCAGTCACGCACATAGTTTCCAATGTCCCCACAGTTAAACAGATTAATTTCCCTCTTCCCTGATTTGTGCCTCCACCTCTTCCCCCTCCCCATCCTCTTGCAGGGGATCCTCTATGTCCAGAGGGAGATGATGGTGAATATGTGTCGGCCTGCATTCTATAGAGGTTAGCACTATCCATAATTATGTCAAATGTTTGGTAGTGGTGCTCATCATGACCGACTGAAGAGAAAAACCTGTAACATTGTTGTTTCAGCTCTGGTACATATCATCCCAACCAAGGACAATGGTATGCATCATGTTGTCCAACTAACCTAAAATAAACACACCATAGTGTGGGGGTACCACTTGGCCCAACAGCATCCATGGGGCATAATGGATTTGGTCATCCTGCTTGCATGTAATTAGAGAACAAAGTACACTGATATTTGGTTTGGCTTGAACCCTTACAGGGTATGCACCAAACATCTGCGGAAACTTCCTTTCCTCAGTCTCTACATAGGTTCTGAATCTCCAAGTGCATTGCCTCTAGTTGACTTTGGATTTGTAGAGTTCTGAATTGATCATCTTCTCTGGGCACAACTTCCAATTTCATAGCAACCTCCAGAGCTTTGGCCTGAGAAACGATCTTCTTTTGATTCGTAGGCCCCCATAGATGTGGCAAGAGCATGGTAATGAACCATTCCTTATGGTTCTTATCATCATAAATAAATCCTCCGTCACTGATGGTGCTCTTTAGCCTTTTATCAACCTCCAAAATGGATTCGTTCAACTCCTTTTTTATGTCCTCTAATTCTTTCATGCAGTGTGAGTAGGACTTCGGCTTCCTGAATTTCCCTTTCAAAGCATAATTAATCTGCACAACAGTAGGATCAACGTGCTGAGTCAAATATCCCATAAACCAATATAACACGTGACCTTCAAATTCCATAGCTAGTTGTGCTCTCTTGACAACATCAGTATTAACATTTTGCTCAATCCACACTGCAGTAGCCACAAACCAAAACCTCTCCTTGTCCTCATCTCCCACACCCTTAACGGTGGGTAGCTTCATATGCGTGGCCATATCTTTTGGAGGTGGTTGTGTTGGTGGGGTAGGGGATGTCTTACTCCTGCGCGAGTTTTACTGTGGCATATCAAGAGGGCTACCTTCGGTGCATGCAACCTCGCTACTCTCTCTATCATGTGAGTTTCTTAGAGGTTTTTATACAGATCTATCCCCTCTCTTATTGACCCGATAATATTTTCCGTTGTGCATAGTGATTTATATATTATCAAGGGTCATTCACTCATTGTGGCTACACAAAACACCGTTTTCACACAATAGCATCTTAATCAACCAAGGTAGAGAGTGTATGAATTTACCTCTCAAACCCTTGAAAAATATCCTTTCAGCTTCAAAATATGACACAAACTGATCTACAATAAATTATATCACAAACCCACCTAAGATGTTATCAACCCAATGATCTACAGTCTGGGTGATGGAATTATTAGTCAGCTCTAAATGTTGGATAAATTCATGTGTCCACTGAGTGACCTTATAGTCCTTTGAACATGTTTGGAATTCTGCTAATCTTGACAACCACTCCTGTAATTCTTGCGCAAAGGTCACAAAGAAGATCTCATGAACCTTTGTTAAGAATATTCAGTAGATAAATTCTTAATTCTATTTTATTTAAGGGAAAATTATTTAATTTTCTTCTCAAACCAATGTCCTAATTCAAGCTTTGATGGCCACCACATCACCCAATCTCTCTCAAAATGATCTCGGTCCCAGCAACAAAACCATTTATTGGCTTAAGGAGTCCTGACCTAGGTTCATAGTTAAGGTTAACCAACAAAACCCTCTTACTACTAGCCCTTTTGGCAGTGACCTACTTGTGCAAGTCACAGTCTCACCCGAAGCAGAATGGGGGGGTGCTGGAACTAGGTTTCCACACCCTAAGAGAGAATTAGATGATGTGGGTGTCTTTAGATCTAAAGCAATCGTGATCTAACCCTCGCAACAGAGGCCCTAACCAGAAGCCATAAACAAGAATATTTAGGTCAATTTACATAGGTTACCCTTCACGCACTATTACATATCCTCAATCCCTTTCAATAGTCCTTAATACATAGCAATAACATTCAATATCAATAGATCCATACATTAATCATGTTCGTTTAAGGTAAGAGACAGTCATGCAACTGATCCAAACACAGATAAAATAGTAACTATAAATAACATGCAGAAACAGATCATAAAGAAAAATACAGATGAATTTGATACTCATATATCATCCAAAAATTATTTTATTCATTCACAGTTCCGATCTTCCTTACAACACCTTTAATCTACTCGCGCACACATCCAGCGGGGTCCGCACACAACAGGACTAAGGTCTCTGCACACACATCCAACAGGAGACTTCTAAACCCAGACAAGTTCGCTTCTTAGCTTAGGAAATCAAAACATTATTCAAACTTCTTACATTATGCCTCCTATCGACTCGATCTAGAATCCTATTAATACCTTTAGCCTGCGCTCATCTAAGGTCTGCAAACTATGGTTTGTGGCCCCTAGTTCTACCTTTTGGCCCATTACAACTCATGATGGGCTTTGACCCGCCCCAAAGCCCCTTGACCTATGATTTTCTTCACGTGCATGAATAAACTTACAAAAAATATAGTATTTTCATCAAAATTCGGTCCTAAGGGACCCCGCTCCAACATATGACATTTAGTGGAAATTCAGTTTCAGGGTGTTTCCTGGTACATCTAGGGAAAAATATAGCTAAGGCCATATTGTTGGAAATGTTGTCATTGATGGCAAAGGAGCACAAAGGAGTAGCACCTGAAACATTAGCCAAGGAGCAGAGGAAGCAAAAAGAGAGGTAGCAGAGACAAGAAAAAGATAAATAAGGAGAAGCATCATTCAAAGAAGTAGCAGAGATAGCAGAGAGAGCATAAGAAGAGGTAGCAAGGCAGTAAAGAGAGCAGCAGAGATAGCAAAGAAGTAGAGAGGTAGCAAGGCAGCAAAAGAAGTAAGGCAGATAAGGAACTGAGGCAGCAGAAAAAGCAGAGACAGTGAATAAAAGCAGAGGCAACGTAATGTACAAAAGAGTTGAACTTGAGAAATGTAGTGCAAAGAAGGCAGTAGATGCAGAGATAGGAAAAGAATAGAGGTACATAGGTCGAGCAGCAGAAGCAGCTAAGGCAGAGGCAAAAGCAACGAATATAGAAGTAGAGCTGTTATCATGGCAATGGAGGCAAAAAAAAAAAAAAAAAAAAACAGAGACAGGCAAAGGAGGCAGCGCTGAAGCAAAAACAGGCAAAGGAGGCAGCGCTGAAGTAGAGGAAGGCAAAGGAAGCATAGTAAAATAAATAGAGGCAACAAGAAGAATGTCAAAAAGTAACAGTCATAGAAGCACAGTGAAGAACCGTTATCAGAAGGTAGAGACAGAGGCAGAGGCAGAGGCTAAGTGACAGAAGCAGCAGAGGCAGAGACAGAGGTAGAGAGCGTTTATAAAATTTCGGGTATCGCACACTCCAACCGGCGTTATACATATAATATAAAACAAATATTATTCTGTGAATCGCATGACCCATTGGCAATGTATACATATTTATCTGTTATATATATATGTGTGTGTGAAGCGCATCATATAAACAACAGGTCAAGGCTTTTTATATATAAGTTTCATGTTACGAATCCCGAATTTAAAAGAATCAAAGGTCCAAAGCATATTCATGAAGTGATATGGAACGCATAATAAAAAGTCTTATAAGGCGGGACCCACAATATCACAACGATCGCAATATCGCAACATTGCGCCATTGCGCCATTGCACCATCGCAACATTGCAACATTGCGCCATCGCACCATCACAACATTGCAACATTGCGCCATCACACCATCGCAACTATCGCAATATCGCAATATCGCAATTGGTTGAAACTGCACAGCAACTATCGCAAATAGAAATTTGCGATTGCGATCAATCGCATTTGAAAACGTGTCAAGTGGGCCCGAAAGGAGTTTTATATGTTTTAAAACAGGCTTTATTCTATGTGCCGAGAGGATGTTACGGTGTATAAAAGGGCAGAGTATATGATTAAATCATCTTATAATCAAGCCAAGAGACAAGGTTGGGTTATATATATATATTAAAACGTGCTGTCACACACACACACACACACACATATATATATATATATATATATATATATATATATATATAACGATGTTGTGATAAGCCGTGTGGTCTGTAGATCCACGGGCCTCAGCTTAAGGGGAGGGCGATTATCAATATAATACAATTGTAATATATGTATGTTCCGGCCTGCGAAACTTGCCACATAAGCAAGACACTTGTGGCATGAAAAGGGTTGGAATTGCCCTGATTTAAAAGTCAACAATTACATTTTATTTATTTAAAAGGCACAGTTACACGTATGCAGCAGTTACACCCCCACAGAGGACAGAAAAGTAGACAGAGCCAAAAGGAGATTAAACACAGTCACAGAAAAGACAAAGACAGCCAAAGAAAAGACAAATGCATAGCAATTCAAAAGACTAAATGATTTGAGCTGGAGTTCACATTGTAATTCGAATGTAAATGTTTTAATTGTTTTTATTGTTTGCGATGCATTGGAAAGTCTCCGGAAGAAAGCAAATATCCCACTATAATATTGAAATAAGCACCTACAGTTACATTTTTCTGAGTGAGATGAAAAGAGATGAGAAGGCAGAAGGCAAAGAGACATGGCCATCCATTTCGAATTCCCAGTGGAATACAAACAGCCATGAAGCTATTTTTGTATAAAACAGGGTAATATCCAAGGGGAGAGAGAGGATGAAAAAGAGTGAGAGAAGAAGAGAGTGTGCAGCAGAATTAAAGAGATTTGAAGAGAATAAGCAAGATGCAAGAAGAATGTGAATAAGGAGGAGCTGAGCAAAGAAGAAGAAGGGGATGAGCAGAGATGATGCAGGTCTGATATAAGAGTTGATGAACAGCAGAGAAGAAGGTACAGAACAGAGTTGATATCCAAGGTAAATCAGCAAGTGTTTCTCTTTTGAAAGAGTAAGGAAGTTGGAGCTTCCCTATCAAGTTGTAGCTTGATAGATGTCAGTTGGAGCTGACTGAGGTAGGAGCCTCCTGTAGGTTGGTGCTTGCAGAAAATAGATGGGAGTTGGTGCTTCCACATCAAGTTGTAGCTTAATAAAATGTCAGTTGTAGCTGACTGAGGTTGGAGCCTCCTGTAGGTTGGTGCCTACAGAAATTAATGGGAGTTGGAGCTTCCTTGCAAGTTGTAGCTTGCAGAATTGAGTTTGGAGCCTCCTGTAGGTTGGTGCCTGTAGAAAAATAGTGGTGAGAGGGAGTTGGAGCTTGACTTTGCATCACAACAATAATAAGATGTGGTTTTCTCCCTTTATGGGTTTCCACGTATATCTGGTGTCTATGTGCATGATGTATATGTGTTGATATGATATATCTATTCTGCTAATACTTTCTGCTAACATATTAAGACTGATGGTACATTATCTAATCTGCTTATTAATTGCTGCTCATAAATAAAGATTTCTCACACATTATGTTGATCATGAAATGAAGGTGTTAATAAAGTAAAATAAGTTTAAAAGGAAAAGTTTTTAAAATTCCATGAATGTGTTAAAATGATTCACCCCCCCTCTCAGTTTAACTAAGAGTTCAACAATTGGTATCAGAGCGGGTTCCTTTGGTGTAAGCTTAATAGCTTGAAGGAGATCTGGTTGATTCATGGACTATCAAAATGCACCTGTGTTAAATACAACAAACTTTCCTCAATGGAGAGATAAGGTTAAGACAAGATTATTGGCTTATGAACTTGAGGTATGGAAGCTTGTATGTGATGGTTACTAGACAGACTCCCCCTCGGTGAAAGAACAACAGAGGAATGCCAAGGCAAAATGTGTGATATATGAAAGTCTTCATAACAAGGACCTTGAGTTGATAATGGATCTAGACTCTGCAAAAGAAATCTGGGACAGATTGCATTTCATGCATGGAATAGACACAGAGGAATGCAGTGTCAAGAAGGAGAAGAGAATTAAGATGAAGAAAAATTTAGGTCAAAATGAAAATAGTCAATCAAATGAGGTACCTGCTAGTGTGAATGGTAGTGAGAACCATGAAGAAATTGCAGCTGAAGAAAAAGCCAAACTTGACACAGCCTTGACTGAAATAGGAAGATTGAAGCATGAAAACAAAGACCTAAAGACATTGGTGCAAATTTGTGATGAGAAAGAGTATGAAGATAAGAAAGAGATTGTTAGCTTAAAGACTCAACTTGAAGAAGCACGGAAAGTAGAAGATACTCTGCTGCAACAAATGAGAGAGAAAAATCTGGAATGTGAAAAATTGGAAGAAGAAGTAGTCAGCCTAAGAAAGAACTTACAAAAATCCCAAAGAGAACTACTAATGAATACACCTCTAATGAAAAGCTCTAGACAGTTGGACCAAATTCTCAATGCTCAAATATCACCTCACATAAAGGCTGGGATAGGATATGAAGGGGAAACCAGCAAGTCCAAGATTGAAGATAAAAAGAATGTCATTTTTGTAAAGGCAGTAAAGGACAATGAAGTAGCTCAGCAGATCACTACAAAAATAGAAGCCAGTAAGAACAGGATTTGCGAAGAAAAAAATAGAATCAAGCAGCAACATGGTAGGACAGAGAATGATAAGATGAAACAATCAGCTGGTAAAGGCTCATATGCTCCTGAAGATGAATCGAATAAATTTGGAAGATGTCAAAGGAGGTTCTCTCCTCCTATGAAAAATAGCACATGTTTCTCCTGTCATAAACCAGGACATAATGCAGCATATTGTAATACAAAGCCAATCCAGTCTAACCAGCAAAGGATGCAGCAAAAGAGAAGAACCCCTCAAGCAAGCAAATGGAAAAGACAATTCTTCACCAGGTACACAAGTTACTTCCATGGCTATTGTTATGCATGCAATAATTTTGGACATAAAATTGTTGATTGTAAAATGTATTCAAGAAGAGGAACAAAATATTATACATCAGCTCAAATGTACTTTGACAAAATAAGATGTTATGTATGCCTTAAGTGTGGTCACAAATCAAAAGAATGTAAACTTCCATATATATTAAAGAACTCCAGACAGATGATGAAGTCCAATCCAATCAAACAAAACTATGAATTGGAAAGGAGTGTAGACATTATGATAAACCCCAATAGATTATGGAAGGAAAAGAGAAAGGGGGAGCCTATTATCTCCATAACATAATGAATACATCCTAATCTCAGGGGGAGCTGCTCTAGGAAACAAAGAAAATATCCAACCAGTGATAAATATGAAGCAACATCCCAGGGGGAGAGCAGTTCATATGTAGTCCCCACAAAAGGTAGTCTAAGAAGAGCTCCATGAAATGAGAACAGCCATGAGGTCAGGAAGTGAAAGAAAATTCCTCTAACAAATAACTATAGAGAAAGAATATAATCTGAAGCATTCAATAGCTGACAAACTGATGGAATAAGAGAAGATAGCCAGAAGCCATGGTAATAAAAAAAAGACATCAGCACCTTAAATGATGATCACATTGTGCATCATACTGCTATAATTGACAATGAATCAAATTAATAAGAATGAGTAAGAAAAGTGTCTGTCATCATTAATATCATTACATCACTCATCTATGAAAATGTCCCTTGGAGGAGTACAGTTAAGAGAGTGATCTTCCCTTGGAAATTCCAAGAAAAGAAATTGAAAATGTCTTCACAAAGATCATCATGTCAGAACAGTTGAATTGGTATATAAAGCAATATATAAAGCAGCAATGATTCTAGAACAGTCATAGAAAATAAAATGCAGTGACATTCGTTCAAATCAGGATGACAGAATAAGTAGCAGGTTACTGATGCCAAGGTCTAATTCAATATATTGATGGTGGTTGATGTGAACAGTGAAAAGGTCAATAGTAGAAACTATGGGTACATGTGCTAGCTAAAGTGAAATCTCTGCATGGTTTATCAAAGTAATATCAATTTATGTTTAGGAACAAGAAGCATGCTTATCAACAAATTACCAAGCATTCTCAGTGAAGCAACAGTACGATACAGGTCCACAGGATCAAAGGACTATGGCAAGAATGCATCAAGGTAAAAATCCTAGAGTTATATGTGTTCGGCATGAAAAGGTCAATAATAGAGCTAAAAGATCAGTGCTTTGTTTACACTTGAAACATTATATTAGACATTGAAGAAGTCTCTGTTTCTATATATATAACTGCATGCCTTCTTGAAGTCAGTACATATATCTTCAAGGCCTCTATCTGAAGATTGTTCATAAATTGGGTGAAGTTTGTTAGCTGAGTTTTCAATTAAACATATTGACTATGCTTTTGTGGAAGTTCATTTTGATAGAACAGTTAAAGTATCAAAAGTATGAAGGAATGATTGGGTCAGTTGAAGCTCAAAACTCTGTCTTTGAAACATCAAGAACATACTTCAGCAGAAATGATTTGTTGACATCTCACCATTGAAAATAGATTGATCACTGACATACATACCTCCTTATGTCATAAAGAAAAGTGCTTGGTTGATAAGTAAGACTAAACAATAAGTTGAATGTATCTAGCCTCAAGGTTTTGTTGTGAAAATACATTATGCAAGCAGTAAAGGCATTTGATCTCTTATATCAAATTCTGGTTAATTCATTGATCACTTCTGTAACAAGAACCTTTAGCTATTAAGAATAATATCAGCATCCTAGCTCATATCATCACCAACAGGCACGAAAGGTGTACCACAGCAACCAAAGACATATTGGCATCATCACAATTGAACAGATGTTGTACTACAAAAGAAGACAGACTCCAACTACAACCTTCCTCAATAAATATGCATTGCAGATGAGATTATAATACAGACGGAGGTATAGCTGAAGCAAGCTTGATAGGTCACATGGAGTATTTACAATCTTTAAGTTTTGATCCAATGATGCATTTGTGATTAGAAAAGGTTGATACAATATGTTCCATGAAGACTCATTGTCGTCACTTTCAGCCTTATACTAGTAAAAGGAGACTGTGCTTTGGATTGTGTCAATTTACAATAATCCGCAAAGTGTTCCCTCAACAAATCTTGTACACCTGTATAGAGCAGTATGATACAAAGTCAGAAGGAGAAGGCCTAAACACATCTCAGAGAGAAGAAATGCCAAGACAGAATCTACACTGAGAAATGTGCAACCCTTTGCCATTGATGTCAAACGGGGAGGAAAAGCAGGTAATAGAAGAAAGAGTCTTCTCAAAGAAGCCAGGTAGAGAAAGACTTGGAGGAAGCATTGGATTATTAGTGGAGGTATTGCCATCAATGCCAAAGGGGGAGACTGTTGGAAATGTTTTCATTGATGGCAAAGGAGCACAAAGGAGTAGCACTTGAAACATTAGCCAAGGAGCAGAGGAAGTAAAAAGAGAGGTAGCAGAGACAAGAAAAAGATAAATAAGGAGAAGCATCATTCAAAGAAGTAGCAGAGATAGCAGAGAGAGCATAAGAAGAGGTAGCAAGGCAATAAAGAGAGCAACAGAGATAGCAAAGAAGTAGAGAGGTAGCAAGGCAGCAAAAGAAGTAAGGCAGATAAGGAACTGAGGCAGCAGAAAAAGCAGAGACAGTGAATAAAAGCAGAGGCAACGTAATGTACAAAAGAGTTGAACTTGAGAAATGTAGTGTAAAGAAGGCAGCAGATGCAGAGATAGGCAAAGAATAGAGGTACAGAGGTCGAGCAGCAGAAGCAGCTAAGGCAAAGGCAAAAGCAGCGAATATAGAAGTAGAGCCGTTATCATGGCAATGGAGGCAAAAAAAAAAAAAAAATAGAGACAGGCAAAGGAGGCAGCGCTGAAGCAAAAATAGGCAAAGGAGGTAGCGCTGAAGTAGAGGAAGGCAAAGGAAGCACAGTAAAAGCAATAGAGGCAGCAAGAAGAATGTCAAAAAGTAACAGTCATAGAAGCACAGTGAAGAACCGTTATCAGAAGGTAGAGACAGAGGCAGAGGCAGAGGCTAAGTGACAGAAGCAGGAGAGGCAGAGACAGAGGCATAGAGCATTTATAAAATTCCGGGTATCGCACACTCCAACTAGCGTTATACATATAATATAAAACAAATATTATTCCAGGAATCACATGACCCATTGGCAATGTATACATATTTATCTGTTATATAGACATGTGTGAAGCGCATCATATAAACAACAGTTCAAGGATTTTTATATATAAGTTTCATGTTACGAATCCCGAATTTAAAAGAATCAAAGGTCCAAAGCATATTCATGAAGTGATATGGAACGCATAATACAAAGTCTTATAAGGTGGGACCCACAATATCACAACGATCGCAACATTGCACCATCGCACCATCGCAACATTGCAACATTGCGCCATCACACCATCGCAACATTGCAACATTGTGCCATCGCACCATCGCAACTATTGCAATATCGCAATATCACAGTTGGTTGAAACTGCACAGCAACTATCGCAAATAGAAATTTGCGATTGCGATCAATCGCATTTGAAAACGTGTCAGGTGGGCCCGAAAGGAGTTTTATATATTTTAAAACAGGCTTTATTGTATGTGCCGAGAGGATGTTAAGGTGTATAAAAAGGGCAGAGTATATGATTAAATCATATTATAATCAAGCCAAGAGACAAGGTTGGGTTATATATATATATTAAAACGTGTTGTCACACACACACACACACACATATATATATATATAACGATGTTGCGATAAGCCGTGTGGTCTGTAGATCCACGGGCCTCAGCTTAAGGGGAGGGCGATTATCAATATAATACAATTGTAATATATGTATGTTCCGGCCTACGGAACTCGCCACATCAACAAGACACTTGTGGCATGAAAAGGGTTGGAATTGCCCTGATTTAAAAGTCAGCAATTACATTTTATTTATTTAAAAGGCACAGTTACACGTATGCAGCAGTTACACCCCCACAGAGGACAGAAAAGCAGACAGAGCCGAAAGGAGATAAAACACAGTCACAGAAAAGATAAAGACAGCCAAAGAAAAGACAAATGCATAGCGATTCAAAAGACTAAATGAGTTGAGCTGGAGTTCACATTGTAATTCGAATGTAAATGTTTTAATTGTTTTTATTGTTTGTGATGCATTGGCAAGTCTCCGGAAGAAAGAAAATATCCCACTGTAATATTGAAATAAGTACCTACAGTTACATTTTTCTGAGTGAGCTGAAAAGAGATGAGAAGGTAGAAGGCAAAGAGACATGGCCGTCCATTTTGAATTCCCAGTGGAATACAAACAGCCATGAAGCTATTTTTGTATAAAACAGGGTAATATCCAAGGGGAGAGAGAGGATGAAAAAGAGTGAGAGAAGAAGAGAGTGTGCAGTAGAATTAAAGAGAGTTGAAGAGAATAAGCAAGCTGCAAGAAGAATGTGAATAAGGAGGAGCTGAGCAAAGAAGAAGAAGGGGCTGAGCAAAGATGATGCAGGTCTGATATAAGAGTTGATGAACAGCAGAGAAGAAGGTACAGAACAGAGCTGATATCCAAGGTAAATCAGCAAGTGTTTCTCTTTTGAAAGAGTAAGGAAGTTGGAGCTTCCCTATCAAGTTGTAGCTTGATAGATGTCAGTTGGAGCTGACTGAGGTAGGAGCCTCCTGTAGGTTGGTGCCTGCAGAAAATATATGGGAGTTGGTGCTTCCACATCAAGTTGTAGCTTGATAAAATGTCATTTGTAGCTGACTAAGGTTGGAACCTCCTATAGGTTGGTGCCTACAGAAATTAATGGGAGTTGGAGCTTCCTTGCAAGTTGTAGCTTGCAGAATTGAGGTTGGAGCCTCCTGTAGGTTGGTGCCTGTAGAAAAACAGTGGTGAGAGGGATTTGGAGCTTGCCTTTGCATCACAACAATAATAAGATGTGGTTTTCTCCCTTTATGGGTTTCCACGTATATCTGGTGTCTATGTGCATGATTTCTATGTGTTGATATGATATATCTATTCTGCTAATACTTGCTGCTAACATATTAAGACTGATGGTACATTATCTAATCTGCTTATTAATTGCTGCTCATAAATAAAGATTGCTCACACATTATGTTGATCATGAAATGAAGGTGTTAATAAAGTAAAATAAGTTTAAAAGGAAAAGTTTTTAAAATTCCATGAATGTGTTAAACTGATTCGCCCCCCCTCTCAGTTTAACTAAGAGTTCAACACATCTCCGCTTTCTCTTGCTTCCTGTTGATCTACATGTGTCCATTTGCAAAGAAAAGGGGTTCAAGACCTCACTTTTGAAGTCCTCCACCATGTTTCCAATCTCATGTTTTATGGAGGTGGAAGAGGAAGGGGTGTTGGTCATGCTTTGGCTAGCTCTACCTTTCTTCCTAGTTGCCCTAGAGTGGCTTATAAATAAAATTTTGATGTCCTCATAAGGTAGCTGGTAGATGTATCCTCCAGAAAACATATTAATGGTTTCTATCACCTGTTTCCTGATCCCTTAGAGAAGTACCAATTTGAATGATTCGAGATCAAGGGTGCAGTTGGCTCTTTTATAGTTCAACTGTACTTTTTCTTCATAATCCTCTAGGGATTCATCAAGTCCCGGATTCATCCTAAATATCTCCTATTTGGTTTCTTTGGATCTGCAGTAGTCTCGATATTTATTTTTGAAGGACTCTTGCATATATTCCCAGGAAGTGATGATGCTCCCAAGCAAACCCATTAACCAGCGCAACGCTACATCCTTGAGGTTGGATGTGAACAATTTTAGCTTTTGGTCATTTGAGGCATAGTCATAAGTTCTACAGACAACCAAAAAATCGAACATGAAGGTGTCAGGATCCTCATAAGTAAGGCCATGGTAATGTGGAAGGGCTGAGGGACTGATTTTATTCATTCTAATTTCTCCATCTATTTCTCTAATGGGAAAGACTCTCTGGGTCCTAGCTTCAATCATGGCTTGAAATAGTGACGCAGGCTCCTTAGGTGAAGCAAGCTCCTCTTCTTCTCCAATAGGTTCTTCAAATTTTTCAAGTGGTTCACCTATGGTGTGTTAAGCATCACAGTCATTGAAGAAGAGTGAACGATGAAGAAGAGTAGGAAAAATAAAACATGGGCTTTGTGTAGAATGATCCAATTTAGCTACATTAAGGAAATTTATTCAAAATATTGCATGGTTTTGGATATATTTGAAGCTATTTCAAATGTAATTTTTCAGATTTTGTGCTGCGACCAACAAATATATCAATAGAAAAAATCATTTTAAATTTCCATCAAATTAAGAAAGTTATTGCTCATTTTGAACCTAAATCAATCTAGTTTTTGAATTAATCACAATTCTATAACATTTCTATAATCTTTTTAATTAAGAAACAGTTTACATTTCAATGATCACTTAGGGTTTTATTTATTTCTTTCTTTTAGATGCTTTATTTTCAAGTTTATAATTGATACTTCATTCTTTCCCATATTGCAATCAAGTGTTTGAGAAATATAAAAATACAAAAAAATATTTAAATTCTAAAACATTCTCATTTGGGATTATAGTTTCTTTATTTCATAGAAATATATTTCAGATGCTTTTAAGATTAAATTTACTCACTTTTATAGACTAGAGTTTTCCATGCTTTCAAAGATTTGTTTTTTTGTAAGTCAATATTTTATTCATGGTTCCAAAAAGAGGTACATCAAAAGAAAAATGATGGTAGTCTCACCCCAACCAGGTTTGTTGACTACTGCTGAAAGCATATGACAGTGAAACAAAAAAATAAAAAGAGACACAATCCACAACTTAAGAGGCCATATGCACTAGTAAACAAACATAACATATAAAACACCTATATCCATGCTATTCGTAAGAAGACATGGAATTTGGGTTGTTCGGGGTTGTTCCAAGAGGTGGCAGTGGATGAAAGGAGCATTGAACATGCTCCTCTAAATGGGCCATCCATGCCTCCAACTTCTAAATCTTATTTGATAACAAATTTTGGCCTCGCCAGATCACCACTACATGCTCTCGGACATGGTATTGGAAGTGATGAATTTTTTTCAAATTTGTTATCAACTCAGTATGATTTTCCTGCCAAACTGGCTCATAAGTCTCAAGACACACCAAAATTGACTGAATCAACTCTTGAAATTGATCAAAAAAATAAATTTTTTGTTGATCGTGACCTCCATGATGTGTCGACACGTGGTGTCTAGAACCACCATGACGAGCTGAACTCCCATGATGATGTACCGACGATGTTAGGCCACCACGACCCACCGCGGAGCCCCTATGCCTACCATCCCATGTAGTAGGCCCTACAAACCCAGAGCGCCCTGACAGACCATCTCGTCTCCATCTTGATGCTGCACAGCTCGACCCACCTTCGCTCTGACCACCCGAAATCGGGCCACCACTACCACTCACTATCTCAAGCCGAGACCTGGACAAGGTCGTGCCAGAACTGCCTGAATTGGGTTGCACTTGGGCGGAGGAATGCCCTGAGCAAGGAAAATATCTCATAACAACTTTACTGACACCACTTGAATGAACCAAATATCAGCCACCCCATACCTCCCTAGATCTCCATGTAGACAAAGGCACCACTGACCCTTCCTGAATTTCCACACCCAACAGAACCGAAAACATGTAGCATACAATACTAACACCAATAATGAACCAGCAATAGTCCTATGACAGAAGTGGTTCACCTTAGCAATGACTTTGGAGTCCTCAATTCATACATGGTGACACGATTTCTTCCCATTTTCTGCAAGAGCCGATGTGTGATATCGATTGTGCCTAATGTCTGTAGCATGCTCCTGGATTCTCTGTCTAATGGATCGACCTATTTCACCAATATATGGAGTGACAAAAATTCCCATTTACTTAGAAGGAATAATGTCTCCTCTTCATTCAAACCTCTGTATACTATTATAAATTCTCTCAAATTTTTCAAGGACCCTATTGACCCAAAATACATGAAAGATATTTACATGATTCCTTATTCCTCTAGCACTCCCTCTATTGGTGAAACAAGTCAATCCATTAGAGCAAGAATCGAGGAGCATGCTGCATACATTAGGCATAATCGATCTCTCACATTGGCTCTTGCAGAACATGCAGAGAAATCGTGTCACCATGTATGCATTAAGAAATCCAAAGTCATGGCTAAGGTGGACCACTTCCGTCATATGAAGCTTAGGGAAGCCATTGAGATTGAAAGGCGTGCTAAGAATCCCAACAAGGATGATGGTTGAAAATTGAGTAAGAGATGGACTCCAGCTATCTTTAGGTGATTTCCCCTTCCTCGTGTTAGTTTTTCTTTTGCTTTTGGTCTTTGTCTGGTATATATATTTTAGGGTTTTATTTTCCCATATTTCTTCTTTTTTATCTGTGGTCTTTAATTATTTTCCTTTTAAACATTTTCTTCTTCTATCTTGATTTTCTTTATTTCCCCTTGATATTATCTTATATATTATCCTATGCATTATATATTATCTTATAATATATTATATAATTTCCTATGCATTGTATTAATAAAATAATAAAATTATTTAACATAATAAAATATTTCAATTATATTAAAATATTCATTAATTTTTTTTTCATTTTATTATAATATTGATCCAGGCGGATATTGGTGGCCACCCACCTATCCCACTTGGTGCCCCACCATTGTCTCTTTCATTTTTTCAGTTTTAGCACGACTTACTATTTTTAGCATTTTTTCGGGTCCTGAACTTCTGGAGCCGTTTTGAGGCCCTAAACGACGTTTTTTGGGAAAACAGAGACCAACATCGATCCATGGACCGATGTTTCTCACTTGAAATTTGTAGTCCTCAAATAGATATTTCTAACAAGGTATGGTGCACATCAAATGGAGATCATATGCCAAAGTTATGTCCCCGGGAAGTTGAAACACCAATTTACCCAAACGGGGCCCATAGTTTTGGCGCTCATCTCATAGGGTTAGGGTTTTGGATGCTTAGGGTTTTCCATTGTTTATAAATAATAAATAGGCCTTAAAGCCTTATTGTAAATCAATTTAAAGGCCTGTATCCGCCACATTTCTTCTCAGAGATAAGCTACCAACGCCCTAGCTAGTTTATTTGCATTCTGTCTGTAAGAAAATTTCTAGTTCTTTGATATTAATGAAATGAAGTGTTATTTCCGCTGCATCTTTTTATTTATGGTTATATGTGTATTATGTTGCTTTCTTGCATAAATCCATATCTGTGGTATCAGAGTGGTCTGCTTTTTCTCGATCCTTCTTTGCATGTCCCCAACGAGGTCGGGGTATAAGGAGTTAGGGCTCGATCTGGTGGAACCTTTGCAAGATCAGCCACGCAAACCACGACGGCCACCCATGGGGGACAAAAAGAAAGACGAGGGAGCAGGAGATCCTATCAAAATACTTCTCGAGGAGGCCCTCGAAAAAAAAAGGAACGCGATGATGGATAACTTTTCCCAGATCCTTCAATGACTGCCCACCAGCAGTGCATCTTCATCCAACAACCACTCTGGAGGCACAACTCCCTTTAAGGTACAAGTAAACTTTGAAATTCCCATATTTGAGGGTCAAATAGATGCAGATGTTGTAGATAGATGATTGAATCTATTAGAAGGATATTTCTCGATTCATGACTTTTCTGACCAAGACAAAATTATTTTTGCACTCCTCAAAGCTACCCCCCATGTCAAGGACTAGTGGGAAACCTACTGTGAGAAAAAGGACGAGACAGAACCCTCTCTGTTCTCAGCCGTACCCACTTGGAATTATTTTCAAGATGCCATCAAGGAACAATACTATCCCATGGGGAGCTATGAGGACAAGTACATACAATGGACCATGCTGCGACAACAAAGGGATCAAGATGTGCATGAGCTAACGAATCTATTCCATACCCTGCACACAAAGTTGGGTATTAAATATTCAGAGAAACATTTGGTGCTAAAGTATCATAGTTGTCTACACAGATACATTTAGGAGGAAATGGAGTTCCTCGACGTCTCCTCACTTGGTACGACATACCGGTATGCTTCCAAGATTGAGAAAAAATTCAAACAGAAGAAGCGAGACTTTGGATCTGTGAATCAAAAGCAATGGAAAGGTGCCCCTAAACCGCAGAACAAAGGACAAATCCAAGGCATGGCAGCCCAAGACAACCTATCAAAGCCACAAGAAAATAAAAACACAGCGAAGCCAAAGAAGGACATGGGAAAGTGGTGTGAGTTCCATAAGAACTCCACTCACAACACAAGTGAGTGTCAGGTCAAGCAGTCGCTAGTGGCTAAGATGAGGGCTTCTGAGTCAGATGCATGTTCCGAATCTGAATCAAAACCTGACAAGGGGAATGAAAAGGGAAACAAATTATTGATGTAGAGCCCAACACCACTGTTGCCACTAAAAAGATCCAGAAGGAGGAACCGAAAGATCTAGAGGAGGAGGAGCGTCTCTTCCACTCCCAAATGTGGGTAAAGGGCTCCCTGCTACAGTTCATTGTCGACAATGGGAGCCAAAAGACCCTCATTTCAGTAGACATCGTGAAGCAGTTGGGCTTGCCGACAATAGCACACCCACATCCATACACCATTGGGTGGCTTCACCAAGGACGAGATCTACGCATCAGCCAGCCATGTCGCCTTCCCTACAGCATCAAGCCCTTCGCGGATGAGGTATTATGTGACATTGCTCCTATTGATGTTTCTGATGTATTATTAGGCCAACCATACTTGTGGAAGAGACATGTTGTGTATGAGTCCCAGCCTGGCATTATTATTGTTACTTCGGGAAATAAGCGGTACAAGATACTAGAGGTACCACCACCTGCCGCTATCTCTTTGGTTACTACAAAAAATGTAGTAAGCTCATTTCCAAAACCATGAATTTTTTTTCCCTGATGATCTGCCCCCAGGGCAAGAAGAAGACTGTGGCCACAACCTTCAGACAGGGCTCCTCTGCATGCCAACAAAAAATGGACAAGGTTGTGGAGGAGTATGGGGACAACCTCACCCACACGGGTTCCTCTGCACTGTCAGGTAAAGCACCCCATTGATCTGACCCCAGGTGCACCGCTACCCAATGGACCGATCTATCGGCGTTCTCTCCTGGAGAATGATGAAATCAAGAGGCAGATTCAGGAGCTGTTGCAGAAAGGTCACATCTGGCCAAGTTCATCGCCCTATGGGAGCCCGATCGTGTTGGTACAAAAGAAGGATGGCACTTGGAGACTCTGTATTGACTATCGGGCGCTGAACAAGATCACTTTCTAGAATAGGTACCTGATCCCACGGATAGATGACCTTCTAGACCAACTGAAAGGGGCGAAATATTTCAGCAAGATTGAATTGAATTCTGGGTATCACCAGGTACCAATCGAACCCTCCGATGTGTGGAAGACTGCCTTCAAAGCCAAGGAGGGCCTTTTTGAATGGTTGGTCATGCCTTTCGGGTTGAAGAATGCTCCTGCAACCTTCATGAGGATGATGGATGACATCTTGTGGCTATTCACCAACTCATTTGTAGTGGTGTACTTGGATGACATTATGATCTTCAACCAGACTTGGGAAGAGCATCTCCACCACATTCAACAAGTCCTCCAAACACTGCAGCAACACAAGTTGTGTGCCAATTTGGAGAAGTGCACTTTTGGCATGACCCAGGTTCAATATCTGGGATACATTATTGATGAAAGGGGGGTGCATGTGGATCCAACAAAGCTCCAAGTCATTCAGGATTGGCCAACCCCAGCCACTCTAATGGAGCTTTGCAGCTTTCTGGTTCTTGCTAATTTCTACCGTAGGTTCGTGTTGGGATTCTCTCATATCACTTGGCCCTTGAGTCATGTCACCAAGGGAGGAGCAAAATAAAAATTATTTTGGTCTTAATCTCAACATAAGGCGTTCATAGAATTGAAACATCGCCTTTGTTCTACCCCAGTGCTCACATTAACAGACTTGCAACAAACATTTGAGATCGAGAGAAATGCCTCTGACTATGCTATTGGGGCAGTTCTTACTCAACATGGGCCTCTAGTGGCATATCACAGTGAGACATTGTCCGACACAGTTCGCAAGTATCCCACTTATGACAAATAAATGTATTCCATTTTTCAGGCTTATCGACAAGGAAGCATAACATTTTGGAGAAGGAAACAATCATCCACATAGACCACCGCCCCCTACAGTTCATAAAGACACAAGGGAAGTTGCAAAACAATCACCATCAGAAGTGGTCCACATATCTGCAACAGTTTCATTTGAACATCAAGTAAAGAAGGGTAGCACCAATAATGTTGCAGATTGCCTCAGCTAACCACCGATCATGGCGCTAACCACTGTTCTCAACTCTTGTGGGCATGAGACTTCTGATTGGCCACTTCTCTATGAGATTGATCCAGAATTCAGCCATACATACAAGGCACTCTTGGGAGGTATGCAAGTTCCAAATTTTCACCTCCAAGATGCACTGTTATGTCACTTGGGACACCTTTGTGTTCCTTCAAGTGAGCATGCCAAGATGATATGGGAAGCATGCTACAGTCGAGTCATTGGTCATTTTGGGGTCGAGAAAACAATGGCAGTACTGCAGAAGTATTTCTATTGGCCAAACCTTCGACAGGATGTCGGGAAGTACATCGGATCCTGCACTGCTTGCGCCATTGCCAAACCGACCATCAAGAAGAAACGCCTTTATACTCCGCTACCTACCCCTAGTCGACCTTGGGAATCCATCTCTATGGATTACATGTCGGGCCTTCCTTCTACTAAGCATGGAAACAACTATGTTTTCGTGGTCGTCGACAGATTCTCGAAGATGGAAATTATGGCACCTTGCAAGAAGAATATCACAGCAGAAGCCACTGCTAAAACCTTCTTTGAACGAGTGTGGGTGCACTTTGGGATCCCACAATCTATCATATCAGATCAGGACAGCAGGTTCCTTAGCACATTTTGGTCCAGCCTCTGTTAATGCTGGACACCAAGCTCACCAAGTCCACAGCTTTCCATCGCCAAACTAGTGGCTAGATAGAGGTCATCAACAGGATGATTGTACACATTCTGCGTATGTTCAATTCAAAGCATCCACGCACATGGGATGAGAGCCTCCCCTATGTACAACACAGTTATAATCGGGCTCTCCACAGCTCAACTGGCCACAACTCCTTTCAGGTGGGCTTGGGATTCCAGCCACTATGTCCCATTGACGTAGCCATGCCTTTTGTGGCTACTCAAGTCGATTCGGCTCATGTTCAGTCTGAAGCTGACAAAGTGAACAACTTCATTGAGCACATTCAGTACATCCGCTAATAGTTTCATGACATATTGGACAAAGCCAATGCTAAGTACAAGCAATGACATGATCAACATCGAGTGCCACACGACTTCCAGGTGGGCAACAAAGTGTGGCTACATTTGCAGAAGGAGCGCCTCACTGGACCCCATCGCAAGATTTTCTTGCTGTGATATGGGTCGTACAGCATCACCCAAGCTATAAGGAACAATTCCTTTGAGCTCAATATTCCACCAATCCTTGGTTTGCACCCAGTATTCAACATGGACCGCTTTCATCCCTACTTTCCACCTCTACTAGACACCTCAGACATTGCAAAACAACTCACACCAATAGAGTTCAACCCAAAATACATGGAACAGACCACCACATATTGTATCATGGACATGAAAATCAAGAACACTCACCAACAAAATATCCAACTGTATCAGGTTGTCAAATTTGGCCAACTCCTACACCAAGGCAAGTGGTTCACCAGGGACCAAGTTCAACAGAAGTTTCCTCATCTCATGGAGGAACTCAATGCAATGGGGAACATTGCTTCCTAAGGGGGGAGGAATAATCTAGGTGGATATTGGTGGCCACCCTCCTATCCCACTTGGGGCCCCACCACTGTCGCTTTCTGTTTTTTAGTTTCGACACGACTTACTATTTTTAGCAGTTTTTCGGGTCCTGAACTTCCGAAGCCGTTTTGAAGCCCTAAACAATATTTTTTGGGAAAACCGGGAGCAACATGGGTCCATGGACTGATGTTTCTCACTTGAAATTTTTATTCCTCGGATAGATCTTTCTAACGAGGTATGGTTCACGTCAAATGAAGATCGCATGCCAAAGTTACGTCCCCAGGAAGTTGAAACACCAATTTACCCAAACGAGGCCCATAGTTTTGGTGTTTCATCTCCTAGGGTTAGGGTTTTTTATTTTTATGGTTTTTCATTGTTTCTAAATAATAAATAGGCCCTCAAGCCTCATTGTAACTTAGTTTAGATGCCTGTAGCCACTACATACCTTCTTAGAGATAAGCTACCAGCGCCCTAGCTAGTTTATTTGCATTCTGTTTGTAAGCAAATTTCAGTTCTTTGATATTAATGAAATGAATTGTTATTTCCACTGCATCTTTGTATTTATGGTTATATGTGTATTCTGTTGCGTTCCTGCATAAATCCGTATCAAATATTTTTTAATTTAAAATTTTTTAATTAAAAATATTTAATATTATTCCCTAATAACTAATTAACTAATTCATTAATGACTAGTTTTTAAATGGTTGGTTTTCAGTGACTAATTCTAGGCAATGATGCATCCACACTATTTATTCAATAAGATAAATTGGCTTTTTTACCTTGTCCTGAGGATGAACCACATTATCCAGTTTGAAATGTCAACCAAATCCTAATGATGTGATTAATCTGAAAAGACATTTATCTAATAAAAATAAATTTCTATATAATTTTGAGTAATCTCTTACTTTTAAAGGTTAAATATACCATATGTGATATAAGTGGATATTAATACATCATCATAATTGTCACTACCATAAATTATTATTATTATATTTAAAGTTCTCTTACATTTGTTGGCAATATGTTTCATGTTTCTTGTATCCTATTATATGATTGTCCTTGATGGCAAATCTCTGACAAAGGATGCACATAATGATTGTATGAAGAACTCAGAAAACCATCAGCAGTTCTATACAAGCAGAATATAAGACTGAATGTATATTAATCGAAGCTTTGGGAGAATCGGTGTAGTCATACATCCTGACAAACCTCTAAAGATGGAGGGTTCTGGTCTCTCCGCAATATGTGTTAAGAATGGTTGAGTATATCTGAGTAAAGGGCTGATGGATTTGATTTCTGTAAAAGCACGAGCTAGCTAATCGGTAAAGGATGTAATTCTGTTTGGTGGATTCTATAGGGTTAACCTACTTTCTAAAGAATGCAATTGAATGGACGCATGATCGCAGAGCATGTGTGCTAGAATACATATGACCTGTGTTAGTAAAGATGCCCTTTAATGTATATTTGCATCCACAAATAGGGAAGAAGCCTATCCATTCCAATCTCCGTTGAAAGTATGGACCAGCTCGAATTATATATAACCTGAGTTACTTTAACATAATCACGTGGAGGAAGAACAATTAAAACAGAGTTATGACTTCACGGAGAAACGTAGCAATGACGGAATAAAGGCGGATGGAACCTTGAGCGAAGGAGAGGAACCACGAGCAGAATGAACAGTGAAGGGGGTTTTCGGTTTTCATCACACTGCTTTCGACGGGCAAGCGGTATTCAAGAGGTTGGGAGCGATTCCATAGAACGAGCAACACACGTCCTTGAACGAATTTGCAAAACCACCATCGCTGCGCGTCATCGCGCGTTAATGTCTGACCAAGGAAGCCGTGTGATATTGTTGTGCGCCGTCGATCTGAAGGGGAGCCATCGGACGGTGGCTGTATGAGGAAGATGCATGATGGATAACCACGGTACGGTGCGAGTATGTGATTGGATCATTGATTATATATGTGGGCCCGGTTCTAAATTCTATTAATTGGGACCTTTTTAAACTAAGGTTTACGGGGTTAATAAAGGATGTTGAATATGTGAAGTTGGCGAAATATGAATCATGTGATGAAATGGACGTGGGTTAATATATGCGTTGATCTCACGTAAAAATAAACCAGGGGTCGATATTTATATATGCCTTGAGGAGTTCATATCTAAAGGAGGAATTCGATTAATATCTCAATCTCAGATTGAGATATTAAAAAGCCTTAGATTAATTAATTGCTAGACCAAGAAAATAGAACAATGAGAAGTTGTTTGGGGCTTGGGTAGACCCCACTAGATTATTTATTTGATCTCGTCTAGGAATACCATCAGTTGTTGAGTGGTTTTGACTCAAGGTATTAATAAAGGAAAAAAATATATAAGGAGAAGGGGATTGTAGTACAATTGGTGCACATGGAGGGGTTGTTAATGAATATTTGCAAGATTGAACTCTGTTCTGTTAAAACTGAATCTATGATGCACCTATGGAGTTAATGAAGGTTCAAGATCTCTAGATCTAGAAATAATAAATCTCTAGGAAGATATGAAAAGAAGTAATGAAGACATGGCGCAAGTCTGATGAAGAAATTGAAGAAAGTTGGTGGATCTGAGAGTTGAAGTCTTCAGCATGAAAGTGGAAGCTTTCTGTCAGTACAAGCTGGTGTTAAAATCAGGGGATCGAAGCTCCCTTCCAGGAGAAGTTGGTAAACAAGATCAGGGGGTTGGAGCTCCCTTCCAGTAGTGACTTGATAATAAGAGAAGGTTGTAGTCTTCTGCAGGTGGCTGCCTGCGTGCTGGTATAAGTCTGCGCCAGCACAAAAATTGTAAGAAGTTTTCTTTATAATAAATATTGAAGACAGAGACGACAGCAGTGGTGGTTTTCTCCCAAATTGGGTTTCCACCTTAAATACTGGTGTTCATGTGTGTTTCTTATGTGTGATGGCTTATTATGTTATTACTGCTTACTAAACTTCTGTTGAATGAATGATGCAATAATCTAAGTAAAGAATTAAATGCATAATAAGATCTCTGATAAAAAAAATTCAGTCAGCTCTAAATACTAATTCACCCCCCCCCCCTCTCAGTATTTTTCCCAACAATTGGTATCAAAGCAGGTACTTCTGAAAAGCTTAGCCGCTAGAAGGAAGATCATTCAAGATGAGCAATCAAGAGGGAATAGCATCTATTAGGCCTCTACTCTTCAACGGAAACAATTTAATCTTCTGGAAAAGAAGGATGAGATCCTATCTTCAGTCTCTAGGAGTAGATGTATGGGCTATTGTTGAGGCAGGATATCAATATCCAACCGCAGTACCAACAGATCCAACAGAAAGAAAGAATTATGAAACAAATGCAAAGGCAGTTAATGCTCTATTGGGAAGTCTAACTGAATCAGAATTTGTCAAAGTCATGCAGCTGAATACAGCAAAGGAAATATGGGACAAAATCATTCTAAGTTATGAAGGTGATGCAAAGGTAAAAAGTGCTAAACTCCAAACTCTCAGAATTCAATATGAGAACCTAAAAATGCATAATGAGGAGAGCATTGCAAATTTCTTTTTACGTCTTGATGATATTGTAAATTGTATGAGAAATCTGGGAGAAACAATAAACGAATCTACTTTGATTGAGAAATTTTTAAGTTCTCTAATGACAAAGTTTGAGTCAAAAGTTTCTGCTCTTGAAGAAAAGCAGGATCTTCAAAATATTACTATGGTGCAACTTCATGGCATACTAACTGCATATGAAATGAGAAGAGGAGGATCATCTGAAGTCAAAGAATTCATCTTTAGAGCTTCTACAAAAGGGAAAGAAGTACAAGATACATAAGGATCAGGGTATATCTTAGAAGAATATGAGGTAAATTTTGTAAAGAAACTCCAACTTGGTACAGAACGGTTCAGAGGTAAGCTTTCTTTCAAATGTTTTGCTTGTGGAAGAGTTGGTCATTATGCTACTAAGTGTCCTCACAAAGAAACACATGAAAAAGGAAAGGAAGTAGCAAGAAGGAGTAAGAATCGGGTTAGCACTAGAAAAATTTACTATACTCATGAAGACAGTGATGGGTTATCAGATAGTGAGGAAGAATGTGAACAAGATCTTAGACTTTTCATGGCATTTGAAAAAGTGTCTAGAGAAGAAAAGGATACTTTTATGGATGCTTTAGAAGACAATGATTTTCTTGATGAAATCAATCAACTCAAAATACGCTTAGAAGAAAGTAAAATATCCATAGAAACTCTGAAAAACCAGCTTCAAGAAAAGGAGAAACATAATGAGAAATTAGAATGTGAAATAGTAAGTCTAAGAAAAGAAATTGAGAAAGTAAAGACTTTGAATCTTAGATTTGCTAAAGGATTTGAAACCTTAGATGAGATTATCAAGGTACAACGTTCTCCTCTTCTAAAGACAGGTCTTGGATATATCAGAGAATCTTCTCAGGCTTCTGCACCAAATTATCTAAAAGAAGCTACAGCCAATACACAACATTCTACCCCTCAGCAAGGGAATAAAGAATCCTTACAGATAAAGCATGACATCTCAATTCAAAGAACACTAACAGGATTACCTTTCAAAGAAACACCAATCAACAGGTAAATTGAAGTAGAAGATTTCATGATCGTAGAAATTTCTTCTTCAATGGACAATGTTTCTCATGTCACAATTTTGGTCATAAAGCTGTTCAATGTGTTGCATATAAAACCATCATGACAAGAGAAGCAATAAAGAAAAGGATTGATATTGGAACAAAGAAGAATACATATAACAAATTTTCTCCTCTTCAAAATGAAGTTGAATGTGCTTATTTCAATAACTTTGGCCATGAAGAATCTGAATGCAAAAGCAAAGTTCAGCCAAAAGAGCATTTTCCTTCAAGTGCCAAAGTGTGGAAAAAGAAGGAATTACAGGTTGAAAATTGTGGCATAGCTTTATTTGCGGAAGGTGAAGAAAATCAATGGTACATTGATAGTGGATGCTCAAAACACATGACAGGTGACAAAAACAAACTTCTTGCATATAGTGATCTAGAAAAGGAAAAGAATGTTACATTTGGAAATGATACTCCTGTTGTCATTAAGGGAAAAGGGTCTGTTTTTCTAAAAGAAAAGGTGAAAGCCAATAATGTCATGTATGTGGATGGATTAAATCATAACCTGTTAAGTGTAAGTCAAATGTGTGATCAAGGAACTGAAGTTGTCTTCAGTTCAAAAGAATGTGTGGTACGTGATCTCGATACAGGTAAAAAAATTATAAAAGGAAACAGAACTCCAAGCAACCTATATGTATTGAAGAATTGCAAAGAACAATGTTACTTGAGAAAATCTTCAGAAAACTGGCTATGGCATAGAAGGTTGGGGCATCTGAGCTTCTCTCAAATCAACAAATCAAGTAGACTTAAAGTTGTTCGTGATCTTCCCAAAATTACTTTACCTGAAAATATCATATGCAAATCTTGCCAATTTTGTAAGCAAACCAGAGTGCAATTTAATGCCAAGGAAGGATCATCAAGTAAGCCTCTTGAACTCATTCATACTGACATATGTGGACTTGTGAAGAAAAAGTCACCACGTGGTGAACAATACTATATCTTATTTATTGATGATTTCTCTAGAATGTGTTGGATTGGGTTGATTAAACACAAAGATGAAGCATTTGAAAAAATTTATATTTTCAAAGCACTGGTTGAAAATGAATTAGATCTAAAAATCAAGTGTCTTAGATCTGATCGAGGAGGAGAATATACATCAGATGAATTCCTTGAATTTTTTGAACAACATGGCATAAAAAGACAATTTTTTGTAGCTGGCACTCCACAAAAAAATGGTGTAGCAGAAAGAATGAATAGAACAGTTCAACAAATGGCTAGAGCTATGCTTCATGATTCCGGAACACCTGACACATTTTGGGGAGAAACAGCATATACAACGGTAAATATTCTTAACAAGGCACATGTAAGTGTAAATAGTGATAAAACTCCATATGAACTATGGTATGGTAATCCTCCCACTGTGAAGCACTTGAGAGTTTTTGGGAGCAAATGCTTTATCAAAAACAATGATGAAAAACTTGGCAAGTTTGAACCTAGAGCAGATGAAGGAATATTTCTTGGTTACTCCTCTAGGAGTAGGGCATATAAATGTTACAATATAATACTTCGGAAGATTGTTGAATGTATTGATGTTGTTATTGATGAGTTTCCTGCAGCTCCAAAAGAAGAAAAACAAACAACAGATGAAGATGATGATGACATATATCCTTCTACATCAAATAGGAATGATATAGATAGTGAATCCAATGAAGAACCTGAAGATGATTTATCTGAAAAAGCTCCATCCAGATATGTTCAAAAGAATCATCCAGAATCTCAAATTTTGGGAGAAAAGGGATCAGGTGTACAAACAAGAAGGAATCTTGTGGGATCTTCTAGCTATCTAGCATTTCTATCCACTATTGAACCTCAAAATGTCAATCAAGCCAGCAAAGATGAATGTTGGATTCAAGCCATGAATGAAGAACTTGATCAAATTGAAAAGAATCACACTTGGGAATAAGTACCAAGACCTCATGACAAAAATGTCATTGGAACTAAATGGATATTCAAAAATAAGTTAAATGAGAATGGAGATGTTATAAGAAATAAAGCTAGACTTGTTTTCAAGGGGTATGCTCAACATGAAGGTATAGACTTTGAAGAAACTTTTGCTCTTGTAGCCAGACTTGAAGCCATAAGAATGTTTCTTGCTTTTTCAAGCTTTCAACAAATCAGAGTTTATCAAATGGATGTTAAATCTGCTTTTCTCAATGGAGATCTAGAAGAAGAATTTTATATAGAACAACCAGAAGGATTCATTTTGGGAAATAACGAAAAACTTGTTTGTAGACTTAAAAAGGCTCTATATGGTCTCAAACAAGCTCCAAGGACATGGTACTATCGTTTTGACAAATATATTCATCAACAAGGATTTTCAAAACGGTCTGCTGATAGCAACTTATACACAAAAACTAAAAATGATAAACTATTGATTGTGGTTGTATATGTTGATGATATCATTTTTGGAAGTAATGAAGAATCTATGAGTCAGAAATTTTCTTCTGCTATGCAGCAAGAATTTGAAATGTATTTACTTGGGGAACTAACATTCTTTCTTGGCTTGCAAGTAAAACAAGCAACAGATGGCATATTCTTATCACAAGAAAAATATCTTAAGCAAATTCTGAAGAAGTATGGCATGGAAGAATGCAAACTGTAAGTACACCAATGATAACCAGATGTAATATCAGTTCTCATGATGATTCTCCCACGGTGAATCAACCAGAATACAGATCTATGATAGGAAGTCTACTTTATCTCATTGGGACTAGACCAGACATTATGCATGCAGTTGGGATTGTGGGATGATTTCAAGCTAATCCAAAAGAGTCTCATCTTCAGGCTGTCAAAAGAATATTCAAATATCTGCAAGGAACTCAAGACTTTGGACTATGGTATCCAAAGAATGCTAATCTCACTCTTCATGCTTACACTGATGCATATTGGGCTGGAAACGTTGATGATTGGAAAAGCACTAGTGGTGGTGCATTCTATATGGGGCCCCGGTTAGTATCTTGGTTCAACAAGAAGCAAAGCTCTATTGCCTTATCTACAGCAGAAGCAGAATATGTGGCTGCAGCATCATGTTGCACTCAACTTCTTTGGATGATGCAAACCTTACAAGACATTCAAATCAAATATTCACCTCCTATCTCCATTATGTGTGATAATACAAGTGCCATCAGTATCTCAAAGAATCCTGTTATGCATTCCAAAACCAAGCACATTCCCATCAAATATCACTTCTTACGAGAACAAGTGCTTGAACAAAAGGTGAAGTTGGAGTATGTTCCCTCCAAAGAACAAGTTGCTGATATATTTACCAAACCTCTACCCAGGGAAGCATTCGAATATCTCAGACAAAAGCTGGGAGTAGTCTCTGCCATGCAAAAGATCAGATCTACTTAAATATAGAAGATTAAATTGGATATGCGGATTTCTTGTAGGACAATCGCATATATACACAAGTTTATACACAGAAAACCGTGTATGGGTATTTGCTGACAAAGTTTTTCTGGGTCAGCATTCTTCAGCACAGCTGCGGTGCTGATGAGTATCTCTAGATGCACAAGTTAAGGGGGAGCATTGGTCATGTGGAAAGGATGCATTGTTGGCATTCTAATTAATTTTTTTAGTCTGATCTCATGCTTGAGAATTTTTTATCTTGATTGTATAAGACATTTTTGTTATTTCATTGAATCTTATGCTTGAAAATGCAGCATGATCTCAGGGGGAGCATGGTAGTGTCAGTACAAAGGATATTGATCTACCCTTTGCCCTTGATTTCAAAGGGGGAGAATGTTGCAATGATTGCTGAATATATTTCTGGTGTTGCGATGATTTCTGAATATATTTCTGGTCATGGTTGCCATCAAGTCCAAAGGGGGAGATTGTTGGCAATATGTTTTATGTTTCTTGTATCCTATTATATGATTGTCCTTGATGGCAACTCTCTGACAAAGGATGCACATAATGACTATATGAAGAACTCAGAAAACCATCAGCAGTTCTATACAAGAAGAATATAAGACTGAATGTATATTAATCGAAGCTTTGGGAGAATCGGTGTAGTCATACATCCTGACAAACCTCTAAAGTTGGAGGGTTCTGGTCTCTTCACAATATGTGTTAAGATTGGCTGAGTATATCTAAGTAAAGGGCTGATGGATTCGATTTTTGTAAAAGCACAAGCTAGCTAATCGGTAAAGGATGTAATTCTGTTTGGTGGATTCGATAGGGTTAACCTGCTTGCTAAAGAATGAAATTGAATGGAAACATGATCGCAGAGCATGTGTGCTGGAATAAATATGACCTGTGTTAGTAAAGATGCCCTTTAATGTATATTTTCATCCACAAATAGGGAAGAAGCCTATCCATTCCAATCTGCGTTGAAAGTATGGACCAGCTCGAATTATATATAACCTAAGTTACTTTAACATAATCACGCAGAGGAAGAATAATAAAACAGAGTTATGAATTCACGGAGAAACGTAGCAATGACGGAATAAAGGCGGACGAAACCTTGAGCGAAGGAGAGGAACCACGAGCGGAATGAACAGTGAAGGGGGTTTCCGGTTTTCATCGCACCGCTTTCGAAGGGCAAGTAGTATTCAAGAGGTTGGGAGCGATTCCATAGACCGAGCGACACACGTCCTTGAACGAATTTGCAAAACCACCATCACTGCGCGTCATTGCGCGTTAATGTCCGACCAAGGAAGCCGCACGATATTGTTGTGCGTCGTCGATCTGGAGGGGAGCCATTGGACGGTGGCCGTATGAGGAAGATGCATGATGGATAACCATGGTACGGTGTGAGTATGTGATTGGATCATTGATTATATATGTGGGCCCGGTTCTAAATTCTATTAATTGGGACCTTTTTAAACTAAGGTTTGCGGGGTTAATAAAGGATGTTGAATATGTGAAGTTGGCGAAATATGAATCATGTGATGAAATTGACGTGGGTTAATATATGTGTTGATCTCACGTACACATAAACCAGGGGTCGATATTTATATATGCCTTGAGGAGTTCATATCTAAAGGAGGAATTGGATTAATATCTCAATCTCAGATTGAGATATTAAAAAGCCTTAGATTAATTAATTGCCAGACCAAGAAAATAGAACAATGAGAAGTTGTTTGGGGCTTGGGTAGACCCCGCTAGATTATCTATTTGATCTCGTCCAGGAATACCATTAGCTGTTGAGTGGTTTTGACTCATGGTATTAATAAAGGCAAAAACTATATAAGGAGAAGGGGATTGTAGTACAATGGGTGCACATGGAGGGGTTGTTAATGAATATTTGCATGATTGAACTCTATTCTGTTAAAACTGAATCTATGATGGACCTATGGAGTTAATGAAGGTTCAAGATCTCTAGATCTAGAAATAATAAATATCTAGGAAGATCTGCAAAGAAGTAATGAAGACATGGCGCAAGTCTGATGAAGAAATTGAAGAAAGTTGGTGGATCTGAGAGTTGAAGTCTTCAGCATGAAAGTGGAAGTTTTCTGTCAGTACAAGCTGGTGTTAAAATCAGGGGATCGAAGCTCCCTTCCAGGAGAAGTTTGTAAAAAAGATTAGGGGGTTGGAGCTCCCTTCCAATAGTGACTGGAGAACGAGAGAAGGTTGTAGTCTTCTGCAGGTGGGTGCCTGCGTGCTGGTATAAGTCTGCGCCAGCACAAAAATTGTAAGAAGTTTTCTTTATAATAAATATTGAAGATAGAGACGACAATAGCGGTGGTTTTCTCCCAAATTGGGTTTCCACCTTAAATACTAGTGTTCATGTGTGTTGCTTATGTGTGATGTCTTATTCTGTTATTACTGCTTACTAAACTTCTGTTGAATGAATGATGCAATAATCTAAGTAAAGAATTAAATGCATAATAAGATCTCTGATAAAAAATTTTCAGACAGCTCTAAATACTGATTCACCCCCCCCCCCCTCAGTATTTTTCCCAACAACATTTTTCTTAAATTTTTAAAAGAATATTTATATATTATTATCACTATTTTTAAATTTTCTCTTTAAATTATTTTTTAAAGTTTTTATTTTTTAAATGTGTCATTTTTTATGTTTTAGTTTGTAGTTGAGTAAAATCATTTCATAACATTTCTAAAACATGGGTTTTGTGTAGAATGAGCCAATTTAGCTACATAAAGAAAATTTATTCAAAATATTGCATGGTTTTGGATATATTTGAAGTTATTTCAAATGTAATTTTTCATATTTCATGCTGCAATCAACAAATATATCAATAGAAAAAAGAATTTTAACTGTCCATCAAATTAAGAAAGATATCGCTCATTTTGAACCTAAATCAATCTAGTTTTTGAATTCATCACAATTCTCTAACATTTCTATAATATTTTTAATTAAGAAACAATTTTCATTTCAATTATCACTTAGGGTTTTATTTATTTCTTTCTTTTAGATGCTTTATTTTTAATTTTGTAATTGATACTTCATTCTTTCCAATATTTAAATCAAGTGTTTGAGAAATATAAAGATACAAAAAACATATTTAAATTCTAAAACATTCTCATTTGTGATTATAGTTTCTTTATTTCATAGAAATATATTTAAAATGCTTTTTAGATTAAATTTACTCACTTTTATAGACTAGAGTTTTCCATGCTTTCAAAGATTGTTTTTTTGTAAGTCAATATTTTATTCATGGTTCCAAAAAGAGGTACATCAGAAGAAAAACAATGGTAGTCTCACCCCGACCAGGTTTGTTTACTACTGTTGAAAGCATATGACAGTGAAACAGAAAAATAAAAAGATACACAATCCACGAGTTAAGAGGCCATATGCACTAGTAAACAAACATAACATATAAAACACCTATATCCATGCTAGTCATAAGAAGCGATGGAGTTTGGGTTGTCCAAGTATGTTCTAGGAGGTGGTGGAGGATGAAAGGAGCATTGAACATGCTCCTCTAAATGGGCCATCAAAGTCTCCAACCTCTAAACCTTTTTTTATAACAAATTTTGGCCTTGCTAGACCACCACTACACACTCTCGGACATGGCACTAGAAGTGATGAATTTTGTTCAAAGTTGTTATCAATTCAGTATGATTTTCCTGTCAAACCCGCTCAAAAGTCTCAAGACACACCAAAATTGACTGAATCAAGTCTTGAAATTGATCAACAAAACAAACTTGTTGTTGATCGTGTTGAGATTGCAACAAGATGATGAGCTTAGTGGAAAGGAGTCGCCTTCACTCAGTGGGCCCGCAGGCTATTTTTGGCACAAAGTCTATTTTTACATTTATGGATCATGTTCTATGAGTTGCAGGATGCTATTTGTGGATGGTTGGTCAAGTCGGAAAAAATAGATGGACTTCTATTTTTAGACATACTGGGCGGAATCTATTTTTAGATTGCCAATCTAAAAATAGATATGTCGAATATTATTAGCTCTTAATAATATTTCGACTCTAAACATTATCTTATTCTCTTGGAGCACTTTAGTTAAGTGCACGGATATGTACGAAGTGATAGAAGGAATTACACTATTCACGAGGGTTCGCTATTCACGAGGGTTATGTGGAGCTATTGCATGAAGACTTAAATTTTGACTCATGTGACGAGTTTGGTGGAGTTGATTGAGGAAGTTAGTGGAGTTGTATTCAGTTTAACTAATCTAAACATAGTTGAGCTATTTGTATTCAATTTAACTAATTGATACAATTATTGAGAGTGGTGTGAATTAATTATTAATTAATTCACTAATTATATAAACTTATTAATCAACTAAAGAATGTATTAGTTAACTTCAATGCATGGACGATTTCAGTGGAGACCGGTGCGGAGATAGGTGAAAAGTTTCCGCGGGTTAAGTTTATTAGTTGTGACCTCACAGTTGCTATTTGCAACACGGAGATAGGTGGAGAAGCCATGAGGATTGCACAGTACAAGCCAGGTGGTTTATCTATTTAATGAAGCCATCCCATAGCATTGATTACGCAATAGAGGCTAGCTATCAAGTGGCAAAATATTGGAGCATGTGTTTTGCTAGATCTAGCATGATAGTGTGTAGCAATTCGAGGTTGTGCTCAGAGCTTGTGAGGAGCTTTGTACTATGATTGTTACATGATATCCATGACATATAATATACAAATAGTTGGGGTTTTTAGCTTTAAGCTTTCCCATTAAATACTGTGTTCATATGTGTGATTGTTTGTGGTTTTAATGTGTGCATGCAATTGATTTTATTTCCGCATGTAATGATCAATGGTAGAAGAGATTATGTATTATGCATGAAGCTAAAATAGTGTGTGATCGAGAGAATCTCGGTGAATAATATATCAGTTATTCAAATTTCTAAATGGTATCAGAGCGATATTGATCATTGGAGCAATTGCAAAACATTGAAGCGGTTGAGTTTTGAGCTGGTGGAATTCGAATTTGCAGTAGTGTTTTCTTGGTGTCGAAGTTGAGATGTCTTTCAACGAATTGCGATTGGAGTATGCCCTTGAGGGAAGCTTGAATTATATTGCATGGAAGGACAAGATGGAGGTGGTGTTGGATGACAATGGGTTGAAGGAGTTCATAGAAGTAGAAATTCCAAAACCTACTTCTAGTGATGATGCCGTACTTGACCCATGGCAAAAGAAGACAACAAAGTGTTGAAGGATTTTGTTGGAAGGTGTGAAGGATCACATAGTGTCTAGCCTTCATGGTAAAGCTTCTCTATTCTTGATGTGGAAAGCTTTGACATATTTATTTCAAAGCAAGAGCGACCAGAGGAAGTTGGCGCTCAAGGATAAACTCAGGAACATAAAAATGGAGAAAGGCGACAATATGCCCAAGTACCTCACGAAGTTCATCCAACGTGATGAGTTGGGAAGTGTGGGGGTCATCAAGCATGACGAGGACCTGGTGAGCTTGGCTCTCTCGCTTCCGGAGTTGGCATCATCAGACTTTGTCAATTGTCGTGGAACACAGATGGGGGTGTTCTTTGGCTGATCATCTTATGCAAGAGGAGATAAGGCGAAGTACCAGGGACGGATCTTCATCAAAGAACTTAGATGAAGAAAATTGTGCTTTGGCTGCCAAATCAAAGAAGGGGAAGAGCAAGAAGCATGCTTCTCAATCCGGTGCGAAAGGCAAGAAGCAGGACATGTCCAAGGTGAAGTGCTTTCACTGTCACCAACATGGACATTACACCACTAATTGTCCATAGAAGAAGAAAAATAAGCAGGCTGCTGGGACTGCAGCTGGAGAGGCCTTAGCCTCGTAGTTTGAGCTGAATTTTTCGTTGATCTCATGCTTGGTTTCAAGTATGACGGGATTAGTGTTGTTTTTGGAAAGTGGTGTGTCTTTTCACATGACAGGAGATCGAGATTTGTTTACTGATCTGGATGAGAAAGATCTTGGAGTGCACATCGAGATGGGCGATGATGGTAGATACAGTGTGACCGGTATCGATACCATTTCCTTTGAGAGGGAGTCTGGTAAACCCTTCGTATTGAAGGAAGTGATGCATGTTCCACGATTGAAGAAGAATCTTATCTCTGTGGTGATGTTAGAAGACAAGGGATATGATGTTGTCTTTAGTGAGGGAAAGGATTTCTTGCGCAGTAAGGCAACTGGTGAGACCCGGAGGATAGGGGTTCGAGTTAAGAACCTTTATCAATTGCAGGTAGATGGTTGTGTAGAAATGGCAGGCAAGGCAGAAGGAGTGGTGAGCCGGGATGATGGCGAGTTGTGGCATCGAAGATTGGGCCACCTTCACCATGGAGCTTTGAAGATACTACAACAGATTTCTACTGGGCTTCCTAAGGGTACTCTTGCGCAGTCAGATCAGTGCAAGGGATGTACCTTGGGAAAATTTGTGAAAGCCACCTTTCATGAGAAGGATAGTCGCGCCATGACGATCCTTGAGAGAATTCACATAGACGTGTGTGGACCTTTCTCAGCAGCTTCGACAGCAAAGCATAGGTATTATGTGATATTTTTTGATGCTTTTTCTCGTAAGTGCTGGATCTTCTTCATGCAAAAGAAGAGCGAGACATACTCAAAGTTCTGTGAGTTCAAGGCACTGGTTAAGAAAGAATCGGGGAAGCAGGTGAAGGCTCTTAGGAGCGAAAATGGTGGTGAATTCATCTCTGGTGAATTCAAGGACTTTTGCAGCGCAGAAGGAATTCGAAGAGAGCTCATAGCACCTCATAACCCACAGCAGAATGGGGTTGCTGAGCAGAAGAACAGAACGATTGTGGGTGCTGCATGGGCGATGTTGCATGATTAGGGCTTTCCCATACACTTGTGGGCTGAGGCATGCAATACTGCAGTATATGTGCATAACCGTTGTCCTCACAGGATACTTGGCATGAGTACACCCGAGGAGGCATTTTCTGGTAAGAAGCCTGATATTTCCCATTTGAGGATTTTTGGTTCACCTATTTACATTCATGTGACGAAGGATGCTAGGAAGAAGCTGAAGCTGACTGCAGAGGTTTGGATATTTGTGGGGTACACTGATACACCCCACAACTATTATGTGTATTTTCCAGATAGTTGCAATACTGTTGTGCGACAGGATATCAAATTTCATGAGGAGAAAGCCATGAAGTGTTCGCTTGAGAGGGAGCCACACTTGCATGCAGATGAGGAGCTATTAGTTCCTAAGGATGAGTCTCAGGATGTGGATCAGCCACAAGATGGGGTTCATGGAGTGGAAGAGACCACTCAAGCAGCGCCAACCATCAGAGGGTGGAAGCGCACTACAGAAGCTGAGCAACTGGCTCAAGATGTAGAGAAGGTTGTAGGAGCACCTACATCACAGCGCAGACAGAGAGAGTCACCTGACTGGTATACTGGATACATGGCTCTTATGAGCAAGTGTATCGTGACAGAGCCATCCTCTTTCGAGGAAGATGTGGAGGACCCTGCATGGGTAGATGCCATGGTGGAAGAGTATGATTCGATTGTCAGAAACAATGCATGGGAGATTGTCCCAAGGCCAGAGGGGAAATCAGTGGTGGGTTCGAGATGGATCTACAATGTGAAGTAGGCAGCTGACGAGAGTGTGGAGAAGTACAAGGCAAGATTTTTTGCCCGAGGCTTTTCACTGATTGAGGGGATCGATTATGAGGAGACCTTTGCACCTGTCGCAAGGTATTCTTCCATACAGACCATTCTTGCTCTCTCAGCATAGATGGGGTGGCACATTCATCAGATGGATGTGAATACTGTGTTCCTCAACGGAGTCATTGAGGAGGAGGTGTACATAGAGCAGCCCGAAGGTTTCGAGATCTTCAGCAGCGAGTCGCATGTGTGCAGGCTCAAGAGAGCATTGTATGGGTTGAAACAAGCACCTCGTGCTTGGTACACATGGATAGACAGTTATTTCACCGAACTTGGATTCTCCAAGAGTGAGGTGGATCCTAACCTATACCAGATTGTGGTGGAGGGTCAGTTTCTGATCATTGTACTTTATGTAGATGATTTGATTTTGACAGGTGATGAACTATTGATACACTCATTCAAGGCTGATCTTTCAAAGGAGTTTGAGATGAAGGACTTGGGCCTCCTTCATTATTTCCTGGGATTGGAAATTTGGCAGCGTAGTGGTGGACTATTTGTTTCTCAGGGTAAGTATGCCCGGGAGATACTGGAGAAGTTCAACATGCATGGCTGCAAGCCTGTTGATACTCATCTTCCTAGTGGATGGAGGAAGGAGGATGCTACTACAGCGGAGGTAGTGGATGCCACTATTTATCGATAGTTGGTGGGGTCACTTATGTATCTGGTCAATACATGACCTGACATATGCTATGATGTTAACCAGCTTTCAAAAGCTATGGTTAAGCCTACCAAGCTCTTTTGGAAGGCAGGCAAGCATGTATTGAGATATCTCAGAGGCACATCGGGATATGGATTATGGTACAGACAGTCGGATGAGGTGAGTCTATGTGGCTTCACGGATGCAGATTGGGCAGGGAGCCCAACAGACGGAAAGAGCACATCTGGAGGGATTTTCAGTATCGGTTCAACAACAGTTTCTTGGTACAGCAGGAAGCAGAGAGCCGTGGCACTTAGTTCAGCAGAGGCCGAGTATATGGCAATAATTTTGGCTGCATGCGAGGCTATATGGATGAGGAAGATCCTGGTCGGGTTGTTTGGTTCACACTTAGAGCCTACTGTGATTTATTTTGATAATCAGAGTTGCATTAAACTCTTGGTTAATCCAGTATTTCATGATCTATCTAAACACATTGACATCCGGTATCATCATATCAGAGATTGTGTGCAGCGGAAGATCATGTTACTTTCATGCATTCCCATGGAGGATCAGGATGCTGATATCTTGACGAAGGTGCTCACCAGGAGCAAATTCGAATACCATAGGGGCAGCAGGATTGGGGTGGCAGATAATCCCTATCTTGTTGAGAGGGAGTGTTGAGATTGCAACAAGATGATGAGCTTAGTAGAAAGGAGTCGCCTTCACTAAGTGGGCCCGCAGGATATTTTTGGCGCAAAGTCTATTTTTAGACTATGTCTATTTTTAGACATATGGATCATGTTCTATGAGTTGCAGGATGCTATTTGTGGATGGTTGGTCAAGTCGGAAAAACTAGATGGACTTCTATTTTTAGACATACTGGGCGGAATCTATTTTTAGATTGCCAGTCTAAAAATAGATATGTCGAATATTATTAGCTCTTAATAATATTTGGACTATAAACATTATCTTATTTTCTTGGAGCACTTCAGTTAAGTGCACAGATGTGGCACAGGAGCTGACAGAAGGAATTACGCTATTCCTAAGGGTTATGTGGATCTATTGCATGGATACTTCAGTTAGAACTCATGTGACAGAGTTTGGTGGAGTTGATTGAGGAAGTTAATGGAGTTGTGTTCAGTTTAACTAATCTAAACATAGTTGAGCTATTTGTATTCAATTTAACTAATTGATACAATTAGTGAGAGTGGTGTGAATTAATTATTAATTAATTCACTAATTATAAACTCATTAATCAACTAAAGAATGCATTAGTTAACTTCAATGCATGGACAGTTTCAGTGGAGACCAGTGCAGAGATAGGTGAAAGAGCAGGTTAACTATCAGTTGTGACTATACAGTTGCTTTTTACAACACACAGATAGGTGGAGAAGCCCATGAGGATTGCGCAGTACAAGCCAAGTGGTTTATCTATTTAATGAAGCCATCCCATAGCATTGATTACGCAATAGAGGCTGGCTATCAAGTGGCAAAATATTGGAGCATGTGTTTTGCTAGATCTAGCTTGATAGTGTGTAGCAATTGGAGGTTGTGCTGAGAGCTTGTGAGGAGCTTTTTACAATGATTGTTACATGATCTCCATGACATATAATATACATATAGTTGGGTTTTTCAGCTTTAAGATTTCCCATTAAATATTGTGTTCATATGTGTGATTGTTTGTGGTTTTAATGTGTGCATGCAATTTATTTTATTTCCGCATGTAATGATCAATGGTAGAAGATATTCTGTATTATGCATGAAGCTAAAATAGAGTGTGATTAGGAGAATCTCGGTGAATAATATATCAGTTATTCAAATTTCTACAGATTGTGACCTCCATGATGTGTCGACACGCGATTCCTAGAACCACCACAACGAACTGAACCCCCATGCTACTAGAACGACGAGGTTAGGCCACCACGACCCACCGCGGAGCCCCTATGCCTACCACCCCAAGCAGTAGGTCCTGCAAACCCAGAGTGTCCCGACTAACCACCTCATCTCCATCCCAAAGTCGCACGGCTCGACCCTTCTACTAAAAGGAAACTCTAACTCCCTATAATGAAATCTCAAACCTACTTGACCTTCTTGAATCCTCTTTCATACAATTTTGAAACTCAAACCATGAAGGCCTAACTTCACAAAATAAATAACTCTTTGCTCGTAAAATCACTGTCAAACACCTTCAACACTAATATAATATCCTTCTCTAACTTTATCCATATCCTACTTTTTGTTCATACCAATGATATTTATAAAGAAATTTGAACTACTAATTTAGTATTTAACTTTAGTTAACTTCATCTCAACTAATTCTTTAACTTATTTTTTTATCTTAATATTATCTTTTTGATCAATTTGTCTTTCTTCCTTGCATGATGTTTTTGAGTTTAATCTAATGGTTTATCTATTGGTTAAAATAAATTTTGGCTCATTAGAAGTGGTTGTCCAAATTTGGTTGGCTACCAAATATGGCATAACTGCTAAATATAGTGTGGCATTTCCAAATATGGCATATTCAGGATTGTTAGCTTTAATCAAGAATATAGATCAGTATTTTGAACTCTTGTGCCCACAACATACTCTAATAACTCTTGTTTTTAAGACCCGAAGACCAAAAACACTTAAATATCTTCGATGAACCAATCACATGCTCCACACAAAAAACATCGCAAAACATCTGGGAAATGGTTCCCTTGGAGCTCCTCCCAAATTATTGATGATTTTTTTGGTCGATGACCATATTCCTGTTATGGGCTCCATTTACTGTCCCTTTTATGTGGAAAAAAAATTAGACACCATATCCAAGTCCTAAGGTGGGACACTAATATGCTATGACACTTTATGTGAAATACTATGTCTTGGTCTCCATTTGTTGTTCTCATCTTAGTAGTATTGGTCTTTAACTCTTACCTTAGTCTCATGCCATTCTAGGATGTCAATATCTTCCCTACATTTGATATTAATTCCTCTGTCCCAACCTCCGTTAGTGT
This sequence comes from Pinus albicaulis, assembly GCA_034641835.2. Taxonomy (NCBI): domain Eukaryota; kingdom Viridiplantae; phylum Streptophyta; class Pinopsida; order Pinales; family Pinaceae; genus Pinus; species Pinus albicaulis. The sequence continues at coordinate 1,270,606,807 of CM076570.1, forward strand.
CGGGGCACTAGGACCCTTGACACAATGTGTCATTATTATTCCACCATCTTCCATGTTCCTTTATTGGTTTACCCATGTGCCATGCATTTTGGCTCACTTGGCTACCAAAAAATGTTGAATATATATACCACATATCTCTGTTATGGAATTCCATGTCATCTTGTCGCAGTGGATGCCACCATATCTTCCATTTCATCTTGGTCATCCAATTAGTTCATGCCATGTTTCCTGTGTGATGTTATTGTATGAAAGTAGGTATGAGGGACTTGTATTTATTTTTTTCGTTATTTGTATGGAGGTGTGTGGCTAGGAAAAAACCACAAATATATTTTGGGAGAGCCTCCTTAATATGGTTTTGAAATCCAGGACGAGTCCCTTTGGATCTGGGTTGTCGATCTGGTTTATTTATTTGGTCACAAATCCAAATGAGAGACCCCTTATACATAAATTGTGACAGAGCATGAGCCGCGTCATACTGTTGGATGTTGTGCAGGGAAAATTGTCACCCAATTCAACCTATGATGTATGTTTTCTTTAGCGGTGACATTTTTAGAATGGTCCTTCCTAGGCTTTGAACATGAACATGCCACCTGTACACTGCTTGAGCTTGGCCTTATTCATCCAGAAAATAAAAACTTGTCCTTTGATCCTTTTGTTAGGGTCCAACCCTAACCCCTTTATTTATGTAATAAGCCCAAGGGGCCTAGTCAGAGTCATAGTTATTTAGTTGAGTCAATAAATCTTGTACGTGTTTATCCACATTAATAATAATTGTAAGTGGTTTATCTTACATTATAGAAAAGGGACCACAATTAGTTATACATGAGCCATAGTTAATAAATAAATTGGTTAACCCATATTATGTAAGGAGCCACTAGTAGTTAGGGTTTTGGATGTCATAAAGCTATAAATAGTCTCTAATATCGTGAGAAGAATGATCAAATTTTATTGTAATTAAGCTCTCCTATGTTGGAGGTTTCCTCCTCAAAGAGGCAAGTGAACATTATCTTATACTCCATAAAAATAAAATATCATTGCATATTGTCTCAATTCATGTGATATTTCTGTGTTTATAGCAATATTGTTTCGCATTTCTAGAATTTTGTTATTTTTGTAGGTCGTGTGCATAACAAGTGCTATGAGAGAACTTTCCAAAGCCAATTGTACCTCCGATTTTGGGTAGACTAATTTTTAGGCTAGATACGTATTCTGACGACTTAAACCACATGATCTATCATTAAGCACATAAACATGCGAATTTGGGGAGGCATGCATGTAGGAACTACAAGAGGTGGTCACACTTGTTGCACTCCCTTGTAACCCTTATGGGTAGCCCTTTAAGAAGTAGAGCATTAGACGTAACCACACACAAATAAAACTTCCACGTACCATTGGGTATATCGAAATCACCCCTAGGATAACCTAAACCCTAACTTTAGATAAGTCTTCTTCCATCTTTCTGCTAAAATACACCAAGAACAACAATCGAGGAGATTATTCGTATGTATAATATGGTAGTCGGGTAGTGCGAATAAGGCTATGGTAAATCCTCCTTAGTTAGCGCTTTGAAAGATTCGGCCAAGTATTATTGTTGGACCCCTACATATATTGTGATTTGTAGCACTTTACACTCGTGACCATAGTTCCCTCTGTTATATGAAGCTCGCCTCCCTTTTTCATCTATATCAGCTCCAACAGTTGGGGTTCAGTCGTCGTTGTAGATATCAAACCCAACAATTGAGGTTATGTTGTCATTGTATAGATAAGATTCAACAGTTGGGGTTTTCATAGTGGATATTAAACTCTCGTAGATCAGTCCAAATTATATTGTCGCATCACATTTGTAGTACCAAGACCTTGGATTTTTAGCTATTACAATCTAGCCTTTATTTTCGCAAGACATTTCGCAGTATTGATCATAAGCTTGGGGCCAGCATGTGACTCTTTTAAGCGTCCTAGCTCATGAGATTCAGGACGAAGAGCTGATCGTAATGTGTAATACCCCATAATAATAATAAAAATAATAAATAATAAATAAATAAAATAACATAATATCAAAATATAAGTAAATAAATAATAAACGATAAAGAAAAGATAATAATAGTAAACAAATAATAAATATAATATAATAATAGTAAATAAATAATAAATAATGAAAATAATATCATAATAATAAATAAATAAAATAGCAAATGATAAACTCGAGTTCTAAAAAATATTTACAAAAGCAAATTATAAAAATAGTAATAAAAAGTAAAGTTAACAAAAAGTAAAAAGGAATAAAATAAGAAAGAGTTAAATGAAAAGAATTATTGAAATAAGTAAAAATTAAAATAAAGAAGTAAAATTTGGCATGTTAGCACATGGAATGTGTACATGCTGATGCCTTTTCATTTTTTGGTCTATTTAAAGGACGATGAGGAGGATGAGACTCATCCATTCTCTTGGGAGAAAAGTATTGTGAGACAAAACATTCTTTTGCAGTAGTACGTTGATTGGGTGAATGCTTGTACAAATGTGGAGAGTCGTTCTCAAAATGTTTGTTGTGAAATTAAAAGAATATTCAACTCCAAAAGAACAAGGAATATCGTTGATATTGGTAAGATATATCTACTCATGTTTTTTGAAAATTCTATGTTAAATAGTTAAATAATTGAGTGTTGATTATTACTCATATAAATTGATGTAATTATTTGTATATTTTAAATCGAGATTGTTACTAAGGTTTTTTGGGATTACTTTAACTAAATATTTATAAATTATACCTAAAAATTATAATGATTTTAATGTTTTGAAAAACATTATAAAAAATAAAATAAAAAGTCAAAAAAGTGATTTAAACACTAATTAGTATTGAAATATCAAAAAAAAATCTCTATTATAAAAATAATATTTAAAAAAAAAAAAAAATAGATGAACTATGCTCAAATTAATAATTTATTCACTATCAAGAGATTAAATTTCATGGACTTAAACATTACATGCATGCTACTTTGCATGCAGTACTCATTTAGAAAATTAAACTTTTTACCAAATTACCAAGCTTGCAGCTCAAGCCAATAGCACCAGTAGGCAGAATCCTTCTTCCAGTTTTATCGCCATCTTCACATGTCATTATTTGGGACTCTTGTGACACATTTTTTTATATTCTCATTTAACAAAATCAAGGAGTTAAACCATGTCGTGAGAGAAAAAAATATTAGTAATAATAATATAAAATGAAATGGCAATTCAGTCTAAGTTATTGACCCCAAATTTCAAAGTGGTAATGTTACAATATATTTACCATGAACAATTTCTTACGAGTTGTCATGTTAGAAAGGTTATTTAAGCTCCATAAAATATAAGATGAATTTATTGCATGCATTATAATACTTTCACTTTCAACGCACTCCATTATAATGAAGTGATTTGAGTTGTTTTAAATATTCGCACTAAGAATTTCATTAGTGTGATATTGTTGACAAAGTTTTATAAAGTAATTATGTCAAAGGTGTTTTATTTATAGGGGTTTATGTTCGGGACACTGTTCAGATTCGTCATTCTTGACAGAATCTGAACAAGTGCCCAGGGTACTTTACCTCCACCAACCTCAATCACCGCATACAGATGTGGCTAGCGAGCCCCTTTGGCATTTCTTTGCACGGTAGTGAAAATGCTAATATTATTATTATATAATGATATTAACATATATATACCTATATAATTATCTCAACTAGAATAGGTAGTATCATTATTTTAACCATAATTAATAGGTATACCATTTATAAATAATTATGAGATACAAATTTATATATAGCATATTTATATAATAAGGCTGAATATTGCTCAATATTATGGAAACGTTATTGATATATGTTTTTTTGATATTAAAAATATATATGTGATAAAGGTAAATGCTTGTGAAAGGTATTTCTTCTAATAGATGTTATGGGAAAGATTCCTCACTTTTGTGTTAGTGAAAAGGTTTTTAACAAGGCATTTTAAATTTTAAAATAAGTAATGGTAAGGGTTACAGTTGCTTGTGGTGAGGTTTATTTTTCAGGTTATCGAGTCATAAATACGTGAGAAGCAGTATATACCTACCGTTAATCATGTACTTGTTTTAATTTTATGATAGGTATATATAATGCCCCATATATTTATGGCTCTTTAAACCTTGCAGTCAAGGCTTCGAGGAGTAGCCACTCAATTTTTAGCTAGTACTACTACCTTCTCCACCTTTTTGCGAGTAGTCACTGGCTTCGACTTGGAGACCTTTGGAGCTTTGGCTACATTGACAGCGGGTTTAGTGGACTTGGAAGCCTTCTTGGGCCCAACCGCTTCCTTGGGGTTAGATGCAGAGTTTAGGGTTCACAGGCCTAGCGGCCTTGGGCATTGCAAGCTTCTTCAACTCCTCGAAAAGCTTGAAGGTTAGCTTGCCAAATTTGACAACTATTAGTAGCTTCTTGAACCCGGTCCTCTCATTTAACAAGTGATGGACTTCTATGATAATATGGAGACATGTGGGAAATAATTGTTACAAGTGATGGACTTCTATGATAATATGGAGATATGTGGGAAATAATTGTTACAAGTGATGGACTTCTATGATTATATGGAGATATGTGGGAAATAATTGTTACAAGTGATGAACTTCTATGATAATATGGAGATATGTGGAGAAGAATGCAACATTGAATGGTAAAAAAAAAAGTTAAAAATAATATTTGATTTCTATATGATGGTAAAATTTTGGAGATTTATACAACGAAGTAAATGTGGAAACACATGTTTAAAATAAAATAGAGTGGATTGGTTAAACTGCATGGAGACTTTAAGATATTTAAAATATATGTATTATAGATGTGTATTACATATTTTTTTTTAGATTTACTTTATTTTAAGTATAAAAAAGTTTGTTATAAGTGTGAGTAGAATTTAATATTAATTATGAAATAATTTGTTAATATGTCTGTTAAACACCATGTTGAAGCACACACATGGTGTATAAGAAAAAGAATGCACACACACAAGAGAAACACACAATGAAAGATAAGCGCGAGGCTTTCTTATTTTCCATTATACAAAGATGTACATTTATAGTACAATGGTGTGACTCTTGGTTTCACATTCCAAGGTCACTTGGACTCCATTGTGACTTTTCGCATTCCACACCTACCCATGAGGGTTAGGTGTTCCAACATCCCCCCTTAATCCGAAGGGGTATGTGTGAGTCCAAGAAAAGAGTTGTAATACAAATCTGCAAAGTATACATGACAACGCTTGGCTGAATCAACTCTATGAAATGTTGGAAAAAAAGAGGTGGTTTTAGGATGACCACAAACACTAGAACGCAAAACTTGTTGCAGTTCCCGGAACTCTTCCAAAACTGGCAAGAAGCTGAAGGCTTCTGCTAGAGGAATTGTCCCTCATATAAAAGGGAGACCTTCGACCTAAAAGAAGGGAGGTCTACGACCTGTGATGGTTTTAGGGTTACCAACAACTCTGGAATGCTTGTAGCATTTCCTGGAACTCAACCAATGCTGGCAAGAAGCTGAAGGCTGCTAAGCTGAAGGCTTCTGCTAGAGGAAGTGTTCCTCATATGTGATGGTTTTAGGTTGTCCATCAACCAAAGATGGTGGTTTAAGGTTGTCCACCAACCAAGGGCATGCTCATGGGCATCCGTGTCTCTAGCTACATCTCTGAATCCGGAATGACGAATTGTGGCTTAGGCTCGCTTGAACTCTGGCTGCAACTCTGAATCTGGAATGAGAGATTGTGGCTCAGGCTCGCTTGATCTGTCGTCGAAGCTTGTACATGACCACCATTTTCCCCCCTGTCAGGGACAAGGTGAGATGATGGCGAAAACTCAACTGCAAGTTTGTTCAATATCCGTGAACAAGTTCTAACATGTGTCGTAAACATCTTCTTGGCTGCCGATGCCCATTGCCAAGAAGCGATCCATCCAAGATGAATCTTGGTTCTTGCAGGAGACTTGTGTCTGAAGCATCTGTCTGAAGAATGAGTGTGCCGACCACAGTGCTTGCATGGATGAAGATCAAAACAGTGATCTTTCATATGGCCAACTCGATCACAGTGTTGGCATTTCTCAATCTGTTGTGGAAGCGGAACAGGATCTGGAATGGCTACAGGTGAACTGTCATACAAGAATCCGGCACTCTGAAATTTGATAGGCTTTGTGTAGTCTGCAATATGAAAGGACACATCCTTGTCATATCGAAGACCAGTGCGGTGCTTGTTTTGGACAAGCTCTTCCCAAGGTCTGATGATGGGCTTGAGAAGTGCAGGCTGAGCTGCTGCATCTGCATGTACATCTGCTCTAGTGCAATGAACTGAATGTGGATCAACTGGAACTTTATCTTCTTTCTTCTGATGAGAGTCCTTCACAATCTTCTGAACAGAAACAGGTTCAGAATGGTGACTCTTTTGCTGAAGTTCGTCTTGTTGGAGCTGAGATTCCAATTGCAAAAACTCGATCTTTTCTTGTGCATCTTGCAAACAACTGTGAATTTTACAAAGAGCATCCTTGCTCATTTTTATCATGTCATCAACATTTGAATGAATGAGGTCACTCAACAACACTAATGCCTCATTGATTTTAGCCATTTTCAACAACTTAGGCTCAAAAATGAAAGGGTGTCGGTTTCAACCGAAAATGCACCCGGTTACAATGTGATTCAACAAGAAAGATGAATGACTCAAAAGAATTTCCAACTATGGAAATCTCAAAGTACAAAGTGTGCTCCTCAAATGATGGAGGGCAATCAACAATCCAAAAACTCAAATACTGATTCCAACTATGAATGAAGAGGCAAATATTCACTCGCAATGTGAGTTCAATACAAAATCTTTGCAAAAATATGTAGCTGAAAACAACGCACAAGAAGCCTTTGAGGCAACTGAAATTTTTCTTCAAAGAGCTGTTCAAATGATGGCAAACTTGTCTTCGAGTGTAAAAATCTTCAAAAAATCACCTTTATGCCAAAAATCACACAATGTCAAATCTGCAATTTCAGTCCATGTGCTCCTCATATGACATTTCTTCTTTTCTTCTGCTATTCATATACTCTCTTTCCTCTCTCTCTGCTAATTTTTTTTTTTTTTTAATTAATGAAAATTATGAGAAATAATTAAAAAATGAGGGAGATGGAAATTTAAAAATGTGTAGGGAGGGGAATTTAAAAGAAATGTTAATTAAAAGAGGATTATTAAAAAAGGGATGGGGTTTATTAAATTAAATGGGGAAATATGAGAATGGAATGGGATAATGGGTGAGGGGGGGTTATTAAAAAATTTAAGAATGAATTTAAAAAGGTGGAGGGGGTATTAAAAGGGAAAGAGATTAAAAAATTTTAAAGTCGAAAAAGGAAAAAGAGAGGGAAATTTAAATGAGAGGAGAGGGTAATTATATGGGGAGGGAAGAATGTATATTAAAATGGTGTGGGTTTTATTAATGGGGGGAATTAATGTAACGTGGGAATCTAATAATTCGGATTTAAAACAATTGAAGGGGGGTAAGGGATTTATTATATGTGGGATGTGGGTATGTTAAATCATTTTTATTTTATTTTATTTTTAAAATTAAAAAAGGGTAAGTGAAGCGTGTGAAGGGTTTGTGGAAGAGCGTTGTAAAGGGTAGTGGGGGCCGTAAGGCAATAGAGTATGCAGTGAGGATTGGGATGAGCGTATGAGAGAGGGAGGGGCGTAGATATGTGAGTTGGAGCGTTGGGTAATGCGCAGAGAGCCAAGGTGTGAAGAGGGGCGCGGGTAGAGATGGCAGGGAGCGCTGTAAGGGAAATGGAGAGTATGGCGGTTTAGATAAGGGGAATGGCAGATCGCGTGGGTAGTCGGGTTGAAACGACCAGCAATTCGAGGGTGTTGGAACGTAGCAAGGGGGAGCTGTGTGTTGTTGACTTCGGGAGACGGGTTTCGAGGGTGAGGAGAGCGTGTGAGGAATGGTGAGTTTATGTGCAGCGCAGGGCGTTGAGAGTAGTGAAGCCGCAGAGTGGGGAAGGCCGTAGGCCAGGAATCGATTTTTTTTTTTAATTTTTAATTTTTTTATTTTTTATATATATATAACAGCAGAGTAGAGCAGAGAATGAGTAACACTGAGACCAAGACTGTGAAACAGTGGCAGATTTCTAAGCTCTGAAATATAGGCAGCAGATTGCAAATAAACCCAGAATTTTTTTTTCAATAGCTCAGCAACAGGGAAATGTAGAATTGCAGAAACTTAGAAATCTTCCAATGAAAACTCAGAAATATTTCCAGTGAAAACTCAGAAACTTGTTCAGAAACTCAATTTTAAACAATATTCTAGCAGCTCCAAAATGGTGCAGAAGTTATAATGCAGAGATTGCAGAGAAATAAACCTTCAGATGGGCAATGCTGCGTTTTCTCCAAAATGAAATTTCTGAATGCTGCTCTTTCTTTTGAATGCTGCTCCTTCTCCAAAACCACTTCTAAATGGCGGCAAAAACTCTACGGCAGAAACTCTGAGCACTGCAAAAATGTCAAGAATTTTTGCAGATATGCAAGGCCATAAACACAAATGGCTCACTCAATTTGGAGGAGGGCCAGAAATCGCCCGCTCCGATACCATGTTAAACACCATGTTGAAGCACACACATGGTGTATGAGAAAAAGAATGCACACACACAAGAGAAACACACAATGAAAGATAAGCGCGAGGCTTTCTTATTTTCCATTATACAAAGATGTACATTTATAGTACAATGGTGTGACTCTTGGTTTCACATTCCAAGGTCACTTGGACTCCATTGTGACTTTTGGCATTCCACACCTACCCATGAGGGTTAGGTGTTCCAACAATGTCCGTTGGAATGTGTTTATAGAAAATTTAAAATATTAATTAATATTTAGTAGAATTTAATATTAATTATGAAATAATTTGTTAAAGACCATTTAATATTAATTATGAAATAATTTGTTAATAGGTCTTTTGAATGTGTTTCTAGAAAATTTAAAATATTAAGTAATATTTAGTAGGTAATTGTAGAACATGTTTATAGAAATTTTAAAATATTAATATTTTTAAGTAGTTAAAAAGGGAAGATAATCCAAACTATAATAAATATTTTGTTTTATGATTTGATTTATGAAATCAAGATTATCTTGTAAATTTAATATATTAATATGTATATTGGAAAGTTAAATTAGACCTTTAAAAGTATATATTTTAAAAGTATTATAGTTAATTAAGAAATTTGAAGATACAAATTTACATTAAAGTAGGTTTTTCATAATTGTATATTATAATGAAATTTGATCTTTATAAGTTTAAAATTGGTTGGAAATGTTATTTTGTGAGATATATTGATTTTTTCTTTTACTATAATTCAAGGGTTTTTTTTTCTTTCATGGCATATAAATGTTGTGAATTTAGTTATGGTTAGGATGATCTCGTAGTTCCTAACAACCAATAATTTTTCATGATTTTGGAAACTAAGGTCAATTGAGGGAGACTCTCTTGTTAGCATATTTGTATGTTATCATGTTTTAATTTATGTTTCATAAATTAGAAAATAAGTATAAAGAATGATCAAAGATGATATAGTTATTATTTATATGGGTAATGGATATTCAACTATGACATAAATTCATGTTGACATGAGGAGATCATTTATGAGATCAATATTGTAATTGATATAAGATTTGATATAATTTGGCACAACTCGATAACTTTCTATATTGGCACAACTTGACAAGTGGATATGGAGAATACACATGTACTAATATCAATTGGTTCGAATTATACATGTTTTGTCGCCATATAAAGGCCATGAAATGGTCACTAGTGGTGAATGTAAATATTACATATATTTGGAATTGACTATAGAGAAAGTGTTTTGTGGTGACATGTACAACAATAAGCTAGTTCTTTGGGGATTATGGGTGACCTGTTGAGATTGGGGGGTGAAAGTATGGTCCATTGATTGAACCATGAAATATAATAAAGGCTATGACTAACTTATGTGATGATAGTGATGATTTGTCTTTATCTTAATGGAAATTTTTATTAAGTATATGCATTAAATGGATTCAACAACATCAATGATGACTAGAAATTATTTTTAAGGTCACATTGATTACTTTTATAAGTTAAAAAGTGAGAAGATAGGAAGTTGTGAACATTCATAATTGAGGAATGATAACTGATAAAATAGGAATATGTTTAAATATTTAGATGATCAAGGCTAACAACTATCTATCTTTTGCAAAGAAATTGACAATGAAAATTAACAAGAAAAAAAAATCCTAGCATGAAGCGTAAGAAGGAAGGTCGATGGAAATTCCATAACAAGGGTGTGAGAAGAATTACACAAAAAAAATAAAAATAAAAGTATATCAACTAATAAATGTTGAATTTGACTAATAGATACTCATTATTTAACATGTGGATTGATGATACTTTATATAAAAAACTTTCTAAGTTTATGCCATTTTTATTAGAATAATTTATTTTCAAGCACATGAATAATACAAAATATCTTGGTGGATGATAATGGTAGTAGTGGTTTCATGCTTCAAATATAAACCAAAGATAGTGTTTGAAAAGTCAAAAGTGAAAGGAAATAATCCTTATTCCAACTTGATGAAGGGTGCATCTATAATAAAATAGATCAAGTGGCATTGAGAAAGAAACATAATGAGATAAAACAATAGTTATAAAGGTAAACAATGGTGCTTAATAGGTGATGAATAAACCACTGAAGATTAATTATCCCATCGTGAAAGAGAATTAAACATGCTAGAAAATTAAACCATGATAACCTAGTGTTTATATGTTATGGTCTTGGAATTAGTAAGAAAAGGGTGTAAATTGATGTAAAACGAGAGGATGTTAAGTTTAAGATTGATGATTTAAAGAATGATTATGAGGCAAGTAATATCTTAATGATGAATTTCACTAAATCCCTTGGGAAAGAAGAATACATGACTAGAGATTAAGGCTCAATATGATGAGGCTCATTTGTGCTTTAGCGATGAACTTAAATGACCATAAATATTGTAGAGGGAACAAGAAATGATTATTGAAAATTAATTGGTATCTTTATGAAAACATGACACTAATAGAATTGATGAGATAACCTATATCCTACATCGATGTTGAATACTTTTATAGTTGGTATTCATTTTTTATAGCATCAAATGAAATTTAATTTTTCGATGAATCATGCTCTTGAGTAATTCAAAGTTCAGTGGGACCAACATAGCCATCAGTCTGCTACCTAGGAGGATGCATATGCTATATTTTTGTGGCTTTCCTTAACTATTTGATTAAATTATATGGTGAACTAGATGGGATTGCAAAAATTATCTTGGATATGTACTTTTTGGAGCATCTAAATCATGTCTTATTGTTTAAATTTTATTGATACATCTAAATCACACACTATGATTTTTGATATGGTTTTAGTTAACTGTTATGTCAACATATGACTATTGAGTATAACATTGGGATGAGGTTTCATGATATGATGATATGAGGATAATGATGCACATGTGGTTCTTATGTAGATTTTAAACCTGTACAGTAATTACTTGCAAAAGAATTATTAAAACAAAAAAATAAACAATAGTGAGAACACAAAACATAAAATAAATATACACAAATATTTTCCTCTCGATCCCAAAACTGGAAATACAAGATTGATTTTTCATTATATTCCTTTCAATGTTACAATACATATATATACATGTCAAATCATTCATAAACCCTTATCCATTAACCATGGATTACAACATAACCAAAGTTCCCTTGACCGGATCTACCAAATACCATGGGAAGAAAACCATAATACTCAAAAAAATGTGAAAAACCCATGCACAAAAAATAAGGTAGGCCGACCCACCTATTATAGGGTCTTGTTGAAGCCTCGAAATTCACAGCTTCAAACATTGGGGAAAACCACCCGGTCGGGACCTTAGGACAGCTCCTTATCCGTTTGGTATGGTGGCTCCGACTGGATTGAAAGGACCAGTTTCCTTATAACTAATGGGTTGGTGATGGGATGATTTGGATGGGTGAATAATGAAACTAAAGGATTGAAATAAACTATCTAATTTAACCTATTACCTATAAATAAATCTAGAATTAAACACCCAGGTATCAAATATGAATATAAATTTTAAATTGTTTCAACTAAATCTATAACCATAAAAATGTATTATAGCTCAATTGAAATACGTAATAACAAATAAAAGTAACTCTATTTAAGAAATTAAACAGAGTTATAATAGCAACATTGTATTCATCATTTTATATATCTTTTACATATACAGTAACAGATAAATATTTCCACACACTCAGAAATGATATGTATAAGAAATATCGTAAAACACGTACATGTAAATGATAGCAATTTTTAAAGAGAATATCCCATAAACATAAGAAAATTAACAGTGAATAGATAGAAATACCATATTGATCCTGATACTCTTCTGATGCAATTCAATATCCAAAATCCAGTACTTCAATGTAAAACAGACTCCAAGATACAAAAATGCACTTCTTAAAGACAATTTTCCATAAAATCACCAGATGTGATCCTTCATAAAAATATATAAGTCAATGGAGTACAAAATTGTAACATCCAAGTAAAAAATATTACAAACTCTGGACCCCTTCTCCAATGCATAAGAGGGGTTTAAATATGAAATTACATAAAACTGAATAACTATAACTACTACTACAATCTATCATTTTGAAAACAGAAATGCGATCTTGAAGCGAAACTGATTCATTGCTTGTCATTTGTGTTCAATGTAACTAGATGGAAAATCTTGAGCATTTCTTGGACTTCCAATGGATGACTCAACTTTGAATGTAACTGCCCAACATATGTAGCATTAGAGAATTCAAGAATAATACAATCAACAACATTTGAAAGGAATTTAATGGCTAATTGTTGACTATGTGGCTTGATTAAATAAGCCCACATAATATCCCAAGAAATTCCTTGAAGTTTGCTGATCTGTTGATTTTTATTGATTATTTCTTCTTTCCACCTGTAATCAGCTTCTTTAACTTTTGGTAAACTGCCCGGGGTACAATCTGAGATCATATTAGTTGCATACAAACTGTCATTGACCAACTGTGTCATATTATTCATCATGCTCTTGGCTCTGGATATGGCTCTCTCTGCTTTCATTAGCTGTTGGTCCCATTCCACAAATAAAATTTCCTTATGTCTCTCTTCTATTCTGGGAAGATTAGCTTTTCTTCCTCTTCTGTATCTTGCCACATAAGGAATTCATAAATTCTTTCATCAGCATCATCAATTTCTTGCCTGAGAGTGACTACTTCTTCTATCAAATATTATGTAATCTCACACAATGGTTCTGCTTGTGTCAACTTCATACAAAATTCATTTAACTGCTGAGATAGCAACTTATTGGTTTCAAGAGACTTCGATTTGAATTGATCTAGTTTAGGGAAATCCTTGAACTTGTCCAATGCTGCTTGGAATACTTTTTCTTGTTCAATCTTTGCATTTTTCTCATTTTGCAAAAGATTTTGTAGCTTCGCTACCTCTTGGCTCAACTGTTGTTGTTTTCTCAAGGCCTGTTCATCAATTTTCTTCTTTTCTATGTCAAGCTACTCTTCCAGCTGCTTAGACCTGAGTTCCTCAGCTTTTAATTGTTGTTCTGTTGATGCCTCGAAAATCGCTGCAACAACATTGGGGGATAACCACCCGGTCCGGACCTTAAGACAACTCCTTTTCCGTTTGGAATGGTGGCTCCGACTGGATATGATGGGACCAGTTTCCCGATAAAGAATAGAAATGGGTGAATGAGTGATAATAAGTGATAATTAATGGAGTATTTAATCTATAAACAACAAATATAAATGACTATTATATCCCGGGAGGTTTCTATTCTTAAGTGTAACGTTTGATGATCTATGTTTGTCAATAGGCATATAGATGACACTATTTAATAAACAAAGATATTTATTTAAATAATAATTACTTCATTCAATTAGTTGAATGAAGTAATTGATAAAACATTGTTACACTTATCTCAATTTATATCATTGACATATATATGATTGAAAGAAAAGCATACCAGAAACATCCAATAGTGGAAGGAATACAGAAATACTGTTAAAACACATACATATATCCAATAATAGCAAAAGTAATCAAACAACAATTTATATAAAAAGAAATGGATTCAGACATAGATAATAGTACCATATGAGCTGCAAGTCATTCCCCAATATCAATCGCTATTTGAGATTCTTCTTTCAACGCAAAAATACTTTCACACAAAGACAGTAGTGCACATTTGCATAAAAGCTTTCTTATCAAAATTAGAATAATTGGTCGAGTTTTATAAAAGAATACACCTGAAGTACAGTAGTGCAACTTCAGATTTTAAGTCATATACAAAACTTTACGACCCTTTCTAAATGCATGAAAGGGTCTATAAATACTACTTCTATCTAAATATCTATGAAACTGAAAATCCTACTTAATTGGTATCATACGATCTTGAATATCTCCTTCATGGCAATCTGGCAGTCGGCGTCATGAATCATCACTTAGGCTGTTCATCTCTAATTCTGAGCTGGCAAATTGCAAGCATCGGCTCCGCTTCTGGTGGTCGGTTAAGGCGAGAATTGAGTTGGGCATCATAGGTGGCATAATCTGACTGAGAATAATCCATCAGTCCCTCCAGAAAAACCATTGAGCGGCTCTGTTTGTAGATTTGACTAAGAACATCCAATAGGTGTCCCATGTCAAACTGTTAATTCCTGCAATTAATCTGCCAGTTTTCTCCAGCTCTGAGTACCATGACTGCTCCAATGTTTTAGCTGATGTCAATTTACCTGGAGTACATTGGGAAATCATGTTAGATAAGTAGAGAGTGTCATTAATCAATTCAACCAAATTACTTGTGGTTAATTTGCATCTGGAAACTGCCCTCTCTGCTTTGTTTAACTAAGATTTCCATTCCATAAATAATATCTCTTTATGTGATTCTAGGATCTTTGGCAATTTAGCTGACTGTCCTTCCTCAGTACTTTGCCACTCAAGATAATTGGTCACTGTTTCATCGGCCTGCTCGAAGTCTGCTATAGCATCAGCTGATTTATTACTTAGAGATGTTGTTAAGTCACGTAAAGGTTCGGCCTGGGCGATTTGTTGACATAAAAAATTTATCTGTGTTAATAATGCTTTGTTTATTTGTACTGCTTCTGCCCTGAATTCAGCTACCTGTGGAAGATTCTTTGTTTTCTCAAGCTGGGCTGATATTTGAGAAATCTGCTCATTTTTCATCTTCAGCATTTGTTCATTTGCTGTCTTGAGTTGTGCCAATGCCTCTGATAACTCTTTTTGCTTCTGGACTGCACTCTGATCAATCCTCTGCCTTTCCTCCTGCAATTGTTGAGTTAATTGACTATTGGTTTGCTGTTGTGTTAACAATTGCAGTTCTGCCTGCTCTGCCTTCTGCTGTGCTTCTGATAGTTGCGCTTGTAATGAGAGAATATCCTGATCTTTTGTTTTTAATAAAAGACTTACCTCCAATGCCTTATCTATTGTTGCTGCTGAATAGGCTCCAGCAAATTGTGATAGTTTTGTTAGGTCCTCAGAGGGGTCAAATTCCTCCTTCCAAACTACATTTCCCGTCACTGTTAATTCTGGGAACAGGGAAGGCTGATCAGTCCTTTTCCTCTTCCTTTGTCGTTTTACCACAGCTTTGTGTTTCGGGCTATAGAAGACATCTAAGGGGGGAATTTCTTCTATCTGCAAAATAACTTGATCGGAGGGGTCCTTTGGGATTATCTCTTTTCCTTTAGAACTGGGTAGGCCGCTGGTTTCACCTGGAACTTGTTCTGAAATGGTCTCCTGTGTGTCTGCTACTCTTGATGTTTGAGCTTCCTTTGAACCTTCAGGATTGTTGATAATTGAATCGAATTGCTGCCATTCCTGGAGCAATTCGGGATCAATTTGAGTATCTTGATTTATCTTTATGGTGCTCTGTTCCTGTTCTCTCGTCTGGGTTTTCTCTTGCACTTTCTCCTGTCCATTTGTCCCAACCAGAGGTTCCTTAGTATGTCGTTGTTCAGGCTCGCTTGATCCTGCTGCTGGGCTTGTTGCTAACAGATCTAGGGGCAGAGTTTGCAACCTCTGTGCTCTAAGTCTGTCGAATTCAACTAACCCTTCATCTTGATATTTCATTCTGGCCAACGATCTAACTTGGGACATTGACTCAGCTTTGGAAAACAGGTCATCAAACATATCTTCTTTATGATCAAACTTTGCCAATTTGGTCTGTTCAAGGGCATTATAGGCAACTTTGTCAGGATCAAAATGCCTATTAGGGAGAGTTGTCAGAGTTAAGGATTTCATCTTTATAGCTTCTTTCTCTGCATGTTTGAGATCATTCAAAGTGTAGACACCATATCTAAGAGGAAAATAGGGCCATACATGCTTCTTATTCCTCTTTAGAGTTTGTGTAATGCCCTCGGAAATAATCTGATAGGCTATCTCCCTTACCAACAATTTATCAGGTATGTACAGAGGAAGAACATGAGGCTTGGCTTGACTACCAAAAATTCTTATATAAGTAAATTTTTCTTCTGCAAACCATCTCCCTAAGCCAGTCAAATCAATCCCTGCTTGGTAGGAAATCTTGGGAGCAGGTTTATCAAAAATAGAGTAATGAATGGGCAACATGAAGCCATTGCAGATTTGGTATAAATGGTGCCTATGGGAGGTTTTCCACAATTTCTGATAGTATATGTGAATGGGCATGGGCTCTTTTGGAGTCCACCTCCAGCCGAGCACGGGAAATTCAGAATTAAAACACAGGGTGTCCAGGATAAAAGCACTGTAGTAAAATGGGGAAATAAGCCTTTCAGAAATGCGAGTCTTGCCTCTGAAATCAAGAACTGCGGTGGCTAATTTGTCAGACAGTATAGTTCCCCAATCCATAATTTCACTATTGCACGCTGCCTCCATTAAAGGAACCATTTCTATAGTGAAATTAGAGGAGTCATGTAAAACCCATAATCTACACATCATTATTCCAGCATAGCAGTAAGGAGAACATAGAGAATCAACAGAATACATACCGGAAGACTTATGCTTGTGTTTTGCCGGATTCTGCCTCCAATTTCGAATGGGTTCGGATTCAGTTTCGTTCTCACTTCGGAATTTTTCCAAAAATGCTTTGTTGTACTTCTTCTCAGGCTCAGGCAAATGATACATCTGCCTCAAATCATTAGCTTGGAATGAACCGAAGACTCTCCCATCTCTGGTGCAGAAGGTTCTGTCTGTGATTGGGAGTTCCTCAATTTCCCACCTTACTACATCCGTGGAAGAATTTGTTCCCTAGCTACTATCCGATGAAGGAAAGAGTCAGCTAAGTCCTTTAAAGTACCTTCGAAGAGATCAAGTAAGTATATTGTGGCCTGCGGTATGTAAGGTTCTTAAACTCTGATAAGTATAGGTACTTTGCAGAGAAGTTTTACCAAGACCGTATGTAGTATCGGATATCAATCCTTTCTTTTATTTCTTGATCGGTGATGGCTTATTCTGCTGTTGTATTTGAAAAGCGTTTACGGTTTTCTTGGACTTCTTCCCCATTTTGCTTGCATCTATCGGCTTAGAAGAATTCTGCACATAGGAGTAAATGAGCGTAACACGGAAAATTGACGATAAAACGCCAAATGGGAAATATATTGCGTGATGAAGAATTAACTTAATGTTGCCATGGATCCAATCTGAAAAAAAGATTTTAAACTTAATATTTGATAAATGGCCACAAACAAAATTGATCATTTAAATGTCCATCACATTGTTTATTAGTGACATGATTTGTTTAAGCGTGCCTTATTGCGTTTTGGCGGTTGAGCGCGGGTGAATCTTTCATTATTTGGGCAGAGCTTTAAATACGAATTAATCGTAATATCACTGTTTTAACAACTTTTTCAAAGTTCGTGTTTTGGCTTTATACGCATCGCATCGGGATGAAACGGCGCTTTTCTTGTACGCCTCTCTTGGAATCATGGGTGGCTAGATGGCGATATCGCACATCGGGAGCGTTTAACTATTATATCGCGTGGTATATCGCGGCGCTAAAAGCATGCATGGTATATCGCTTGAACCAAATAAAAGTACCCTATGTTATGTCTCCTTTGTCATTGCGATATGCGATCTTGCGATCGCTTTATCGCAATGATAAAAGATTTAATTATTTATATCCCAAGGCCATTATTGGTTTGTCAAAAAGGTTTTTTGTAATGTTTTTTATTTCATTTTCGGACCTTTTTGAATAATACAAAATTGATACCAATTAAAAAAATAAAAGGGACCCATTTCATATTATAATGTTGTGAATAAAAATTATATGAAATGGGGGGTTGTTGTAGAGGACAACAATTGGCGATTCGCTGGAAGAAACAGTTATCTCTGAAAAGTATGGAAATACTTAAACTTTTTCAAAATAGAGTTTCAATCAAAAGGGAAAATTCTAATATAACTAAGTATATATGCACTCCAAATAAAATGAAACTACTTTTTGCTAATTTCTCCTCTTTGTTGAAAATTAGATGCATTTTAAGTTTTAAATAGGCCTCTATTGGTTTATAATGATAAAACAGAAAACTTTTCCAAAACAGCTTTTTGGTTAACTCGTCTGTCATAGGTAGAGCCTCTGCTGCCAGCAAACGTTCATAGTTCCGACAGGGATACCTTTTAACCATGTTATTGTCCATTATCCCATCCATTTGAGAGTATGATTAACAGAATGAATTCAAAATATGTTTTCATATTTTGTATTTCCTTTTACTTTTTCTGTTATTTCTAAGACAAAAAGCCATTGTCCTGGTTTGGTGGCCAGCTGTTGACAATGCCATTCACTAGTAGTAATCTAACCGAACAAGCTGGCTCGTGATGAGACCCCTTGTCTTATAATTTAAGCCATTACCCTGTTTTAGTATGCAGTATTGGTAATGTCGGTTAAACTATTTCCCTATGATCATGGTAAGCAGGCTTGTAATAAGACCTCTTATCTTTTATATCAAAATTTTAGAATTACACTTCTGATTAATCATAAACTTTGGTGAATGGGATGGACAATTTTCTCCTTAAGAGTAAATGGATGACAGGATAAGAGTTGAAGATGCTGAAATTGGATTAGCTTCTGTTTTGATATTGATAACCTTTTTGTTGACCAATTTAAAAACATAAAATGATTTTTAAATACTTCTAAATTTTGAGAAGAGTTCGCAAAAATTGAAGGGTAGCTTCAGAATGCAATTATACCTAGTTTCCTAGAAATTGTTCCTCTTGTTTAAGGCTTCTATTTATTTAAAAGTAAATATCAACAATCCTTTCTTTTGAGTAACTTTTAAATACAGTAAAGGTCAATGGAAGATACCTTACAACTTTATTTCCTAATGATCCTAAAAAATAAATCCTACTTAGAACTAAAAGAGAAGGAATTACCTTCTCAATTGAAGAATTTCTTTAAGATGAGGCCATTAACAGGAAGAGAATCCTTCTTTCCTGTTAGATCTTGTAACATGAATGTCGAATGGCCTATCTTCTCACTGATCTGAAATGGTCCAAGCCACATCTTTTGGAACTTGGTGTGTTTACCTTTATCCTCATGGGCTTTATCCCATTTCAGAACTAGATCACCAACCTGTAACTGTTTAGAACTAGATGAAGCTGAATCAAATGATTTTTTGATTATCTGCTAATGTTTTGCATGAGTAATTTTAGCCTTTTCTCTTTCTTCTTCTAATTTTAAAATTTGATCATGTCTAAGTTGGATAGAAGAAGAGGGACTTTCTTCAATAAACTGTACTAGGGCTAGAGAAGGAAGTGCTAGATTGGTTGGTAGTATTGCTTCTTTCCCATATACAAGATTGAATGGAGAAGTACCTATGGAAGCCTTCTGTGTTATTCTATCTGCCCATAGTGCAAATATTAAAGATTTATGCCAATTTTTATGATTCTGTTCAATAGTTTGCTTAATGATTTTAAGGAGATTTTTATTGGTAGACTCTGCTAGACCATTACCCTGGGGATAATAATTTGCAGAATATTTTAGTTTAAAACCTCTTTTAATAGCAAACTCAAACATGGAATTACCAGAGAAATAAGATGCATTATCAAAAACAAGAGCATTTGGGACACCAAACCTGGTAATGATGAATTGATCTATAAATTCTATAATTCCTTCAGAGTTTGTTGTTTTTAACGGAATTGCTTCAACCCACTTGGTAAAGTAATCAGTAGCAGTAAGGATACACTTATGCTGTTTAGAAGACTGTGGAGAAATTTCCCCAACGATATCTAATCCCCATTGTTCAAAAGGTTGCTCAATGTTGACTGGTTGCAAAGGGAAAGCTGATTTTCTTTGTCTTCCACTGGAGGTTTGACAACTTTGACATTTCCTTACATATTCGTGAGTATCTCTGAATAAAGTGGGCCAATAATACCCAGCATGAATGATTTTGTGAGCTGTTGTGTCAGCTCCAAAATGTCCTCCAGCTGGTCCATCATGTAGCTCCTGCAAAACCTTTTGTGCTTCAGGTTTTTCTAGGCATCTTAATAAAACTGAATCATAGTTTTGTCTAAAAAGTA
Source organism: Pinus albicaulis (assembly GCA_034641835.2). NCBI lineage: Eukaryota > Viridiplantae > Streptophyta > Pinopsida > Pinales > Pinaceae > Pinus > Pinus albicaulis. The sequence continues at coordinate 1,270,627,440 of CM076570.1, forward strand.
CATCATCAATGATCATGAAGTTTTTTGCTTTTAATCTAATGGCCCGTTTGTTTTTATAAGACAGATTAGGAGGTGCATATCCATTTTTCAAATAAAAGATTAAATCTGCATATTGAGATTCAGAATTGGTAATACTTATCTGATTGATTTCTTCCATATGTTCTGTATCACCTGATTCCTGAATGTTGGATGCTCCTGCTAACAACCTGCAAAAACCTTGACCCCTCACAATCTTTGCTGGTTTTATTTCCAAGTCATATTCTTGAAGTGCTGTAACCCAATTGGCCCTTTTTTCACCTAATTCCCTTTGGATCAGTAACTGTCTTACTGCAGAAAAAGGAACTATAACCTTTGTATGAGCTTTTAAAAGGAAGGGCCTATAGTGTTTAATGGCTTTATACACAGCAAAAGCTTGTTTTTCAACTTCAGAGTAATTTAGTTCTGCACCCTGGAAATTTGAACTAAAAAATGAAATCGGTGCTTCAAGGTCATGATCATTAATCTGAGTGAGTACTGCTGCATAAGATGAATCGGATGCGATAGTATACAATGTGAAATGATTAGAAAAATTGGGAGTGTTTAAAGCGGGGGCATTGATTATTGATTGTTTGATTAAATCAAATGCTTCCTTTTCCACAGATCCCCATTTAAACATTTAATTTTTCTTAATCATATTTTGTAATGGTAAAATGATCTGAGAAAAATCAGGAATAAATCTTTTAACAAAGTTAATTTGACCTAAAAAAGACTGCATGGATTTTTTTTTATGAGGAAATGGGATCTCAGAAATTTCTTTAATCCTGTCAGGATCAATATAAATACCATCTTTGGAAACAATAAAACCCAGGAGCTTTCCTTGATCAAGAGCGAAGAAGGATTTTTTAGGATTGAGTGAGATACCATACCTTTTGCAGCGTTGAAAAATCTGATTTAAGTCACACAAATGATTGGATCTTTTTCTAGAAAATACAGTAATATCATCTAGGTAGACAACTACTGTTTTATTAATTAATCCTTTGAAAGCGATATCCATCGCTCTTTGGAATGTGGCTCCTGCATTAATAAGTCCGAAAGGCATTTTCTGATAAGCATAAGTTCCCCATTTTGTTCTGAATGTAGTTTTAAGTCTGTCATCAGGATGAACCAAAACTTGGTTATATCCTGAAAAACCATCTAAAAAGGACATTAATTCAGAGCCTGCTACTGATTGGAGTATCTGCTCCATAGTATGTAATGGGAAGTTGTCTTTGAGGCTTGCTTTATTCAGATTTCTGAAATCTATACAAATCCTAATATCGCCATTTTTCTTCCTGACAGGCACCATATTAGAGACCCAGTTTGAGTGCCGAACGGGAAAAATAATCTTAGCTTTCAAGAGTTTATTGAATTCAGATTTTATTTGACTCTCTAAGTTCGGATGTATTTTCCTTAATTTCTGCTGAACTGGTTTCTGATCGGGAAGCATTGGAATAGTATGTTGGATAATAGTTGTATCATATGTCTTTAAATCGTCATATTTCCAAGCAAAAACATGTTTATGTTTCTTTAAGAGTTTAATGAATGCTTCCTTTTCTTCTACAGAAAGTCCTAATCCTAGATTAACGTTTTGAGGATTTTGTTCAGTGCCAAGGTTTATCGATTCAAACCTTAAAGTAGAGCTTTGGAGCTTTGCATTAGTCTCAGGTTTAAACCTGTCTTTAATATCATAAAGATCCTCAAGCTTCACCACGGGCTTTGGAATTGAATTTTCCTCGGGTTTACCTCTCATCTGAAGGTCATGTTTGCTTTCTTCAATGATCTGATCATCATAGGATTTTTCTGAAGTCAAAAATTGTAAAATGTCTTCATCATGATTAAACACTCTCCAATTAGTGACATTGTCAGGAATTGATGGCCTAAAAAGTAATTCTATTGAAAATCTATCTGGGCTATAATCTTCGGAGGGTATGAGTCTGGAAGCAACATTGGCTAGCAAGTCTGCTTCTGAATTTTGAGACCTAGGGATAGAAGAAATATTGAATGCAGAAAAGTGCGTAGTGAGTTCTTGTACTAGCGATTGATAATGTTTGAGGTGATTTGAAAGACAATGAATTGTATTTCTTACCTGTTTGACAATAATTTCAGAATCGCCGAATACCTTCAAATATTGCACTTTAAGGCCAATTGCTTTATACAGACCTTGGACTAAGGCTTCATACTCGGCTGTGTTGTTTGTGCATTCAAATTCTAACCTACAGGACAGCATTGTTTTTTCTCCTTGCGGACTAACCAAGATACACCCTGCTCCCGAACCTTCGTTAGATTTGGAGCCGTCAAAATATAAAGACCAAAATAAAGAAGTATTAACAATCTTATTTACAGTTTCCCCAGTATCACTAAAACATCTTGACCTATCAGTTTGTGAATAGTTTTCAATCTGTGATGTTAAACTGTTTACTGAGAAAGGAGATGGTTGGGCAGTGAGATTTCCAAAAAATGACTCTGATGAATAATTTCCCAAGATGTTGTTATTAAATGCAATTGGTTGATTCTCCTGTTCAAATTCTGTTACAGTGTGGGTCATGTGTTTCTCTCGGTTGATTTTTATTTGATTTGGCTTTCCCCTATAGGGTAACCACATGTGAGACCAATCGGTGGAAATATACCCATGAAGCTTTTCAGACCAATCTCTACTCAAGATCAACCCATAAAATTCAGGTATATCAGCTATTAAGATATCAATTCGTTGAACTACTCGTGGATCAGCTGATAACCTGATAGTTACAGAGTTAATCTCTCCTAAAACCTGGACCTTGGTTCTGTCTAACTGTACAATATGTATGGAAGACTTTTGGGGTTCTATGTTTAGTTTGGAACAAACTGAAGCTGGCATTATATTGGATGATGCCCCTGAGTCAATCAAACAGTTGTGTAGGTTTTTGTTGTAGATCTCAAAGGTCAAGAGGAAGGGTGGAGTATGAGAATTCGATCTGTCTCCAATCAGGATTGAATCAGTAGCTTCTATCATACCAGAAGGTGGTTGACCAGAATCATTTGCAGCTTTAGCACTGGGAAGAGGTTAACAGGGAACAACATTCAATTCTTTGAGAAGTAATTTCTGCTGATGTTTTAATTTGCTAAGTTCAAACATAGTAATGTTTGCCTTAGTTTTCTTCATATCATCAACAATATTGTAATCCATTGAATCGGATACTACTAATGTTTTAGATGTTGAAGGAGTACTTGAAGTTGAAGGTTGGTTTTGGGGAACTGCTGTAGGTGACTTCTTTGTAGGTACTTTTTCCTTTGTTGTAGCAGCACCTGCACTCCATTTCTTTGAAGTTGTCTGAACAGGTTCGAAGGTACTCTTACTCCTGGTAGAGACAGGAAAAGCTTCTTCGTCATTATCTGTATCGGAGTTGGGCAGTATGAAATCCCACATGCCATGGCATTCAACAATTTCCTCTTCATTATCAGTTAGTGAGACTGTTTCCTCTTCCTCTTCTTCTTGGTCTGAATCTGCATAAGATATGATATTTGGTGGTTTTGATTCGGTTTTCTTGTAATTCTTAAAAGGCCTTTTGGTTGAAGTTTCAGTGACTTGTTTCTTGATTTCAACCATTTCATTTGACATGGTCTTGAGGACTTTTTGGAGGCCCTCCATGTCATATGGATCTTTCGAGGTTTTCTTCTTTGAGTCATCTTTAAATGAAACTTTTTTGGTTTTTCTTTCCTCAAGAGCTGCTTTCTTTTCTAGAGCATTGATACGTTTCTCCACAGCAAGTGCTTCTTTCATGTTTTCAGCGAGTGTTGGTTTTGCGGCCCTATCTACAAAAATAGCTATATTGGCAGGTAGGGCAGTAATATACCACTCACTTCTGATTTGTTCACTTGGTTTGGAGGTCGTTGGGATTTTATTCAAAAGTTTATTGAAACGAGCATTAAATTCTTTAATTGGTTCCCTATGCTCTATCCTAAGATTGGAGAGATCATTTATTAGTGTAGCTAAAGATCTATCATCTCCATACTTAGTGAGAAACTGTTCTTGACAAATGTCCCAACTGGTAATAGAATCAGAAGGCAGGGAAAAATACCAGGATCCTGCTGATCCTTGCAATGTATAAGGAAAAAGCCTAATAACAACATCTTGCTCAGTTACTCCCTTCAAATTTACTGCTAACATGAAGTTATTGATATGTTCCTCAGCTTGGGTTCCATTTTCTGGATTAAACTTGGGTAGCCATTTTTCAGGAGCATCTGGTAATGCATGTAATGGTGCGGGCATATTGACTGCACCAGGTCTGGTCCATGGATCTGCCATTGTAATACCAGTGGTGGATGATACTGTTGTTGAGATTCCAGATGTCTGGGAAGGAATTGATGTTGAGGAGTGAGCAGTTTGAAATGTTGAAGTTCCAAATTCCTGGTGGACAACAATATGTAATGAGGGAGTGGATGGTTGACTTCGCACTGGGGAGGATGAGATGGAGGATGTGGATGAAAGTGCTTCACTGTCAGAATCTTCAGTGTTTTTCTTTACCCTTTTCCTTTTAGGTAAAGGGAATTCAGTAGGTTCAATACCGAGCTTTTCACTCTGAAGTCTAGTGAGAGGGTGAGGTAGATTGAATTGCGAAGTCACGCTGCTTTGAGATAGCTCAGATTTCTGTGGTGAAATCGAGAAACTCTGAAGTTTATGGATGAGAGACTGAACTTCAGGAGATTCAAGACTTAATTGTTTTGAAGTATGGTGGGTTTGAGCAGTGATAGTGGATACCTCTTCTTCTTGTTTGGATGTTGGAGAACCAACATGCAATTGGGAAGTGTGAGGTGATGTGGAGGGAGAATTACTCTTAGAATGGTTTGCAGATTTGGGTTTGCTTGCCATTCACAGTTGAAGGCCCTCCTTCTAGCGCCAAAAATGTTGATGCCTCGAAAATCGCTGCAACAAAATTGGGGGATAACCACCCGGTCCGGACCTTAAGACAACTCCTTTTCCGTTTGGAATGGTGGCTCCGACTGGATATGATGGGACCAGTTTCCCGATAAAGAATAGAAATGGGTGAATGAGTGATAATAAGTGATAATTAATGGAGTATTTAATCTATAAACAACAAATATAAATGACTATTATATCCCGGGAGGTTTCTATTCTTAAGTGTAACGTTTGATGATCTATGTTTGTCAATAGGCATATAGATGACACTATTTAATAAACAAAGATATTTATTTAAATAATAATTACTTCATTCAATTAGTTGAATGAAGTAATTGATAAAATATTATTACACTTATCTCAATTTATATCATTGACATATATATGATTGAAAGAAAAGCATACCATAAACATCCAATAGTGGAAGGAATACAGAAATACTGTTAAAACACATACATATATCCAATAATAGCAAAAGTAATCAAACAACAATTTATATAAAAAGAAATGGATTCAGACATAGATAATAGTACCATATGAGCTGCACGTCATTCCCCAATATCAATCACTATTTGAGATTCATCTTTCAAAGCAAAAATACTTTCACACAAAGACAGTAGTGCACATTTGCATAAAAGCTTTCTCGTCAAAATTAGAATAATTGGTCGAGTTTTATAAAAGAATACACCTGAAGTACAGTAGTGCAACTTCAGGTTTTAAGTCAGATACAAAACTTTACGACCCTTTCTAAATGCATGAAAGGGTCTATAAATACTAATTCTATCTAAATATCTATGAAACTGAAAAATCCTACTTAATTGGTATCATACAATCTTGAATATCTCCTTCATGGCAATCTGGCAGTCGGCGGCATGAATCATCACTTAAGCTGTTCATCTCTAGTTCTGAGCTGGCAGATTGCAAGCATCGGCTCCACTTCTGGTGGTCGGTTAAGGCGAGAATTGAGTTGGGCATCATAGGTGGCGTCCTGCATTTCAGGAATGATGCATCCGATTGCATCTGAGAGGCATTTGAGGGCGGCTCTCTGGCTGTAAGGTTTAACTAAGAACATCCAATAGGTGTCCCATGTCAAACTGTTAATTCCTGCAATTAATCTGCCAGTTTTCTCCAGCTCTGAGTAACATGACTGTTCCAATGTTTTAGCTGATGTCAATTTACCTGGGGTACATTGGGAAATCATGTTAGATAAGTAGAGAGTGTCATTAATCAATTCAACCAAATTACTTGTGGTTAATTTGCATCTGGAAACTGCTCTCTCTGCTTTGTTTAACTGAGATTGCCATTCCATAAATAATATCTCTTTATGCGATTCTAGGATCTTTGGCAATTTAGCTGAATGTCCTTCCTCAGTACCTTGCCACTCAAGATAATTGGTCACTATCTCATCGGCCTGCTCGAAGTCTGTTATAGCATCAGCTGATTTATTACTTAGAGATGTTGTTAAGTCACTTAAAGGTTCTGCCTGGGCGATTTGTTGACATAACAACTTTATCTGTGTTAATAATGCTTTGTTTATTTGTACTGCCTCTGCCCTGAATTCAGCTACCTGTGGAAGATTCTTTGTTTTCTCAAGCTGGGCTGATAGTTGAGCAATCTGCTCATCTTTTATCTTCAACATTTGTTCATTTGCTGTCTTGAGTTGTTCCAATGCCTCTGATAACTCTTTCTGCTTCTGGACTGCACTCTGATCAATCCTCTGCCTTTCTTCCTGCAATTGTTGAGTTAATTGACTATTGGTTTGCTGTTGTGTTAACAATTGCAGTTCTGCCTGCTCTGCCTTCTGCCGTGCTTCTGATAGTTGCGCTTGTAATGAGAAAATATCCTGGTCTTTTGTTTTTAATAAAAGACTCACCTCTGATGCCTTATTTATTGTTGCTGCCGAATAGGCTCCAGCAAATTCTGATAGTTTTTTTAGGTCGTCATAGGGGTCTTGTTCCTCCTTCCAAATTATATTGCCCATCACTGTTTGTTCTGGAAATAGGGAAGGCTGATCAGTTCTTCTCCTCTTCCTTTGTCGTTTTACCACAGCTTTGTGTTTTGGGCTATAGAAGACATCCAAGGGAGGAATTTCTTCTATCTGCAAAATAATTTGATCGGAGGGATACTTTGGGATTATCTCTACTCCTTTAGAACTGGGTATGCCGCTGGTTTCACCTGGAACTTGTTTTGAAATGGTCTCCTGTGTGTCTGCTACTCTTGATGTTTGGGCTTCCTTTGAACCCTCAGGATTGTTGATAATTGAATCGAATTGCTGCCATTCCTGGAGCAATTTGGGATCAATTTGAGTATCTTGATTTACCTTTATGGTGCTCTGTTCCTGTTCTCTCGTCTGGGTTTCCTCTTGCACTTTCTCCTGTTCATTTGTCATAACCAGAGGTTCCTTATTATGTCGATGTTCAGGCTCGCTTGATCCTGCTGCTGGGCTTGTTGCTAACAGATCTAGGGGCAGAGTTTGCAACCTCTGTGCTCTAAGTCTGTCGAATTCAACTAACCCTTCATCTTGATATTTCATTCTGGCCAACGATCTAACTTGGGACATTGACTCAGCTTTGGAAAACAGGTCATCAAACATATCTTCTTTATGATCAAACTTTGCCAATTTGGTCTGTTCAAGGGCATTATAGGCAACTTTGTCAGGATCAAAATGCCTATTAGGGAGAGTTGTCAGAGTTAAGGATTTCATCTTTATAGCTTCTTTCTCTGCATGTTTGAGATCATTCAAAGTGTAGACACCATATCTAAGAGGAAAATAGGGCCATACATGCTTCTTATTCCTCTTTAGAGTTTGTGTAATGCCCTCGGAAATAATCTGATAGGCTATCTCCCTTACCAACAATTTATCAGGTATGTACAGAGGAAGAACATGAGGCTTGGCTTGACTACCAAAAATTCTTATATAAGTAAATTTTTCTTCTGCAAACCATCTCCCTAAGCCAGTCAAATCAATCCCTGCTTGGTAGGAAATCTTGGGAGCAGGTTTATCAAAAATAGAGTAATGAATGGGCAACATGAAGCCATTGCAGATTTGGTATAAATGGTGCCTATGGGAGGTTTTCCACAATTTCTGATAGTATATGTGAATGGGCATGGGCTCTTTTGGAGTCCACCTCCAGCCGAGCACGGGAAATTCAGAATTAAAACACAGGGTGTCTAGGATATAAGCACTGTAGTAGAATGGGGAAATAAACCTTTCAGAAATGCGGGTCTTGCCTTTGAAATCAAGAACTGCGGTGGCTAATTTGTCAGACAGTATAGTTCCCCAATCCATAATTTCACTATTACACGCTGCCTCCATTAAAGGAACCATTTCTATAGTGAAATTAGAGGAGTCGTGCAAACCCCATAATCTACACATCATTATTCCAGCATAGCAGTAAGGAGAACATAGAGAATCAACAGAATACATACCGGAAGACTTATGCTTGTGTTTTGCCGGATTCTGCCTCCAATTTCGAATGGGTTCGGATTCAGTTTCGTTCTCATTTCGGAATTTTTCCAGAAATGCTTTGTTGTACTTCTTCTCAGGCTCAGGCAAATGATACATCTGCCTCAAATCATTAGCTTGGAATGAACCGAAGACTCTCCCATCTCTGGTGCAGAAGGTTCTGTCTGTGATTGGGAGTTCCTCAATTTCCCACCTTACTACATCCGTGTATGGGAGAATTTGTTCCCTAGCTGCTATCCGATGAAGGAAAGAGTCAGCTAAGTCCTTTAAAGTACCTTCAGATTTTTGAGTGGTATCGACTGTGGCTTCTACTGTTGTCGCTTCAGGTTCTTCAGCTTCTATTAAATTATAGGTACTTTGCCAAGAAGTTTTGCCAAGACCAGAACATGTAGTATCAGATATCAATCCTTTCTTTTTATTTCCCTGATCAGTGATGGCTTGTTCTATGGCTGGCGAAGCTGAAGCGCTTGCAGTTTTCTTGGACTTCTTCCCCATTTTGCTTGCATCTATCAGCTTAGAAGAATTCTGCATAGGAGTAAAAATGAGCGTAACACAGAGAATTGACAGTAAAAACCAAATACGGGGGAAATATATTGCGTGATGAAGAATTAACTTAATGTTGGCATGGATCCAATCTGAAAAAAGATTTTAAACTTAATATTTCATTAAATGGCCGCAAAAACCTGTCAATCATTTAAATGTCCATCACGTTGTTTATTGGTGACATGATTTGTTTAAGCGTGCCTTGGCCGTTTTGGCGGTTGAGCGCAGGTGAATCTTCATTATAAAGATAAGGCTTTAAATACGAATTAATCGTAATATCCCTGTTTTAACAGCTTTTTCGAAGTTCGTGTTTTGGCTTTATCGCATCGCATCGGGACGAAACAACGCTTTTCTTGTACTGGCCTCTCTTGGAATCATCGTTGGCCGATAGCGATATCGCATCGCATCGGGAGTGTTTAACTGTTATATCGCGTGGTATATCGCCGAGCGCTAAAAAGCATGCATGGTATATCGCTTCGGAGCAAACCAAAAGTACCCTATGTTATGTCTCCTTTGTCATTGCGATATGCGATCTTGCGATCGCTTTATCGCAATGGTAAAAGATTTAGTTTATTTATATCCCAAGGCCTTTATTGGTTTGTAAAAGGTTTTTTTGTTATGTTTTATTTCATTTTCGGACCCTTTTGCATAATACAAAATTGATACCAATTAAAAAAAATAAAAGGGACCCATTTAATATTGTAATGTTGTGAATAAAAATTATATGAAATGGGGGGTTGTTGTAGAGGACAACATGTTCCAACTGAACAATTTTCTATTGATTTTAATTGGCCTGTTCTTCCAGCAAGGCTATATGTAAGTCTTTCTGTTTCATTAACTGAGAGACTTTGGCAGCTTTTTCTATTGTTGTAGCACTGTAGGCACCTGCATACTGAGATAATTTGGTGAGATCCTCAGATGGATTCACCTCAACATTTTTATAAACAATATTCATAAACTCCACCTGTGATGTTGAAAGTGCATCCTGATTAGTTCTTCTCCTCTTCCTCTGCTTTCTCACAACAACCCTATGTTTGGGACTGCTAAATATGTCTAGAGGAGGAATTTCCTCTACTTTCAACATAATTTCACCTGTAGGATTTTTGGGAATGACTTCCACATTCTGATCTTCCAGATCTTTTACTTGGGGATTATTTTGCAATCCTATTTTTTGGGAAAATTGATTATATTGGCTCAACAAATGGGAAGAAACAATAAGTTCAATAGAGTCTACTACTTTCTTAGTAGTTTTCTCTCTTCCAAGTTGTAAATCTGGATTATTGTTCATATCTTTCTTTACTGCTTGTTCAGTAGCCTTACTGTCTGTGCCTTCTTTCTCAATATGCACATTGGTATCAGTACCCATGCCTTCTTTTTCTGTATGATCTGTAGAATGTTGATCAGTATGTACATTGGTTTTTCCATCAATATTATCCTTTTGTATATTGGGTTTGCCAATTGTGCTTATCCTTTCAGTATGTACAACAAGTTTAGCAGCTGTCTCTTTCTCCTCAATATCAACTTTGCTGCTAATGTCTTATTTCTGCAAAACAGGATTAGTTCCTGTTACTTCTTTCTGTGTCTGTACAATGACTTTGCTGATAGGTGTCTATGCAATGACCTTACTGGTAGATGTTTTTGTTACTGCTTTGCCAGATGCATCCTCTTTATCCTTTTGCTTTGATTGAGTTTCTTGCATAGGAACTCTCAATTGATCTAGAGGAGCTTTGAGCAATCTATGGCTTCTAAATAACATAAATTTATTCATCTCTTTAGTCTGGAATTTGGACTTGGCCAAATTAGAAATTTGGGAAAAATTATCTACAGAAACAAACAAATCATCGAACTCATCTGGTTCGTGTTCAAATCGAGAAATTTAAACTGAAGTGGTAAAATCAAAAGCCACTTTCTTGGGGTCATACTGTCTTCTCGGGACTGTTGCAAGTTTAAGATTGATTATCTTGCTAACTTCTTTCTCAGCATGAGAAAAATTATTGAGAGTATAATCCCCACAATTAAAAGGAAAAGTAGGCCACATTAGCTTCTTGTTATTCTTCGAAGACCTGGACATGCCTTCTACTGTTAGCTGATATGAAATTTCCTATGCTAACAGTTTATCTGGAACATACAGAGGAAGAATGTGGGGTTCTACAATACTCCCGAAAACTCTGATATATGTGAATCTTTCTTCTCCGAACCAATCTCCTATCGAGGATAAATCAACTTTAGCCTTTTCAGAAAGTCTAGGAGGGAATCAGTTGAAAATGGTTTGAAAAATTAGGATAAGGAAACCGTGACAGATTCTATAAACATGATTTTTGAAATGAAATTTCCACAGAAATTTGTGATATATATGAAGAGGAGTAGGATCTTTAGGGGTCCATCTCCATCCTAACATGGGAAATTCAGAATTGAAACACAGGGCATCTAGAATATAGGCACAAAAGTAAAAAGGAGTGGTGTTTCCTGTGCTTTTGTCTTTCTTATACTCAAGAATCCTATTGGCTATCTTATTTGAGAGAGTGATAGCCCAATCCATTATTTCGGAATTTACAGCAGAATGGATTAAAGGTACCATTTGTATAGAGAACCTATCTGAATTTTCATTTCCGAATAATCTACACATCATTGTTGCAGCGTAACAGTATGGAGGTGAAAGGGATTCCACTGAGTACATACCTGATGCCTCATTTTTATGCTTTTTGGGAGCCCTTCTCCATTCTCTAATCGGCTTTGACTGAGTCTCATTGTTTTGAGAAAATTCCTGAATATAGGCTTTGTTGTAAATCTTCTGTGGATCTGGTAGGTGGTACATTGCTTTAATGTCCTCTGCTCTAAAGGACCCGAACGTTGCTCCAGAAGCTTAAAAAAACATTCTGTTCTTGATGGTCACATTGTCAATGACCCACCGAATCACATCATAGTAAGGAAAAATATTTGCTCGAGTAGCAATTCGGTGCAGAAATGAATTCGAAAGATCACTAAGCGAAGTCTCTGAATCAGATTCTGAGTCTTGCTCATCCAAAACTATTGATTTAGGTATGGTGACCTTAGGGTTTTCCCTTTCAATGAGGTTATATACCTCTTCCCAGGATAATTTACCAAGACCCTGGCACGACGTGTCTGTAACCAGTTTAATCTTAGCTGGTTTCTCTTTAGTTACCATGATGAAAATAGAGGCTTTTGCAGTGATAGCAGCTTTCGCATTTCTGGATCTCTTCGACATTTCGGTATCTGGTAATGTTTCCCTCGCTCTGCGAATGAAAGAGTTGGGAGTTCTTTGGTTCTGCAATAGAGGAAAATTCTTTCAGACGTGATAGAAAGAGAATAATGAAGACAACTATATGAAAGCTCTATTCATTGATTTCTATTTATTAATCTCTGTATTAAACTTAAATTCTCTCAATAGAAGTCACACTCAATGTATTTGAAATAGAATCAATAACCATCATTTGCTTGATTTTCTATTAATAAAAAACGTACAATCGGAGATCGGCGTTTTTGAATTTAAAACATAAAGCTTTCCCTTTAAATCATGCGATTGCAATGAATAAATAACATATGCGCAATGTACAATATGAAGCTTAAGTATTAATCGCATCGGAAATTTTCAAAAGGAACAACAAATATCATTTTGTGATTTTCTCTGATTTCTGATTGCGATGATATATATATCACATCAGCTTTTTCCAAAAGAAACGAGTTACAAACGATGTTATCCGATTTGTGATTGCGATTACAGTGGGGTCCATCGCATCGGAGAATTTCATGAGTGAATATCGCTTGTTTCTCCGAAATGCAATTGTAATTGATTGCATCGCATCGAAGTTGGGCCATTGATCAAATAAAGAGATTTCATTTGTGATTTGCGATGGCGGTGGGGCCCATTGCATCGGAGATTTATAAAACAAGCACATGTTATACTACTTTTCCGAAATGTGATTGCGATCAATCGCATCGCATTGAAACAAATATGAAAGTTTAAAACCTTTGCGATTTGCGATTGCGATTACGATTGCATCGGAGTTTTTGAAAAACGAATATACAACTTAAGATATATTCGATTTGCGATTGCGATTATTGTACATTGGACTTTTTCCAATTAAATAATTTTATGTGATAAAGTCTTTATATTTCATCGGATCGGAAATTTTCAATGTTGTATTTTTTTATACACACTTGCTAATAAGGATATGCAATATGTCTTTCTAACAATGAACCCTTTTTTCTAATTCAAAAAAAATGATCAGATTGTTTCTAAGTCTTTTATTTCTATCTAAAAAGAAATGGGCCCTATTTCTAAATGAATTTTATTCTAAAATTTTGAAATGGGGAGGGTTGTTGTACAGTACAACAATTGGCGATTCACTGGAATAAACAGTTATCTCTGAAAAATAAAATGAACACTATATTTCTAGCAAGTAAAAAAATTTAAAGATAATGAAAACTACCTTAGGATAATTCGAATAAAATCTAACTATGAAAAAGAATAAAAATCACTTACAATTTCTTTCTAATTCCTTAAGAATAAAAGCATTTTTGGGTTATCTCAAGCTTGGATTGGTTGATAATAATGAAGTAAGTGGACCTTTCCGAGTTTAGCTTTTGTAATATACTCTATTGTCATAGGCATTGCCTCTGCTGCCTGTAAACATTCATAGTCTCGACAGGGTTACCTTTTAACCATTAACCATTCATTGTCCCATCCAACTAAGATTATGACTTTTTAAAAGATAAATTCATAAGACAGATTATCTTATGTTTTTTTTCTTTTACTTATTTTTTAGTTTAAAATCCATTGTTCTGGTTTGGTAGCCAGTTGATAACAATGCCACTCACTAGTTGTAATTAAACTGAACAAGCTGGCTTGTGATGAGACCCCTTGTCTTATATTTATAAGCCATTACCCTATTTTGGTATGCAATGTTGGTAATGTCAGTTTTATTACTTCTTATGATCATGGTAAGCAGGCTCGTGATGAGACCTCTTATCTCTTAAATTTTCATATAATTTATTAGAATTACATTCTAAAAAATCACAACCTAAATGGATGTGGTGAAATAGTTTTATTCTTAAGAATCAATGGATGACAATTTTCAGAGTTTTTTGAGTGCCAAAGCTTGAAAAATTCTTTACTTTTATAGATAACCTTTCTCTGCTCAATAAACTTATAATGATTTACATTTTCCTCAAGTTTTCAAAAGATCATGCAAATGTTTTGAATAATCTTTCAAAGTTCAACATCTTATTTTAAACTATCCAAAATTGTAATCATCTTCCCTAAAAATTCTTATTTACACAAAATAAGTACTTATAATATTCTTCCTAAGACATTTTCTAATAGTAAAAATTCAATTAAAGACTTATTAACAACCATTATTTACAAAAAAAACAAAAATATGCAGAAAAGAATATGTACAAGTAAGAAGGGGTTACCTCCTTATGAAAAGAATTTCTTTAAGACAAACACATTTATAGGAAGAGATTCTCTCTTTCCTGTTAAATCTTGGAGCATGAATGTATATGAGCCTATCTTTTCAGCAATTTGAAATGGTCCAAGCCACATTTTCTGAAATTTGGTATGCTTACCTTTTTCTTCATATGCTTTATCCCATTTCAGAACAAGATCACCAATTGACAAATTTTTTGAGCAGGTGGAACTTGAATCAAAAGAAGATTTTACAAGATGTTGATGTTTTTCATGAGTTGTTTTTGCTTTCTCTCTATCTTCTTCTAATTTAAGGATTTGATCAAATCTGAATTGAATGGATGAAGAAGGATTTTCTTCAATAAATTGCACAAGGGCTAATGATGGGAGAGCTAGATTTGATGGTATCACAACGTCTTTTCCATAAACTAAATTGAAAGGTGAAGTTCCTATTGAAGCTTTATGAGTAATACGATCAGCCCATAATGCAAAGATTAAAGACATGGTCCTTTTAATGATTTTGATGAGATTTTTGTTAGTGGATTCAGCTAAACCATTACCTTGTGGATAATAATTTGCTGAATATTTCAATTTGAAACCTCTCTTGATTGCAAATTCCATTATACTATTTCCAAAAAAATAAGATGCATTATCAAAGACAAGAGCGTTAGGTACACCAAACCTGGTTATGATGAATTGATCTATGAAATCAATAATTGCATCAGAATTGGCTAGCTTCAAAGGGATTGATTCTACCCATTTCGTAATGTAATCTGTTGCTATAAGGATATATTTATGCTGTTTGTAAGAATGAGGTACTATTTCACCAATAATGTCAAGCCCCCATTGCTCAAATGGTTGCTCAATACTTATTGGTTGCAAAGGAAAAGCTGGTTTCCTTTGTCTTCCACTAGCAATTTGACAAATTTTGCACTTCCTCACATAATCATGTGTATCTTTGAAAAGGGTAGGCCAATAATATCCAGCATGGATTATTTTGTGAGCTGTGGTATCACCTCCAAAATGACCTCCTGCTGGTCCATCATGTAATTCCTGCAACACCTTTTCAGCTTCAGTCTTTTCAAGACATCTTAATAGGATTGAATCATAATTCTTTCTGAATAACACATCATCAATGATTTCATATTTAATAGCCTTCAATCTTAAAACACGTTTGTTCTTATAGCTAAGATTAGAAGGATCATACCCATTTTTCAATTAAAAGATGAGATTAGCATACTGAGATTCAGAATCTGTAACACTTATCTGACTTACTTGAATAGCATTATCTGGATCTTGATTTTCTGGTATGTTATGAGCTCCTGCTAATAATCTGCAAAAACCTTGTCCTATAACAATCTTAGCTGGTTTAATATCAATATCATATTCTTGCAAAGATGTTACCCAGTTAGCTCTCTTTTCTCCTACTTCCTTTTGAATTAATAATTGCCTCACTGCAGAGAATGGGACAATAATTTTGGTATGTGTCTTTAGGAGAAAAGGTCTAAAATGTTTGATTGATTTAAACATAGCAAAGGCTTGTTTTTCAACATCGGAATAATTAAGCTCAGCTCCTTGCAGGTTTGAGCTAAAGAAAGAGATTGGTGCTTCTATTTTTTTATCATTGAGCTGTGTTAAAACAACAGCATAGGATGTTTCGGTGGCCAAAGTATACTAAATAAAATCTTTAGAAAAATTAGGAGTATTCAATGCAGGTGCATTAATAATTTCCTGTTTGATTGCATCAAAGGCTTGTTTCTCTTTATACCCCCATTTGAATACCGAATTTTTCTTGATCATATTTTGCATAGGTAAAAAAATTTGAGAAAAATCGGGAATGAATCTTTTTAGAAAATTGATTTTCCCTAGAAATGATTGCATGGATTTTTTGTTATGAGGTAAAGAAATATCAGAAATTTCTTTCACTCTGTCAGGGTCAATATATATACCATCTTTTGACACAACAAACCCTAAGAGTTTTCCTTCATCAAGAGCAAAGAAGGATTTCTTTTGGTTTAAAGAAATACCAAACCTTCTACATCTTTCGAATATTTGTTTTAGATCATGTAGATGATTGGCTCTCTTTTTTCAAAATACTATTATGTCATCAAGATAAATAACAACTGATCTATTAATCAGACCCTTAAATGCTATGTCCATGGATCTCTGGAAAGTAGCTCCTACATTTATTAGACCAAAAGAAATTTTATGATAAGCATAGGTTCCCCATTTGGTTCTAAAAGTGGTTTTCAACCTATCATCTGGATGTACTAATATTTGATTATAACCTAAAAATCCATCAAGGAAGGACATGAGTTCAGAACCAGCTACCTTTTGAAGTATCTGCTCCATGGTTGGCAATGGGAAATTATCTTTTTGACATGCCTTGTTTAAATTTCTAAAATCAATACAGATTCTTATATCACCATTCTTCTTCCTGACATGTACCATATTGGAAACCCAATTAGAATGCCTTACAGGAAAAATGATTTTGGCTTTCAAAGGTTTATTGAGTTCTGTTTTGATTTGACTCTCAAGATTTGGATGAATCTTTCTTAATTTCTACTGAACAGGCTTGACATCAGAAAGCATTGGAATTGTGTGTAGAATAACAGAAGTATCATAGGTTTTTAAGTCCTCATAATTCCAAGCAAAGACATTTTTATACCTACTCAGGAGTTTGATGAAAGCATTTCTTTCTTTTGGAGTTAAATTGAGTCCTAAATTGACATTTTGATGTTTAGAGTCAGAGCCAGGATCTACTAATTCAAACTTCAAAGTAGAAATTTGAAGTTTAGCATTAGTAACTTTCTTGAATCTATCTTTTATATCATATAAGTCCTCAAGTTTAACAACAGATTTAGGAATGGGATTTTCATTACCTTTTGAGGTAATTTGTCGATCATGATCATTTTCATCAATAATTTGTTCATCATATGATTTTTTTGAAGTCATGAAATTCAAAATGTCTTGATAATGGTAGAATACTCTCCAGTTTGTGATATTATCAGGAACATATGGGCGAAAAATCAATTCTACTGAAAATCTATCAGGACTGCAATCTTCAGCAGGAAGGAGTTTGGATGCAACATTATTTAACAAATCAGCTGATGTATTTTGATTCCTAGGAATAGAAGAGATATTAAATGCTAAAAAATGAGTGGTAAGGTCTTGCACTAGGGTTTGACAATGTTGGAGATGTCCTGAAAGGCAATGGATGGTATTCCTAACTTGTCTTATGACAATTTCAGAATCACCATACACTTTCAAGTATTTAACATCTAACCCTATAGCTTTATAAAGCCCTTGAATCAAGGCTTCATATTCTGCAATATTGTTTGTGCACTCAAATTCAAGCCTGCATGATAGCATGGTCTTCTCTCCTTCTGGATAAATTAAGATGCATCCTACTCCTGCTCCATCACTAGATTTTGATCCATCAAAATATAATGACCAAAATAAAGATTTATCTACAAGTTTATCTACAATTGTATCAGAAATATTTACAATTCTAGAAGAATCGGATTGTGAAAAAATTTCTATTTGAGAAACAAAAGTATTTACAGAAAAGGGTGATTAAGGTGCTTTGAAGTTCCCAAGGAATGACTCAAGAGAATAACCTCGAAGGATATTGTTGTTGAAAGCTACAGGTTCATTTGCTTGTTCAAATTCAGTGACAGTGTGCATCATATGTTTTTCTCGCTCAACTTTGATTTGAATTGGTTTCCCTTTGTAGGGAAGCAAAATATGTGAATAATCAGTTGTGATATAACCATTAATTTTTTCAGACCAATCTCTACTTAAGACTAATCCATAGAATTCAGGAATATCTGCAATCAAAATATCAATTCTTTGGACAATCCTAGGATCAAAAGCTAGTCTGATGATAACTGAATTGATTTCTCCTATAACTTGAACCTTAGAGCGATCCAATTGAACAATGTGAACTGTAGATTTTTGTGGTTCAATATTCAATTTTGCATAGACTGAAGTAGGCATTATATTATAGGATGCTCTTGAATCAATTAAACAATTATGCAAATTCTTATTGTAGATTTCATAGGTCAAAAGAAAAGGAGGTGTCTAGGAATTTGGTCTTTCTCCAATAAGTACAGTATCAGTGGCATCTACTTTGTCTGGTGGTTTACCAGTCCCTTTAGCTGCTTTGGCAACTACACCACTTGGTAAAGGAGCAATAGGTGTAGCATTTAACTCTTTTAATAGTAGCTTCTATTGGTGTTTAAGTTTGCTGAGTTCATGTAAGGAAATGTTCGCTCTAGTCTTTTTCATGTCCTCAAAAATGTTATAATCCATAGGATCTGATACCACTTAAGTCTTTGATGTTGATGTAGAAGGATTAGAAGAAGATGGCTGATTTTGAGTCGGTAATGGAGAAGATTTCTTTATAGGAGATTTGTCTTTGGTACTTGGAGTTGTAGTTTTCTTCTTAGGAACTGTTTGTACAAGTTCTGATGTAGATTTTCTCCTAGTCTTTACGGGCATGGCTTCTTGTTCCATTTCACTATCCAAATTAGGGAGAATGAAATCCCACATTCCATGCAATTCATCTATTTCTTCTTTTTCTTCGTCTTCATCTGATACTGGAGGAGTATCTTCTTCTTCTTCTTCTTTTGATTCTGCATTGGAGATTGAACTATGAGGTTTACATTCAACTTGATTTCTCTTAAAATTTCTGAATGGTCTTTTGGTAGAGGTCTCTGTCACTTGCTTTTTAATCTCAACCATCTCATTAGACATGGTTTTTAGAATTTTCTGTAGACCTTCCATGTCATATGGATCTTTGGCTGAATTTTTCTTTGAATCATATTTAAAGCTGACCTTCTTGGACTTTCTTTCTTCAATAGCATTTCTTTTATCTAGTGCCACAATCCATTTTTCAACTGCAATAGCTTCTTTCATATTCTCAGCTAAAGTTGGCTTTACAGCTCTATCTACAAAAATTGCTATGTTTGAGGGTAAGGTAGTTATGTACCATTCACTTCTGACCTATTCACTAGGCTTTGAATCAGTAGGAATTTTGTTTAAAAGTTTGTTGAATCTAGAGTTAAAATCTTTAATGGGTTCCTTGGGCTCTGTTTTCAAATTGGAGAGATCATTGATTAATGTAGAAATTGATCTATCATCTCCAAATTTGGTTAAGAAATGATCTGCAAAAATATCACAACTTGGTATGGATCCTGCAGGTAATGAAAAATACTAGGACCCAGCTGCCCCTTGTAAAGTATAGGGGAATAACCTGAATACAAAATCCTCTTGTTCAACTCCATTCAAATTTACAGCAAGCATAAAATTATTGATATGTTCTTCAGCTTGAATGTTAAGGTCAGGACTGAACTTTGGAAGCCATTTTCCAGGATTATCTGGTAAATCATGTAATGGTGCAGGCATGTTAACAGCTCCTGGACTAGCCCATGGTCTCTGTGCCATTGTTGTGATAATTGTTGAAGGAGTAATAGAGACAGGTGGTGTTTGGATAGAAGTTGTTGGAACAGATGTTGTTTGAGCAGCTGATGTATGAATAGCTGACGTGGAGACAATTGCACTTTTCTGAGTTGGGGTTTAGGAAACAGATGATTGAATATGTGATGAAGAACTTATATCACTTTATGATTCCAATTGGGTCTTTCTTGTCTTAACTCTCTAGGTAAAGGAAATTCCTTTGGAGGAATACCAAGTTTTTCACTTTGTAACCTAGTAAGAGGTTTTGAAGAAACAAATTTTGAAGTTACACTACCTTCAGATGTTTCAGACTCATCTAAGGATAATGAGAATCCTTGCAATTTATGGATTAAGGCTTGTACTTTAGGAGACTCAGGAGGTTGATTGTTTGATTGGTTTGAGACTTTGGTAGTGGGTGTTTGAATATTTCTATCAATTTCTTCCTTGGGGTTTTGTGATGTAGAAGAAATTGAAGAAGTTGATGAGGGTGTTTTGCTCTCAGAATGGCCAGTGGATGGAGATTTACTTGCCATTCATAGCTCAGGCCCTCCTTCTAGCGCCAAAAATGTTGAAGCCTCGAAATTTGTTGCTTCAAACATTGGGGAAAACCACCCTGTTGGGACCTTAGGACAGCTCCTTATCCATTTGGTATGGTGGCTCCGACTGGATTGAAAGGACCAGTTTCCTTATAACTAATGGGTTGGTGATGGGATGATTTGGATGGGTGAATAATGAAACTAAATGATTGAAATAAACTATCTAATTTAACCTATAACTTATAAATAAATCTATAATTAAACACCCGGGTATCAAATATGAATACAACTTTTAAGATTGTTTCAACTAAATCTATAACTGTAAAAATGTATTATAGCTCAATTGAAATATGTAATAACAAATAAAAGTAACTATGTTTAAGAAATTAAACAAAGTTATAATAGCAACATTGTATTCATCATTTTATATATCTTTTACATATACTGTAACAGATGAATATTTCCACACACTCAGAAATGATATGTATAAGGAATGTCGTAAAACATGTACATATAAATGATAGCAATTTTTAAAGAGAATATCTCATAAACATAAGAAAATTAACAGCGAATAGATAGAAATACCATATTCATCCTGATACTCTTTCGATGCAATTCAATATCCAAAATCCAGTACTTCAATGTAAAACAGACTCCAAGATACAAAAATGCACTTCTCAAAGACAATTTTCCATAAAATCACCAGATGTGATCCTTCATAAAAATATATAAGTCAATGGAGTACAAAATTGTAACATCCAAGTCAAAAATATTACAAACTCCGGACCCCTTCTCCAATGCATGAGAGGGGTTTAAATATGAAATTACATAAAACTAAATAACTATAAATACTGCTACAATCTATCATTTTGAAAACATAAATGCGATCTTGAAGCGAAACTGATTCATTGCTTGTCATTTGCATTCAATGTAACTAGATGGAAAATCTTGAGCATTTCTTGGACTTCCAATGGATGACTCAACTTTGAATGGAACTGCCCAACATATGTAGCATTAGAGAATTCAAGAATAATACAATCAACAACATTTGAAAGGAATTTAATGGCTAATTGTTGACTATTTGGCTTGATTAGATAAGCCCACATAATATCCCAAGAAATTCCTTGAAGTTTGCTGATCTGTTGATTTTTATTGATTATTTCTTCTTTCCACCTGTAATCAGCTTCTTTAACTTTTGGTAAACTGCCCGGGGTACAATCTGAGATCAGATTAGTTGCATACAAGTTGTCATTGACCAACTGTGTCATATTATTCATCATGCTCTTGGCTCTGGATACGGCTCTCTCTGCTTTCATTAGCTGTTGTTCCCATTCCACAAATAAAATTTCCTTATGTCTCTCTTCTATTCTGGGAAGATTAGCTTTTCTTCCCTGTTCTGTATCTTTCCACGTAAGGAATTCAGAAATTCTTTCATCAGCATCATCAATTTCTTGCCTGAGAGTGACTACTTCTTCTATCAAAGATGATGTAATCTCACACAATGGTTCTGCTTGTGTCAACTTCATACAAAATTCATTTAATTGCTGAGATAGCAGTTTATTGGTTTCAAGAGCCTCTGATTTGAATTGATCTAGTTTAGGGAAATCCTTGAACTTGTCCAATGCTGCTTGGAATACTTTTTCATGTTCAATCTTTGCATTTTTCTCATTTTGCAAAAGATTTTGTAGCTTCACTACCTCTTGGCTCAACTGTTGTTGTTTGCTCAATGCCTGTTCATCAATTTTCTTATTTTATATGTCAATCTGCTCTTCCAGCTGCTTAGACCTGAGTTCCTCATCTTGTAGTTGTTGTTCCAACTAAACAATTTTTTGCTGATTTTCATTGGCCTGTTCTTCCAGCAAGGCTATATGTAAGTCTTTCTATTTCATTAACTGAGAGACTTCGGCAACTTTTTCTATTGTTGCAGCACTGTAGGCACCTGCATACTGAGATAATTTGGTGAGATCCTCAGATGGATTCACCTCAGCATTTTTATAAACAATATTCATAAACTCCACTTGTGATGTTGAAAATGCATCCTGATCAATTCTTCTCCTCTTCCTCTGCTTTCTCACAATAGCCTTATGTTTGGGACTGTAGAATATGTCTAGAGGAGGAATTTCCTCTACTTTCAACATAATTTCACCTATAGGATTTTCGGGAAAGACTTCCACATCCTGATCTTCCAGATCTTTTACTTGGGGATTATTTTGCAATCCTATTTGTTGGGAAAATTGATTATATTGGCTCAACAAATGGGAAGAAACAATAAGTTCAGCAAAGTCTACTACTTTCTCAGTAGTTTTCTCTCTTCCACATTGTAAATCTGGATTATTATTCATATCTTTCTTTACTGCTTGTTCAGTAGCCTTACTGTCTGTGCCTTCTTTCTCAATATGCACGTTGGTATCAGTACCTGTGCCTTCTTTTTCTGTATGAGTTGTAGAATGTTGATCAATATGTACATTAGTTTTCCCATCAGTATTATCCTTTTGTATATTGGGTTTGCCACTTGTGCTTACCCTTTCAATATGTACAACAAGTTTAGCAGCTGTCTGTTTCTCCTCAGTATCAGCTTTGCTGCTAATGTCTTCTTTCTACACAACAGGATTAGTTCCTGCTACTTCTTTCTGTGTCTGTATAATGACTTTGCTAATAGGTGTCTGTGTAATGACCTTACTAGTAAATGTTTCTATTACTGCTTTGCCAAATGCATCCTCTTTATCCTTTTGTTGTGATTCAGTTTCTTGCATAGGAACTCTCAATTGAACAGAGTGGGTAGACACCCCCCCACACTTGTGACTAGTCATGGAAATAATATAACACACACCCAACATCTTATTTATTTATTTGTTATGATAATGATGGTGTATGCTCATAAGGGATATGATATGCATAATGTAGCATATAAATTATGATGTTATGATATGAGGTATATTGGAATGTGGTTCATTTATTATGTGAGTTCACAAATATGTCGTTGGTGTTGATATGTTCATGTTATAACGTATGAGGGTATTTTATGATGTGAAGCATGTGGTAATCACATGAAAATTTCTGAAATGCAAATTTATGCAGTTATTTATTACGCAAGAGTGTGCAAGAGTGGCCTGATTAACAATTATGTTATATTATCATGATGACATGCAAAATTTGGCATGTGGATTGTTTTCTATGATTTTATCATTATAACTAATTCATTGTTTGCATGTTGAGATGTGGTGATTCATAGGAAATAAAAAAGTGAGTTGAGAGGGACGATTTATTTCATGATCTTGTGGGATACCATACCTTCGAGGGAGAATATGTAACACCATATGGGTTGGGGACATAATCAATAAAGACTACATATTCCACTGGTTCCTTTGTCTTGTATAACTCTTGATGGACAACCCTTGAGGGGCTATGCGACCATCTTGAGGAGGCTAAGTACTTGATATTAGAGGCCAAGTGCCTAATTTTGGATTGGGATGAAGAATTCTACTGAGGGTGTAAGGACTTTGATGCCTAGGGTTGTGCACCTTAGTGAGTGTGTAGGGAGTCGACTAGCATTGTGAGATTCCCAGATTCATTGAGTACTTGGATCAGATACCTACCTTAGGGAAGATGAGGTACAAGTCTTAGCGTGAGCCTGGGGGGTAGCCATAGGCTATGATATATATTAAGGATGTTTATGATTGGTTATAAAGTGGGAAAAGGGACAAATATTACGTAGGAATTACCAGACATTTTGGAAACTTTCGATGCCTACTTTTTACAATAGTTCAGCAAAGGATGTGGGGAAAACGTGAAGTAATAAATAACTAAATAAATAAAAATTGCAAATGACTCAACTTAACTTCGGGACGAAGTTCCTTAACGAGATAGAGTATGTAATTAATAATAATAATAACAACAACAACAATAACAATAAATAATAATAAATAAATAAATAAAATAATAGAATATTAAAATATAAGTAAATAAATAATAAATAATAAAGAAAATATAATAATAGTAAGTAAATAGTAAACAATAAAGAAAATATAATAATAATAAATAAAGAATAAAGAATAAAGAAAAGATAATAATAGTAACTAAAAAATAAATAATGAAGAGAATATAATAATAATAAATAATAAAACTGGAGTTCTAAGTAGATATATATAAAACTAAACTATAAAACTTGTAAGAGAAGTTAAAGTTAACAAAAAGTAAAAAGGAATAAAATAAGAAAGAGTTAACTTAAGAGAAATATTAAAATAAGTAAACTTAAAATAAATAAATAAAAGTTTCCATGTTGACACATGGAATGTGTGCATGTGGATCCCTTTCAATTTTTTGGTTTATTCAATGGACGATGAGGAGGATGAGATTCATCGATTCTTTCATCCATTCCCTTAGGAGAAAATTGTTGTGAGAAAAAGGATTCTCTAGCACTAGTAAGTTGATTGAGGGCTTGGGGGTGGATGACTGTAGAAAGATTATGTGCAACTTAGCCTATGGTTGGGTGGAGAGTCATACACAAAATATTTTTTGTGGAATTCAAATATCATTCATCTCCAAAATGAAAAGTAAGGAATATCATCGATACAGGTAAGTCATCTCTACTTCTGTTTTTTGAAAAATATATGTTAAATAGTTGAATAATTGAGTGTTGATTATTAATCCTAAAAATTGATGTAATTATTTGTATATTTTAAATCAATGTTGTTACACTGTGGTACCATATAGTTGCATGCCCCTAATTTTGATGCGGTCCCAACATTTTCCTGACGTGGCCTCAAGTGACCCACATACCTAGACTCCTGCACTTTCCCTCTTTAAAAGCATACTACTCTTAAGTAAGATCAAAATTTTACCATGGGTAGTGTATGTACAGTACTCGGTCTTAAGTTATGGCTTCAGAAAGATTCTATGCACTCAAGAAAAAAATCAATGACTTCCAAGCATCCATTGAATAAAAATTCGACAAAATCTCACAATTATTGCACACCCTGTCCAAGTTTCATGAACCCATGGGGGAAGAACAAAGCTTGGATGTACATGTAGAAGGAGAATCAAGCCATCACATTCATTTCCATGGAGGTCATCAATACTGGATCTAACAAAAACACAAGTTGGACATGTAAAAATTTGATGGCTCTAACCCGATACTATGGGTGGCATAAATGGAGCAATATTTCCTCCTTAATAGTATCTAGGATGTTGAAAATAAACTACATGTTGGAGATCTTTACTTGAACCAAGGGATATGGTAGCGGTGGTAGTGACATCGACAATGTTATGGAGGGAAGCCAACTTGGACCATGTTCTCTAAAGCCATTTGTGACAGCTTTGATCAGAATATCACTTTTTGGGTTGTCTCACTAAGCTAAGGAAAATGAGTACAGTGCAGGACTACATTGCAGCCTTCGAAAAAATTTCCATATGGACTGAGGGACTAGGAGATGCCTTTTACTTAGAATATTTTAACAATTTCTTAAAGGAAGCCATCCAATCCCATATTAGAATGCATCACCCAACTACTTGGTTGGAAGAATATCGTAAGGCCTTAGATGTAGAATTCATTTTAAATTTCAAATTTAATCATTCAAATTTCATTGCATGGGTATGTCTAAGCCCTCCTACAGGCCCCACCCAAACACTTAAGGTTCAAAAGGTGTCACCGCTCAAAATGGCTGAAAGAAGGAAGTAAGGACTATGCAACTAATGTGATAGAAAATACTCTGCGACACATAAATACAAGGAACCAAATTTATTTCAAATCCACGCTACTGAAAATAACTCTGTCGATGAAGATTAATCCAGTGAAGTTCATAAGGAGGAAGAGGTTGAACCGCTAACAATGTTGGAAAGTAATACTACAGCTATGTTAGATGATCCATTTATCTCACTCCATGCACTGGTCGACATTTCTCCTCCCTAGACTCTCAAAATATGAGTTTTTCTTAAACATCATTCAGTGGTGGTGTTGATTGGTTGTGGAAGCATGCATAACTTCATCCATAAGAGAGTAATAGAAGTGGTTCATTTTTTCAGGGTGATATCTAATTTCTATGTCCTTATCACGTATGGGGGGGCCATGAAATGTGAAGAATGTTGTGAAAATATTGAGCTTCAAATTGGGGACTATCACCTCAATACCCACATGTTTAGCATTGAAATGGGTGATCGTGACATTGTCCTAGGTGTTGAATGGCTTCGCATACTATGCCCTATCACAATGGATTTCCGGGAGTTATATATGAGCTTTAAGTAGAATGGCCACACACATACACTACAAGGACTCCAGGAAGGTGCTCCTACTATCATAAGCTCACATAGAATGAAGAAACTTTTAAAAAATAATCATCATGTGATAGCAGCATAATTGAAGTCATTTAATCCACTCATTCTCACCCTTATCTTGATATGCAAAAAGTGTTAGATCACCACCAGTGGGTATTTGATAAACCTAAGGAGCTCCCATCATATCATATCTTTTCTCCTAGGTACCCAGCTACCAAATGCTTTCCCCTATCGATATCCCTTCACACAAAATAATGAAATTGAAAAAATCATCAAGGAACTCCTCAAAGCTAGTGTTATTCGTCCCAACACCAACTCTTATTCATCTTTAGTGGTCATTCTTATAAATAAATATGGTGAATGAAACATGTCCAGGCTTTAGGGCCCTTAACAATCTCACTATCAAGGAAAATTTTCCTATCCCAATAGTTGATGATCTTCTTGATAAAATGCATGGTGCAAAATTTACCAATCTAGACCTTTGCTCAGCATATCACCAAGTACGTATGAAGTAACTTGACATTCCTCGAACATCCTTATAAACTCATGAAGACCATTATGAATTCTCGGTCATGCCATTTGGTCTCTGTAATCCCCTATTCACCTTTCAGAGCCTTATGAACCACCTTATCAAACCATATCTCAGAATATTTGTCCTGGTATTTTTTTTATGATATTTTCATTTACAACATAACATGGGACACTCACCTTCTTCATGTTGACTATGGACTACAACTACTCCAAGATCATAAAATATTTTTCAAATTATCCAAGTGTTCCTTTGGCATGGAAGAAATAGAGTATTTGGGATGCATTGTGGGTTTTGCAGGAGTGAGGGGTGATCCAAAAAAGATTTAGGCAATGCAAGATTGGCCCCAACCAAAAAACTTGAAGAGTTTGAGGGGATTATTTGGACCGACCGTGATCTACTATCACAAATTTGTTTGCAATATGGACACATTTCCTTACCCCTCACTAATATTCTCAAGAAAAAATGATTTCTCTAGACTGGCGTCACTCAAAAACCTTCTTCACTCTAAAACAGGCCATGTTCTCCACTCCAGTATTATCCCTACCAAACGTTATGAAACATTTTATGATTGAATTCGATGCTTCAGGTACAAGCATTGGTGCAGTATTAATGTAGGAAGGTAGACCAATGACTTTCACCAGTCAACAACTCAGTGGAAAGCATCTGGGCGAATATACATATGATAAATAAATTATGGTCCTATTACAAGAAGTAGACACTTGGATACCATACTTATTTGGGCATGGTTTCCAAATCTGAACTGACCATAATAGTCTAAAATATTTCCTCTAGCAACATCTATTGTCTCCACAACAAAATAAATGGCTCGCAAAAATGTTGCGATATGATTATGAGATTATTGACAAGGGGTGATAAAATGTAGTGGTTGATGCCTTATCACAATAATTTGATGATGAGGGCTCCCTTTTATCCCTCTACCCATACCATATTGGATTGAAGAAACCCATCATGGATGGTTCTCCCACCCCTATCTCTCCTAGCTCATTAATAGATTACGAGTATGTACTAATTCCTCAAATGATTACTCTTGGAAGGATGAGGATCTTCGCTATAAGTATTGGGTAGTGTTATACCCGACCTCCACCCTCAAAATAGGCATCTTGCAAAAGATGCACTGCTCTCTGAATGTAGAACATTCCTACTTCCAAAAGACTTATCCATGATCATGCCACTCTTTCTTTTGGAATGGAATGAAGAATGGAATTCTTACATTTATAGTTGAATACGCTACATGCTAGCGAAAAAAGGGGGAAAAGATCAATCTATTAGGAACCTTACAACCCTTGACACTCCATGCTTCCATTTGGACATATATTTCCATGGATTTCGTTACAAGTATTATAGGCCATTTTTTCACATCTAGTCAATAGGCCTACAAATTGGATCAATCAACAGATGTGAACATGTTTTCATAATCCCTACACAAATCCTTAAGCATGACCTTTCCAAAAAGATTGTGTTTATGGGATTAACTTCTCAAAATCAACGCTTTTAGCCCCAACAGACCCTACTCCTCTAGACACTTGAGTTCAATTTTGGTTTCTCCCTTCTACACCAGCACTAATCAACACTGGTTGTTCCTTGCTGAGGGTGCATTGATTCTATAAATCTGGGAAAATTAAAAATATTCTGAATAATCCTCTTTTAGAAGCTTCCAGGGGATGTTTTAACCATTTATTATGGATAAGAAGCTTGATTCCTATATGATCCTACATTATATGCTTCACCTATTATCCCTTGAGCTCATCTTCCCATCATAAGTGGATTTCAATCTCATTTGGTAAATCCAAAACTACCATCCCTCTCCTATAAATTTATTACCATCCATAGCATGAGCGTTGGATTTCAGAGACTCATCATGCCATCATGCTACTTCCTTGAATATAAGAGAGCCATCATCTTCATGCATTAGGGTGATATTTAAGTGTGCTTTGTGGCAAGGAAGGACATGTCAACCTGGGGAGATATCTACAAGTGTAACTACTATTCTTGCTTGTAAATTCTCTTTTTTCTATTAATACAAAGAGTACATTGATTTCCTATATGTGTCATGTTACATTCACATTCATGTACTTAAATCCATTGCTAATTCATTTAATATAGTAACTAAATTATGCTATGTAGATGTTGTGGATCCTTGGCTTGCTTTGGTTGTATGTGTAGGTTCTAATTATATCAATTGGAGCTACGATTGGAGCTTACAAGGTAGGAGGAAATTAAATCTTGTGACGAAATCCAAGTAAGCCTCTCTTCCATTCTTCAATTTCTCTAAGGAAAATTATATATTATTTATCTTCTGTCTTCTAGACTAATCCACTAGGTCCAGGGAAGATACATTTTTCTACGATCGTAATTTTTTCATAACAAATTGGAAACTCCACTGGGGACCGATTTCTTTCCTTAGTGGTTTCCTTGATCTCAGCACCTCTTTTCACCTCTTGAACTGATTTTGATTGATTCACTCAGACCTTGATTCACCCTAGGAAAACCCTTCTATGAGCTTAGTTTGATTTTTTGTGTCATATTTTTGCTGAGTCTACCTCTGTGCACCCCCTGGTCTAGAGACAAAGTGCTTTAGTGCACTGCCTCTTTCTCAGCACCTGCACTACAAAGCATTGGTGCTTGTTCTGCATATAAATAAAAAAATATTTCCTTGCTCTTTGATTTTCTTTGATCCATATTGTTTTTCTTATGTCTCTGAGTGTGTCCCGGTCTATTTGAATCTAATACAACACTTTATTTTGTGTGAAATTGAGAGAATTTTCCTTTCGTCATTACTCAGAGGTTTGATTTAGTTCCTTAATAATTTTTTTTATTTTTTTTTGCTTTCTTTTTTGCAAAAAATGTCCCCTTAAATCATTGGGGGGAGTGGCAACTGTATTGTTTATCAGTGTTAATCACTTATCAATGTCATCAACTTTTTTTATAATATTTTGTTTCGTTCTTTATTTCTTCTTGTCAATTCCATTTTTTATGCATATATTTTTTGTTGAATTTGAAAAGTAAATTTTACACTACAGTTAAAGTCTATGTGGTGTAGAAATTAGTTGAATAAATCACTTATTCAATGGAGATTAACCTGATCACACATCAATTTCGAATTGCATGCATAACACATAATCTCTTCTACAATTAATTGTCACATGCGGAAAGAATAGAAGCGATTGCACATCAAATCATCACACACATTAACACAGTATGTATGGGGAAAGCTTATAGCTGAAAACCCCATAGCTATAGTATATTATAAATGGAGAGAACATGCAGCAAATACATAGTGCAAACTCCTCACAAGTACTCAGTACTATCTCCCAAAGCTACACAAAAACTAGCTTGGTTTTGAACAAGTCACAGGTTCAAAACACACCCACTACTTCTCTTCCTCTATTGCGCAATCAAGGCTGGTCTAAATAGAGATCCAGGTTCGAATCTCACTGGCTCCAACTGCGCAATTGTCATTGGTAATTTCCTCCAAGTGTGGTGCAAATCTCATGCACAACTGATGTCGCAATTGATAGCTAACTCAACCCTTTCATCTACCTCTTTCACTTGTCGCCACTGAACTGTCCATGCACTGAGTTAAACTGATGTGTTCTTTAGTTGAATAATGAGTTAATAATTAGTGAATTAAATAATATTTAATTCACACCACTCATCTCTAGTGTATTATCCAGTTAAACTAAATACAACTAGTTCAACTAGTTAACCAGAACACCATCTCCATTAACTGTCGCATCAACTCCACCGAACTCCGCCACTTGAGCTCTAACTGAAGTCAACCATGCATTAGCTCACCTAACTCATAGGAAAAGTGTATTTCCTTCTGGCAGTTGCATGTGCCACATCCGTAGCTCAAACTAAAGTGCTCCAAGAGAGTAAACTGTTGATTAGAGTTCAAATATTATTAAGGGTAAATAATATTTGACTTCCCTATTTTTAGGAAGGCAGTATAAAAATAGACTTCGACCTCTTCAACCTATAGGTCAAAAAATAGAGTCCCATCTATTTTTACCAACATGACCAATGCTCCAAGAATATCATACTGGAATCCCCGAACCATGCTCCATATGTCAAAAAATAGACATAGTCTAAAAATAGATTTTTCGACAAAAATCACATGTGTGGTCCCCACCTACTTTAGGTGATCACTTTCCAACTAGGATCAGGAAATATGTTTCAGGAGGCCTCCTTCACTGTTTCTTGTTGCCATTTTCAACATGTGGTTTCTTTTCATCAACGATCAAGTTGCATTCATATGTTTCCTTGCATTTGAAAACTTAAAAGAAAGGAAAAGAAAAACAATTATTTGCATTGCATAGAGGTATTTTATTTTGATTGGAATTATGAATTTGAGGATATCAATTGTTGAATAATTTTTTTTCATTATTTATTTAGTTATTCTTCCCCATTTATTTAAGCCTTTCATTGTTAAAATGAAATTTAAAAGAGTTATTTTTATCAAATTAGTTGCATCATAGGTGTGTTTAGGTGACATCGAGGTTTCAACCTTGAAAACTGAAACTTAATTCGAGATAAACTTTAAAATTTATTGAATCAATCTAAGGATCCTTTGGAATATTAACCTAAACATCTAGAGGTCTAGGCTAGAGACGTGTTTTGACCTCTTTAAACATAGGAGTTGTCGCTTCTCATCAGTGTTACAATCTGGGGGTGATATCCCGTTCCACGTACGTAACTATATCAAATCATTATCCACATATCTTTGGGTATATCAAATGTTGCTCCATGCATGAAACTTATATGGTAACACTCCCATCTTACAGTTACACACTAGAAAAAACTACTAAAAACTACACTTCTGCGTAGTTATGGGTATATTTTGGTAGTCCACACCAGGATTCTATCCTACCGAGTTGTTCACATTTTATACTATGATACACCAAACAAAAAATTTGGGGAGATTACATGCCTGAATGTAAATCCTTGGTTCACTAAGGTGGTCTATTGCAGTTCACAATTTCTTGGTAAACCCTTTTTCCTAGTTACCCCTATTTTGATTTATTTTTGTTGCTAATTTCTAAATTTCGTTAATTGTGGAACAACATCCTCACCATGGAATAAATCCTTAATATATTTTAGGTTGAAACTAATGGCAACAATTCTTGAGTCCAATATTATAGGAATCCCTTCTGACATGAATCCTAGTCCTTTTCATTATTTTGGGAATATTGGTGCTTATTATATTGCAACATTCTCCCTTCATGGATTTACCATTGGTTTTCCATTTTTGTTTTTTTCAATGCCCATGGTTACAAATGTCCATACTACACCTCAACCAAGTTCTCCTCCACATGAAAAAAACAAACCTCAATTTGATCCCTATGTTGATGCTTTGCCTTTTTCACCTGTTGTTTCTTCATCCCTTGCTACCTCCTCACCTGGTGAAAGTCTTAATTCTAGTAGCCAAGAAGCTAAGAAGAATAATAAAATGAAGAAGAAGAAGAATAAGAATAAAAATAAGCAAGGGGGGAACCAAGCAACCATTTCTACCAATGAAACTAGTATGGAGAAATCTTTCAATCAACCCCACAAAGTTAAATTCCCTTCCAAGTTATGTAAGGGTGACCACCTTCTTAGCGATTGTCTTGGTATTCCACATGTGTTGGAAATTTGGTCTATAGGATCACATTGATCTGGATTTATACAGAAACACAATAAAATACATAAATAAACATAAACACAAAGATGCAGTGGAAATAACACCTCCTTTCAATAAAATCAAATAAAAAAAATATGATTACATACATAATGGAAAAAACCTAGCTAGGGTGATGGTAGCTTATATTTGAGAAGAGATGTGGTGGCTACATGCCTCTGAACTGTGTTACAATGAGGCTCAAATGCCTATTTATTGTTGAGAAACAATGGAAAACCATAAACATCCAAAAAACCTAACCCTAGGAGATGAAGCGCCAAAACTATGGGGCATGTTTGGGTAAATTGGTACATCAACTTCCCAGGGATGCAAATTTGGCATATGATCTCTATTTTACATGCTCAATACCTCGTTAGAAATATATATCCGAGGAATTAAACTTTCTATGTCAGCAACATCAAAGGAACTTCTATGTTGCTCCCGGTATTCCCAGAAAACGTCGCTTAGGGCCTCAAAATGGCTCTGGAAATTCAGGACCCGAAAAATTGCTAAAAATAGTAAGTTGTGCTAAAATTGAAAAATTGAAAGAACCACCGGTGGGGGTCCAAATTGAATAGGTGGGTAGCCACAACTATCCACCTAGATAATTCATCCCCCCTTAGGAATCAATGGTCCCCATTGCATTGAGCTCCTCCATGGGATGAGGCAAGTTCAACTGAAATTGGTATTGGATTTGTTGAAGATGTCATGGATGTGTTGGTGGACGTGTTGTATGCATTCAATAAGTTGTGTTGCTTTATCAGCCTCAAACAATACATGTGTGGATTATGTTTATGTGGTCGCATGATGTATGGAAATTTCAGGCAGTGGCGCTCCTGGGGTCAGATCAATGGAGTGCTTGACCTGATAGTGTAGAGGAGCCTCTATGGGCAAAGAGAAAAATTCCTCATATTCCTCCACGACTTTTTCCATCTATTGCTGTCGTGCAGGGTGTTATGGTCTTATAATAATAGGGATCATAATTTTGAATTGGCTATGTTAAGTCTTGTAATATTGTACATACCTTTGCATTTCTACAAATTTTTTCCCATATTAAAAAATGAAAAGAGGGTATGTCCTAAAAGAATAATCGAAGGACCAAAAGAAAGAAAGATAAAAAATATATAAAATATGAACCCCATAAAAAAAAAAACCAAAATAAATTTTGAAAGTGTTGCACATTCAAATACCACTACTCTTAGTTTTCTTTACTTTTGCAAATAAATTGTGTGCAGCTTGTTCAAAATGCCACAAATCATGATGATCATGCAAATATAATCTTGATCATTCATGCCTTTGAATTTTATGTCATGATAGTTCGTGAATAAATATCTGACCAAACCATTTAATATTGACATATCAATAGTTAGGTAGAGAACAAAAATGAGCTTATAAGTTTAATCTGATCCATTGGAAGATATAAGGTTAGAAATAAGTTAGTTTTCTTATCAAAATAAAATGAAAGGGTCAGCAAGCTCAAATGGACCCAATAAAGAAAAGGAAAATTTTTTAGCATGAATAAAAGGGTAGGTGGAATTGCTAAGTCTCTAGAAAATAAGGAGAGACAAAGATTACGAACTGCTAAGTATGAAGACTTATGAAATGTTCTTACTTACATTAATTAACCCTTTGTCCCATTTCCCCTCTTCATTCCCCCTTATCCTAACCCTTTGTCCCATTTCCCCTCTTCATTCCCCCTTATCCTAACCCTTTTCCCCTCTTGGAAATCAATATCCTTTTTCCCTTGCTAAAAATCCCTTCCCTCTTCATTTTCCCTTAATTCTAACCCCTTCCCCTTTTCCTAAAAGCCATTTCCCCTTTGAAAACCCCCTTCTTCTTGATTAAACTTTATGTTTTCATAAAAAATGCAAAGAACCCACTTTTTCAATAGTTTAAAGAAAAAAATAGTAATCGGGCCCCCTTTTGATTTAAACTCCCCACTTAAATATATTTCAAATGGCCCCACTTTCATTTGTCTTAGCCCCTCCCACTTAAAATATCTCATAAACCCCCATTTCATTTTACAAACTCTACATATATATTCCCTGACCCACTTTTTATTTTACCCCTCTGCCTTAATGTTTTACCCGACTTCACTTTCATTGTAAAACTTCTTCTTAAACCTTTTCCCAGTCCTCATTTAAAAACTCCCAACTCCTCCAATTGTCTTATCATTGTTGGGAAGATCGGACATCTCTTGAACCATTTCGCAACCCCCAACGTTTGATGTTTAAAACTAAGGGGGGAGTGCGAAATAGGTTTTTTTCTCCCCCGCTCCCCTGCCACGCGTCATTACCATGTTTTATCGCACCCATCAAACATAAAACCACAATCCACTCCTTAGTCGTGCGATAAATCACCGAGATGAACCACTCAAGTTTCAAAAAGAATAAAACCCCGCAATTTAGTTATTTCCTTATCTCTGTTGATTTGCGAAAGAGACCAAAAGCATCATTTCCAACCAAGACTGAAAACCCTCTTGCCTCCCTACCAAACTTTGTTTTCATTTACAGTTTTTTAATTTTGTTGTGCAGGTGATTAATGGAACCAGGAGATGGAGAAGCAGTTTGATATTAGTTCCATCCTTCTTACTCCAGACCCACAAGATAAGAGTTCAAAAGGTCTAGAGAAGAAGGCTTTTATCCCAACAATATCTACACTAGCATCAGCAATACCAACGACCCATCCCACTGATGAGGCCATCATATTAATCAAAGGCAATGGAAGATATGTCTAGATCTTTTAGCCCAAGCGAAACAACTTCAAACTTTAGAAAACTTCTTTTACCTCCAGCATGAGGTAAATCACATTGTTATAATTAAGTTTACATTTTCCATATATTTCAAGGTAGATAAGATTTACCACAGGATAATGAAATTCAAAATTCTAGATGAAGAAACATGAGAGAATTAGTGTGATTTACTGTAAAAAGTAAAATAACAGACAGATGAAATAACATACAGATGAAAGAAACAAACACGGTAACAAAAATCAAAGAATTAGGGCCAGATAACATATAGTTGAAAGGTGTCACTATATTTTTGCATAAAGATATTTTGCTTTCCTAGAATAAATCCTCGTTAGTTGACAGGGTATTTTTGGTAATGTTTTGTATAAATACTTCATTAGTTGAAGTATCAAAGGGTAGTTCAAGTGTGTATTTATGAATATTTTAGTAGCTGACTGATCTCTTGCTTGACGGTTATTGTACCAATTTCCAGTCGACAAACTGAACAAGTTATAAAGAGACTACGTTACAAGATTCATGTGTTGAGTTATCTCAGTGAAGTATAAATTTCAATTGTTCATGTTCTCTTTATAAGTTTTCTATAAACTTATATGTGTTCTAAATTTGACTGTTATAACAGGAGTATTACTGCAGAATTTTCTTAAACATTACACCCTTATTTTATTATTATACATTTCTATGTTTTCTTCTGATATCTGGTTTAAATAATTATTAATTTCCCTTTGATCCCAATTGACTTCTTCATCCTTCTTCATTATCTGGTTTAAGGAAATCTTAATTTCTCCTTGATCTCGATTAAAAAATAACTTCACCATTCAGCCTTGAGATATGATATTGCTCACCTATCTTGCCTT
Organism: Pinus albicaulis; assembly: GCA_034641835.2. Classification (NCBI taxonomy): domain Eukaryota; kingdom Viridiplantae; phylum Streptophyta; class Pinopsida; order Pinales; family Pinaceae; genus Pinus; species Pinus albicaulis. The sequence continues at coordinate 1,270,663,867 of CM076570.1, forward strand.
GTAACAATTTCTTTATAATTTGGTTTTGTTCTGTTTCAAATCATATTGAATCCATAGCCCAATGGAAAATGGAAAAGCACCTATTCATCTAAATCATTAATTCCACCAACCAACCAAAACCAATCCAAATTAAGCATACATTACTAGCCTAAAATATATTAAATAAACAAAGTTAAATCATATAAGAGAGCCCTCTCTAAGCTTAGAAAGGCTATATCCTAAGCTCCAAAATTGGCTTGTAGTTACCTTTGATATTTATTTTTAACGCCTTAACAAAATTCCAAAATTTCGGAGTGATAACATATTGGTGACTCCACTGGGGAAGAATCAATCCCTAGTCAAAATAAATCTTAAAGGAAACAATTTTCCTCATTTTTTACCTTAAGGTTTTAAAGGGTTTTTAGGATTTATCATTGAAAGTTAAAATTCTGGATTCTAAAAGAACATATTATACCTAGCCTCATCCTAATCCACAACCTGCTACAATTGTTGATGATCTTGACAGAATTTTAAGAAAACCAAAAGGGTAGAAAGTCTAGGAAGTAGTAGTGAGTTAATCAAAGCAAACTCACTTCCTAAGGAGTTATCAAACATACAAGATAATCAATTTGATTTATCGTTTAAGCATTCTTTATTTCGTACCAAATCTGAAAACTCAGTCCATGATATTGTGATAGACCCCAATTTTATTCAATTTATTAAATCAAAGAAGGATACTATACAACCTTATTTAGATCAACTGATTCTAAATAATTTTGACAAATTTGATGTTTTAACCTCAAATTTGATAAAATATATAAACGAAGCCTATTTTCAACAGTCAGTTGAACTAGCTGCCCTAACTGATGCTACCCCTAATCTCTCTACAGTATCTTCAGAAACTATAAATACAGCTTCATTCAGTTCCACCTCGCCTATCATATCCACCACAATTCATTCCACAAAACCATTCATACCTAAACTTCCTCTCCAACCTAACGTTTCAAGTTCATCTTCAAGCACCACTACTTTACCTCCCATTCAAGCTAAAGTCTTAGCCATGGCAGCCAGATTTTCCACTTTGGCCTTATATGCCCATTTACATGCTATGCTACAAGATTACCAGAGTAAAAATTTTTAGTTCGATGGTACTGGTCAGTATACTGCTCAACATGTAAATAAAATGATAGATTATTTTGAGTTACATGAAGTTGAGAGGCCGATGTACAAACGAGATTATTTTCACAAACACTAGCAGGAGATGTTAAAAAATGGTTTAAATATTTACCTGCTAACCATATTGTTGATTTAGTTGCTTTCCATAAATTGTTTATAAACAGATGGGAAAGAAAGAAAAACCCTCTCTAGATATTTTTAGAATATGATAACATTAGGAGATCTCCTAATGAATCTATTCAAGATTACTATATTAGGTTTAATAACATTTACAATGCAAATCCAATAAATATCATACCTCCACCACACTTGGCCGTAATTAATTTCCATAAGGTTTTGATGCTGACATGTCCTATCAGTTAAGAGAAAGAAAACCTGCAACTTTAGAACACATGCAAAGTGATGCAGTTAGTGTAGAAGCTAACTTACTAGCTAAAAGAGCTAGGATGAGGAATGAGAGGACAGTGACCATTAAGGAAGAACCTTCCATTTCAGATATTAAGATAGATAGTTTAGCTAAAAAATGTAGAAATACTAATGGATAGACTAGAGAATATGGAAAGAAAACCTCAGTGGGAAAATCAACAAGGTCCCCAAATAAGAAACCCAAACTTTAGGAAAAATCCTAATACCGTGTTGAGGCCTCAAAATTTGCTAGAACAACATGGGGGATGAACACACGGTTTAGACCTTAAATCAGTTCATTTTCCATTTGGAATAGTGGCTCCGACTGGTTTAACTAGGTCAAGTTACCTTCTCTCAATCTCTACTGGCTTAAAATATGGCTTTTATCTACCAATGGGAAAGAGACGTCAAATCATTTCTCTTGCCAATCGGAAAAGAAAGTGATCCTTAAGCTAATTTGGGCTTAGCCAAGCCACAACTAAAGTTTTTCCTGTTTGGGAAGATGACTTTTTTAGGATGTAGAATTTAATCTAAATGAAATATTATTCTAAGATGCAAGCAAAAGAAACTATTTTAATCCTTTCTCAATTAGGCAGATATAGATATATCCCAACTGAGAGCAAGATGAATATCAAGCTAACAAAGCAGTTCAATTAACTGACATTTTGAATACCAAACACATTCTATATAGAGACCTCTTAACTGAAATAATCAATCAACAACACTCAGGAAGTAGTTCTCAAAATGATATTGATAATTTAATCAGTAACTTTGAATAATTAGACAATAACATGTAAAAATAGTTCACAACATATCACTATTCAATAAATCTGTTTTATAAGACAAATTTCTAAGTAAATAGTTACTCAGAAATCATAATTTAACCCATAATAGTAGAGACAAATAATAACACAAATTGAGGAATACTCATACCGATAGAAGTGCACAAGTATGCAAGTAAATTGACACATTCCTGTTATCATAAAATGAAACCAGCATTTAAAATAATAGTATTATAAATACCAATTTATTAATTCTATTTCTCCAGCTCCGGTATCTAACAGTATTTTAAAATTCCTGAAGTTACTTCTACATTCAAAATCAGAGCTATAGTAGTGCAAGACTCTGTTCATTATACATAACTCATAATGTAAAAGAAAAAACCTCAATAATCTCTAGATCTGAGATTCCTCTCCTCCTACCTACACCTCTAAATTCTCTATACAATGGTTCCATCAAGAATTCCAGAATTGCAGAGGAGAGAAGCCCCTATTACATTTTGCAATCTGCTATTTATAATATTTACAAGAGGATTTCTTCATAAGAAAGTTTGTTTGAAGAGTGGTTTTGCTCAATCAATTTTCATTGGTTCAAAAAATATTATTCAATTGTTGGAGCCTTCTCATTTATTGAGATCTTCTTCTTCTCATCTCTTCAACTATTTTCCTGCAAAAACAAATCAAAACAAAATTAAAATGTAAAAATAAAATCAAAATGCAAAATATAGAAATTAAAATAAATCCAATCAAAACTTAATTAAATAAATATTTAAAAAGGAAATATAAGCTTTATTTTGATGCCCGTGATGATCTAATTATCCAAAGAAATGATTAACGAATGGATTTGTACTCAGAAAAGGCTTGGGCAAATTAAAATGTAGAAAATAAAACTCAGAAAATTGATTTTGTTTTAAAAATTCAGAGTTTGATCTTCTGCTAAATTTTAGACCCAATAAATGATAAAACATAGAAATGAAACAACCTCATAAATGTTCTCTATCATTTTATCCATCTAATGAGCCGTCCTGGGCCTCATTTGACCAAGTAAAACTCCATTTATGAGCTTCCAAAGTTGGTATATCAAAATTTCCAGAATTCTGGAATTTCTGTTACTTGGGCTAAAAATGAGAATTTTAATTAATTTCTAATACTAAATTAGATTAATGTTATTAATGCTAATTAATTAAAACTATGTTATTAATTTTAATTTATTATAAGTAGAAATCAATTAATAAAAATAAATGATTTAAAATTTATTTAAAATATTAATATATTATATTAATATTATAATTTATTTATATTAAAATTATAATATTTGTTATATATTAAATAATTAAAACTTTAAAACCAAAAATCCACGTGAGAGAGAGAGGAGGAGTAGAGTGGATAGGTGAGTATTAATATTAAGAAAGAGAAGGGATAAGAGAGGAGAGGATCATGAGGTAAGCAGGAGTTATAAGGTGGAGAGAACATGAGGTGGAGGGTTAATATATGTTATTTGTGATATGGAGTTCATCGCATATTGCAAATGTATGATCACAAATTTTCAATACGAATCTTAACTCTTTTGTGATGTGAAAAATTTTTCTTGATGTGAATTTTTATTTTTGCGATGCAAAAAATGTTTCGTGGAGGGTGAGGTTACAGGAGGTGAAGTGGGGCCCACGTGGATTAACCATCCTACATTTTGGAATTCATATTTTTGCAATTTTGGGATTCTGATTTTAGAAATTTGTTTTAAAATAATAAGTGAAGTAAATTACCAAGATCTCAAAACGCATTTTAGTTAATTATGCAATTTAGTTGGGTCATTTTGTAGGACCGTTAGCAAAAATTAAAAGAATTAGTAAAAATTAACTAAAAATTAATATTTACAATGAAGAATATTTTAACTACGAAAATTGAAATATCATACACTTTATACATTTTTTAACCCAAGCGAGAAAATGATCAAAACTTCAAAGGAATGTTATTTACAAACCGATTGACCAAATGGAATGAAACAAGTATTGTTGGAAAGCTTGTGAAAAAAAAGATTCAATAAAACATTCAAAACAAAATTTCAAGGAATATGGAAAAATGACAAAAATTTAGGATAATTAACTTAATCAAAATCCTAAAAGGTGCTTAGCCAAAAAATTTGTAGAAAGGGTCCCTATTATTTGAAGTACATAAGTCAAAAATGGGGGGGTTGTGTTTTACCACAACAATGGTGACATTCAGGAGAAGAACTGGTTAACTCTGATTAAAGATAATGAACTTAAAATTACCTAAAGGTTAAAAATAATAGAAATCATGAAATAATCTAACAGTAAAACATTTCCATAGGTCTCACATAAATAGATTAAACAATGTGAGTTTGTAAAAATAAGTACTTAAAACAGACTTGAGTAAAAGTGATGAATCCAAATTTGGGGAATTTGTTTTTTAAATTTTCTTCATTTGAAAAAAACATAAGAAGGTAGAGATAAGAGTTTTTGATAAAGTATATATCCATTTTAAGATTGTCTTTGACATCACTTCACTGCCAGCAAGCCTGAACAGTTACTCGACGAAGTTATCTTTTATGCAATACAAGCTTAGTCCCATTGCTAGCGAGCATCCATAGCCCCACCGAGTTTACTTGTATTTCCCATGCTTCCTCTTTTTATCACTCTCTTGATAAGCGTATTTGCAAACTTTTTATTTATGATGTGTTAGAGTGAAAGAGGTGGGATGGTAATAGAGATTTTATGTTTAATGGACATAGTACTTTCATAATGTTTGCTCCAAATTCTTTCCCTGCAACTATCAATCAGAGGATTTTTATGTGGAGGGGTGGGAGACATTCATTGAATTAAACTCAAATAAGTTATTTCCTTGAAAAATTAAACTCAATCATTTATAAATGATGTGTGTTTCTCCATGAAAAATATTTAAAGCAAGATGGTTTTATGGTTACATAAAGATATGTCTTTAATGATAAATGAAATTCACTTAAATGGATAGAGTAAAAGATTTCCCATGTATGTCAACAACTGTAAGATAAGAAAAATTCTTTTCACATAAATCATGACAAAGTTACCAAAATCAAATCAAAACTAAAAACAACAAGAAAATAATTCCTAAACTAGTAAGAAAATAAATCAGCAAATAAAAATGAAGAAAGAAAAAATTGAAAGAAAAACAAAATTTTAAAGCTAAACTCCAACAAGATCGCTTATATGAATTTCTCAATAAAGGATTATAAAAGAAAATAAGCATATGTGTGTTCATTTCTCTGTTGAGATTTTTAAAATTCTATCTTGCTGAGTTATAAGAAATGAGATCCTCAAAATGTAGAGGGTGAAATAGCAATTATGATAGATAATATGATGAATGAGAAAACTCTATCTGTTGCAAATTTTTTTTTCTTCAAAACAAAACCTGCATAAAAGCATGTTAACTATTCTCTAATAAAATCAATGCTTAAAGAAAGAGACTAAAGGTTCAGAAACTCCCCAGTCTAGTTGATTTGATGAGGCTCATTACTCCTTATCTTTCAAGAATCTCAAAAAGTAAAAGAAAATGAAATTCAAAAACTGATCTGGTAGAGGTGTGAAAGGTTTATGAAGACCTGTAGAAACAGAGTTCAAGATCAGCAAAAATAAAACAAAAAATGAAGAAATGGAAATAAATGAAAGTGGGAACATGAAACTTATCATTGGAGAACTACATTTAAACTTACTTGAGAGAGATGATTTTCCCCAATGCAAGTTAACTTCTTTCTTTAATTAAAATTAATAGCATGAATAATTTTTATTGAACCAAAATAATTATTTATTAAATTTAAAGTAAAACAAGCAGTTAACTAAAAGAAAGCAATGTTTCATGTTCAAAGAATCTGAAATAGATCGGATCTATTAGAAATGAGGGTGAAGATGTGTTTCCTTATGAATTGAAATGATGAATGTTCTTTTTTCTTCTTCCATTCTGAATTTATATCAGCCTCAAAGTATTAAATTTGATTCAAAATCCCTAATAATGTAATAGAATATAAAGCGGATTTGAATCTCTATATGATAAGTATGGAGGGAAATTCAGAAAAAAGAAAATTAAAAATATGAATTAATCATCGGCACATTACCATGCTAGATTTTCCGCATCATGAGATTATTTGCCATGCATAACTTAAAATCTGTGACTTACACTTTTTTTGATATGCCATTGAGTTATTTCCATAATAATTTAAAATATAATGTTTGAAAGCCGAATATCAAAATTTATCACATCAAGAGATCTTGAAGCCAAAGCTTCATTTAAGTTAGCAATGCGATATAATTATTGTGATGGAAATGTCGTGAGATGAGCATGTGCAATGGGAAACTGTGAAGGGATGAATGCGATATCGAAGAATAGTCATATCGTAATATTGAAGCTTGTGAATGAAATGAAACGCCAATATTATTCTTGCGATAATGAAAATGTGGTAAATGACTTATGCAATGTGACTGCAAATATCAAAATATACGCGTGAAACTTTGGTTTTACGGCCCAAACGAATGGTGACCAATCACACACAGTTTCACTCTGCATATTTTATAATTTTCCTTCCTGAAGATTTCAAAACTTCACTCTTTTTCAATTTTGTGATTTCACAATTCGCAATGAACTCCACATCGCTCATTGCAACTTTTATCGTTTAACATATTACTTATCTTGTGCGATATATGATATGCATAGCATCACACTAGAATATCCTTACCTTGTCTTTTACTGCATCGCAACTAATATAACTTACGGGGTGAGGTCTTAATAATAACCACTAAAATTTCCAATATGTGAAACCTTGCTAGGTGTGATTTAAACTCCACCGTTGATCTTACTCAGATCTAACGATCCTCATTGTTCTCTTACTCTTCTGCTTCGCATCGCAATTCAAACAAATTATTATGTGTTGATATGTTGATTGAGAATGGACCCGATATTTTTATTATATGGATTTAATCTCATATCAGGTCTGGGACATCAGGACTTTTTAATCCTATGCCCCTACCATTATTGTGATTGAATGGATGTGATATTTTTATGAACTTGATTTAAATTTTATATCGGGTCCAGAATTGTGTGGTCATCGCAATATTTGGAGAAATCAACTATCGTATATATGAAATTAAAAACGATATATGCTACGTAGCATTTTGCGAGAGAATGAGTGAAAAAGAACGTTAAAGGTATTGCATCAGCAATTTTTATCAGTAAATGCTAAAATTCACTTCTGATGGAATATTTTGATACAAATGGTTGTGATATGGATGATGCAGTATTAGACGGAAAGATCATCAGAGATGGAAGGGAATGAGAATATCGGGAGATCAGAGATATTTGGTGTATGCTCATTTCAAAGCCTTCGATATGCGATTTGTGATATATAATGAGCCATATGCGAGGTCGATGATTTCTTTAAAGTATTCAATTCAAAAAAGAAAGTGAGTGATTTAACTTTGCTTTAAAATAAATAACCCTTTAATAATTTAATTAACTGTCGAAATGTTTTAATTGGAAATTAATTTTATCAAAACTTTCTTTTAAAGTGATTTGTGAGATAAAATGATCTGATATGTTTATTCCGACAATTTATTAATACTTATCAGGATTTCAATATAAGCAAAATTTAGATATCTTTCAAATTTCAGGTGAAATCATAAATACTTCCCTGAACATGTTGCGGATTTTGAAAACAAGGGTTGGATGCTTTCTTATCTCAGATCTACATAATCAAGTTAATGAAGATATGCACACAAAACAAAATTGAAATAAGAAACAACCTTTGAAAAAAAAATAAAAATAAACAATAGATGATGATGAACATGTAAACACATACCTAGAAGAATTTTGATTGTAAGTTTACCTCATGAATCTTCAATTTCTCCCAATTTTTCTCAAAATTTGCATAAGCTTAACATCACCTTCTTATTTTAATCTAAAATTCTAAGTAATGAATTTTTTTAAAAAAAATTGCATCATTTCCAAAATTACATCAAAAGACAAGAGTAGTAAAAATAAGTTCTTAGAATTACTTTTGAATCAAAAATTGTCAAGTGGTAGAAAATTCTTGGAAGTTCTTCATGTATGATCAATGTTATAAATTTTGAAAAACAAGAAAATGGAAGGCTTGAAAAATAATTATGATCAGATAATTCAAGAGCTTCTAAAATAATTTAGGCTGCTTTTCTATAATTGAAATGGGATGCTCAAAATAAATTGGATTCAGTACTTGTTTTATTGAAAATCTGAAATAATGAAGTACATGCAAACATAAAAGAAAATTAATCTATTCTTATTTCTAACTTAATGAAGGAAATATGACTAGGTATAGTCATACTTCCAATGAAATCCATGTAAGCATTTTAATTTTAGCATGTATGTACATGTCAACCATTAGTAAAAATGAAAATATAATTAAACTACAAAAACTAAATCCGAAAGCAGAATGTATCTTTATTGTTAGTAGATTATTCAACATTATCTTATCTTGAAATGTCCTTTCCAACTGAATTTCAATTGGATCATAGAAATATGGATGGATTTCCATTATTGAGTAGGAGAGGTTTGAAAGAGAAGATGACAAGCCAAGTTGTAGAAATGATCTTTTAGAAACAATGACCTGTGTGATTTTGTTAGTGTTATGATTAAGTGTTAAATTACTAACAATCTTCCGTGAAGGAAAACTTTGCAAATGTATTTCAAATTGATCAATGAAAAATGGATGGAAGTCTGATAAATCCAACAGAAGATTATTAATTGAATTATATTTTTGGTCATATTGTGAAAATATACTCTCTTGTTGGCACTGCTCTTGAGAAGTAAGAAATAATTGATACGGAATGGACATCAATTGAAATTGGAAGTTTAATAACTTTTGATGTTCACAATTATAATTTGAATCTTGATTTTTCCCTTGAGGTAATGCATCAATTAAGTGTTTAATATTGAGCTGCTCAATATGTCAACACAAAGTATCTAAAAATATAGGACTAAAAACATAAAATAAATCTGAAGTTAAAATTAAATGTTGAAAAAATAACAAAATTGAATCATAGTTTACACTAGTGTTACAATTATTGTTACAACACAATTGGGAGTGACTTAAAGTAATTTCCTCTTCACAAGAATTGGGCAAAATAATGCAATTATAATGATTGTTGATACCCACTTGTGAATTAGAGAGAAAGATATGACTCTGAATAGGAATGTGAGCATGATCATCATATAAATCATAGATTGGAATGGTTTCTTGAATGCTGAAATCATAAGTATGATTATTTGTTTGAAAATGAGAACTATTTGGAACAATTTCTAAATTAGATTGTTCTTCATTTTCACATGTGATTAGACTTTGATCATGAGGATTCAATTGTAAAGAAGAGAAATCAATATCCTTAATGTTAAAGTAATTATCATAAATAACTTCAAGACATTCATTAGAATTCCCTTCGATCTTATTCAATGTATCAAAACAAGAAATAATATTAATCTCATATTCATTAATGCCAGAAGAATGATCGTTAATTAATTCTCTATCCTCATGAAAACTAATCGGCAATTCATTTAGATCAGCTTCTCTGTTTTCTGAAAATTCTTTAATGTAAAGAAAAGTTAAATTGCTATTAGAAAAATTATCAGGATAAAGAGAAAAATATGAATCCAAAACAATGCATTTGAAAATGTCTCTATTTGAAAACTCTTGTACATTTTCTTCATTGAAAATTTCAGTTTTAAGATCATTTACTTGGCTACTTATGCTTTCTTGAAGAATGTTGCTTTGTTTATCTAAATTTGGAATTTTCTCATCATGAAAGAATTCAGAAATTTGTGCAGCAGATTGCGTATTATTGGAAACTTTAATCGCTGCTGGTACTTGCTAAATTATGATCTCATTTTTTGATTCTAATCCATACAGATTTTCAGATTTCAAAGCGGTATCTTCTTCAATACTACTGCTAATATTTTCTTGCAATTGATCAGTGAAATTTTCCAAGCTTCATGACTAAGATTCATGGACATGTGGAGGTGCACCTTGATCTTTCTCAATACTGTAAGAAATGTGCAGAAATTGAAGGAATTGATTATACAAAATAGAGGCCATTTCATCATCATTTCTTTGTACCTCCATATTGGAATTATTACTTATGTCAATGAAATTATGAGGATATTAATCAAAGTTTGAAATAATTTCACATGGGTTATGAATGGAAGGAAGAGAGAAAATATGTTCAAACCAATCTAATAATTCTTTTTTCGAAGGTTTATCTTCAGTTTTAAATTTTAAACAATTCAAACGAAACTTGATGGTAAAATCAATTAAAGACTCACCTTCAAACCTTTGTAGATTTTCAAAATTTTCACGTACCTATTCGTAGATATATCCATCAAATTTACAAAGGAAAACTGTAATAAACTATTCCCAAGTGTGGATTGAAGCAATTGGAAGTGATTTACACCAGTTTCTAGCTTTTGCCAAGAATGTAAGAGTGAAAATCCTACATAAAATACCTTCATCAATTCCATAAAAAGCAGAATTTGAAATTTTTTGAATGAATTGTAAAGTGTGATTAAATTCAGAAGTATTCCTCTTACAATTAAACTTTACGTGAGACAAGTGTCTTACTATTTTTGGTGAAGTATTGGAAGATGCTCATCCAGAAATACAACTCCAAATTGGAAGTTTTAAAGGAATCATTGTAATAAAAATAAAATATTAGAATACAAAGACTCCAAAGGAAAACATGTCGCAGGCCCTCCTTATAGCACCAAAATGTTGAGGCCTCGAAATTCGCTGCAACAACATGGGGGATGACCAGCCAGTCTGGACCTTAAAGCAGTTCCTTTTCTGTTTGGAATAGTGGCTCCCACTATTTTAACTAGGTCCAATTACCTTCTCTCAATCTCTATTGGCTTAAAATATGACTTTTATCTACCAATGGGAAAGAGACTTCAGATCATTTCTCTTGCCGATCGGACAATAAAGTGATCCTTAAGCTAATTTGGGCTTAGCCAAGCCACAACTAAAGTTTTGCCTCTTTGGGAAGAGGACTTTTTTAGGATGTAAAATTTAATCTAAATGCAATATTATTCTAAGATGCAAGTAAAAGGAACTATTTTAATCCTATCTCAATTAGGCAGATATAGATCTATCCCAACTGAGAGCAAGATGTTTTAAATAATTGAGATTTAAATATGTTTGTTTTAAATGAATATCAAGCTAACAAAGTAGTTCAATTAACTGACATTGTGAATACCAAACACATTCTATATAGAGACCTATTAATTGAAATAATCAATCAACAACACTCAGGAAGTAGTTCTCAAAATGATATTGATCATTTAATCAATAACTTTGAATAATTAAACAATAACATGCGGAAATAGTTCACAACATATCACTATTCAATAAATCAATTTTATAAGACAAATTTCTGAGTAAATAGTTACTCATAAATCAGAATTCAACCCATTAGAGTAGAGACAAATAATAACAAAAATTGAGGCAAATTACTCATACCGACAGAAGTGCACAAGTATGAAAGTAAATTGACACATTCTGTTATCATAAAATGAAACTAGTATTTAAAATAATAGTATTATAAATACCAATTTATTAAGTCCATTTCTCCAGCTCTGGTCTCTAACAGTCTTTTAAAATCCCTGAACTTCTTCTTTCAAATTCAGAGCTATAGTAGTGCAAGACTCTGTTCATTATACATAACTCAGAATGTAAAAGAAAAAACCTCAATAATCTCAAGATCTGAGATTCCTCTCCTCCCACCTACACCTCTAAATTCTCTAGACAATAGTGCCATCAAGAATTCCATAATTCTAGAGGAGAGAAGCCCCTATTACATTTTGCAAACTGCTATTTATAATATTTACAAAAGGATTTATTCATAAGAAAGTTTGTTTGAAGAGCGGTTTTTCTCAATCAATTTTCATTGGTTCAAAAAAATATTATTCAATTGTTGGAGCCTTCTCATTGATTGATATCTTCTTCTTCTCATCTCTTCAACTATTTTCCTACAAAAAAAAATGAAAACAAAATTAAAATATAAAAATAAAGTCAAAATGCAAAATATAGAAATTAAAATAAATCCAATCAAAACTTAATTAAATAAATAATTAAAAAGGAAATATAAGCTTTATTTTTGTTATAGGTCAATTTTGGCACCATTCCCAATGACCTGGTTAATTGGACATCATCTCCAAGACCGATGATTGTCGGTCTATCATTTCCCATCATTTCAAGTTGCTATATGCCCTAAGACAAGAAGAAGACAAATCAAGCAAGACTTTCATCAAGCAAAGGTTTCCAAGGTTTGAAGCTTATTATATAACATGTGAGAGCTCACCAACGTTGCATCTAAAGGGACTAAGTGCATTGCAAAGACAAGTATCCCCATGTAAGGCTGTCATGCAAAGAACTTCTCGACATTGTAGAGTGTGTTGGTCATGATGGGAGCGAAATTCTCATTGTTCTAAAATCTCCACTTGGCCAATGCCTTCTAGAAGGGTTCACATGTGTCAAGCTTCAGATCCAAGTGTCTATTTGACATCTACATGAATCGGAAAATGTCTTGCCTATTATTGGAAATTCATTGATTGAGAAACTACCTTCAATTCATCTATAAATTGAGCATGAATTTGAGTACTTGAGAGAGAAGAATTTGAGTAGAGAAATGTTGGAGGATTTTCAATTGAGAGCTTAGTTTTTTGTAACTGCTGGTGGAGATGCTTATGTTGTGATGTGGCTGTAGGATCAATGTTGGAAGGGTTACTTTAGATCATTCATTTGGTTGTAACCTCTCCTTCTATCATCAATAAAGAATGCAGCTTGTTTTTCCCTATATGCATCTGTGTTGGCTTTGATTTTCCATGTTGTAAGATCTTAGTTGATGTATATGGTTTATGCTTAAATAATTTAGCTAACTAACTTGAATAGACATCTATATTATTGCATCTTTTGTTGTTTCAGTGTTCTTTCTTGCAGGAAGCATTCTGCCACAAACTGCTTGAATTTGAAGTTGCAACAGAAGCAACAGAAAGGAGCCATTTGGAAGCGACTGAACAAGAAAACGTCCAATCCTCTCTATGTGTTTATTCTGAGTTAGGAAAAATGGTGTGTATTCTTTCACGTATTGTTCTAGACTGACACCTGTCTAGTGAAGCGTGTTTTATCCGTAATACACAATTATTCCCAACAAATTGGCGACTCCGCTTGGGAGATTTCTCTTAGATTTAGGTGTTTACAACCTCTGAATTGTTCTGTTTATCCACCTAGTAGTTGTTATCCACAAATATTAAACATTTTCAAAACTTATTTTGCAAAGGGAGTGTGTTAAACAGTAGTATTTTTCTTCTTATACTGCGCCCAATGCACCCTTAGACATGACACAGTGCTTTGCATAGCACTGTCTCCCTTTCAGGCCTGTATATGCAGAGCACTATCTCCCTTTGGAGACAATGTTGACCCTTGAGAGTGACTAAATTCCATTAAATTGGCCTTTGCAATTTACTTCAGTTTTGTTTGCTGCTATGTTTTGAAGAAGTTTGATCCTCAATTGACCAGTGATTCCTATATATTTTTTCTTCATTTCAATATTATTTTTTCAATGTTTGTTTAAAAAAGTTTTTCTTTATCATTGGCAAGTTTATTTCAAAGTATTTTTATAGTCGCATTAAGATCATTTTCTTTCGAAATAGGAAATTGTCGTAAATTCTTCATTTCCTTGATAGGAGAAATTGTTGTTGAAATCCTCATTTTTCCTTCAAAAGAGAAATTATTGTTTGTATTCTTCATTTCTCGAAAGTAAAAATAATTTGTATATTGTTCAATGCACTTGGTTTCTTTTCTGCATTTATAACATTAAAGAAACTGAAAATAAAAAATTGCATTTGCATGTAGGATTGTGTGTTTTGCAAAAAGGAACATTAGGAAATCTGCATTTAGTTTTGTGCTCAATGATTTGTTTTGCTCATTGATTTGTTTGCTCACAAATTATTTTCTCTCTTCCATTAGTAGCTAAGTCTTTCATTGAAAAAACTGAAAGTGAAAAGATTGCTTATCATTCTTAGTTTTCACTTTAGGAATTTCTACATACATCATTGCGGTACCTTTGAAAGGAAAATTGTTAAGCAAGATCAACACAAAATTAATCTCAATTTACCTAACAAAGAATTGGAACCATAATGATAACATTTAGAAGGTCTAGGATAGAGACGTGTTCCAACGTCGTAAAACATAGCAGTTGTCGTTAACTTGTATGCGATACATTCCGAGTGTGATACCTCACTCCACGTACGTAAGTATATCGTAGCTCGTCCATGTACTTTCGGGTATATCGGGCAGTGTTACAGTACGATAAGTATAATGGGGTGCTTTCACTATGCGGTTTCGCATCAGACAGCGCTAATATGAACTTGGGCCTCCACGTACCTTTGGGTATATTTGGGAGGACAACTTTTAGGTGTTATCCATCCGTAGTGAATCGAGTTGGCTGCCTTGAAATTGTGATACACTGAACACAACATTCGGGGAGATTGCCTGCCCGTACTTCTTGGTTCGCCAGGAGGTATTCTGCAGTTCATAGTTTCTTGGTAAATCCTTTTGCCTAGCATTACCCTCTTTTTGTTTATTTATTTTTTGGTTAAAATTAATCAGTAATCATGGAAGAACAAAATCCTTTCCCCCGTCGTTCGCATAGATTAGCTTTAAAACCACCTTTACCACCATAAGTTACTCCTGGTATGCGAAGGCGAACACGACCTACCGAATCAAGTACAATCCGTACCTCTGGTGAAACATCAACACTTCAACCAGAGTTAGCTCAAGTTGTTTCTACACATCCTGGTTCGTCAATTGCTGTCGAAATGGAGTCTTCATAGCTACCCGTGGTCACGATCCATCCAATCAGTGAGACCATACCTCCTGTGCCCAATGTTGTTCAACTTGAAATCGATCCAAATTCTGTCACATCATTGCCAAAAAATTTGAATTTAGAATTCCAACAACCGAAATTTGTTCCTACCTTGGTCATCCAACAAATTTTTGTAGCCATTGAAGCTCCCATATCGCACAGTCAACCACCTAAAATTTACTTTGGGCCTGACGATGAAATTCTTCCACCTGGTTTAATTGCGATTGAAGAAATACCAAAAGACGATACACCTTTAACTCCAACCCACTTTAAGGGGGACCTTTACCTGTATGAGTCTTTTCCTCAATCGTTTCCATCTGCTTTTGTTGATCATGTTCCCATTAAATCTCCCGTCGATTTTAAAGGGTATACATCTGGTCAAACAACCATGTCTGAACCAACATCTTCGGTTGGGCCATTTGTTCCAATTACGTCAGTGCCTGCCCTAGCTATCTCGTCGATGTTCACTACATCACCAGAGTCATATTATTATGGTGGCCCTATGGTCCCATCAGGTTATAAATCATTATCTGGCACTTTCTCTGGTGCATCGTCCAGATCATGGTCTTTTCAAATGTCATCATCTGGTATTTTATCTAGTAATCATATAGTTAGTACTGAATGGCTTGAATCATTATACACATCATCAAGACAATATCAAGCTGGTCCTTCTAGGTCAAATCCTTCAGGACTCCCAGCATTTGGAGAACAATATTTTTCATCTTATTCACCTCCTTATGCTAGGGGGCGGCCTATGGTCACCCACAATGAAATTACTCTATCACTTTTTGGTCAATCTAATGCTGCAATGAATTTTTTTCAATGGCAATCCACTTTGCCAATCCAACCACAAACGGTTGTACATTTGTATCAACCAGTTCGAACTGTTACACCCACTTCATTACCACTTGTTAATCAATCTTTACGCATGTTACAAAATCAAAACATTGTAAATAAACCTTATCAGGTGGGTCCATCAACTCAATATCATCAAATGTTGCGTCCACAAACTCCTAATCCTTTGGTTAATTTACAACAACCTGTATCAGGAATCATTTATTCACAAGATGGTCTACCATTTTATGGGATGTCACAATCGCAACCTAGTTATACATATCAACTGAATCCAATTTATTCTAATTTTGGCTATAAACTTGGAGGGCAGACACCTTGTGATCCAGGTGGATATTGGTGGCCACCTGCCTATTCCACTTGGGGCCCCACCATTGTCTCTTTCAGTTTTTTCACAACTTACTATTTTTAGCAGTTTTTCGGGTCCTGAACTTTCGGAGCCGTTTTGAAGCCCCAAACAGAGATAGTATGTCGAAGTTACATCTCGGGAAGTTGAAACACTAATTTACCCAAACGGGGCCCATAGTTTTGGCGCTTCATCTCCTAGGGTTAGGTTTTTGGACGTTTCGAGTTCTCCATTGTTTCTCCATAATAAATAGGCCCTCGAGCCTCATTATAAGAGAGTTAAGAGGTCTGTAGCTGCCACATCTCTTCTCAGAGATTCGCTACCAGCACCCTAGCTATTTTATTTCCATCATGTTTGTAAGCATATTTCTATCATTTGATATTAATGAAATGAAGCCTTATTTCCTCCATGTTTCTATGTTTATGATTATTTCTATATTCTATTGCGTTCCTGCATAAATCCGGATTAGTGGTATTAGAGTGGTCTAATTTTTCTCGATCCTTCTTTGCATGTCCCCAACGAGGTTGGGGTATAAGGAGTTAAGGCTTGAGCTGGTGGAACCTTTGTAAGATCAGCCTCGCAAACCCCGACGGATGCCCATGGGGGATGAGAAGAAAGATGAGGGAGTAGGAGATCCTATAAAAATATTGCTAGAGGAGGCCCTTGAAAAACAAAGGAATGCGATGATGGATAACGTTTCCCAGATCCTTCAACAACTGCCCACCGGTGACACATCTGCATCTAACAGCCACTCTGGAGATGCAACTCCCTTTAAGGTACAACTAAACTTTGAAATTCCCATATTTGAGGGTCAAATAGATGCAGATGCCGTAGATAGATGGTTGAATCTATTAGAAGGATATTTCTCGGTTCATGACTTTTCCGACCGAGAGAAGATTATTTTTGCACTCCTTAAAGCTACCCCCATGTCAAGGACTGGTGGGAAACCTATTGTGAGCAAAAGGACGAGACAGAGCCCTCTCTTTTCTCAGTCGTACCCACTTGGAATTCTTTCCGAGATGCCATCAAGGAACAATACTATCCCGTGGGGAGCTATGAGGACAAGTACATACAATGGACCACGCTACGAAAACAAAGGGATCAAAGTGTGCATGAACTAATGAATCAGTTCCATACCCTATGCACAAATTTGGGTATCAAAGATTTAGAGAAACATTTGGTGATAAAGTATCGTGGTTGTCTGCACAGATACATTCAGGAGGAAATGGAGTTCCTTGACATCTCCTCACTTGGTACGGCATACCGGTATGCTGCCAAGATTGAGCAAAAATTCAAATAGAAGAAGCGAGACTTTGGATCCGTGAATCAAAAGCAAGGGAAAGGTGCCCCAAAATTGCAGAACAAAGGACAAAGCCAAGGAATTACGGCCCAAGACAACCTACCAAAGACACAAGAAAAGATCAACACCACGAAGCCAAAGAAGGACATGGGAAAGTGGTGTGAGTTCCATAAGAGCTCCACTCACAACGCAAGTGAGTGTCGAGCCAAGTAGTCACTAGTGGCCGAGATGAGGGCTTCTGAATCAGATGCATGCTCTGACTCTGAATCAGAACCTGACAAGGTGAATGACAAAGGGAAGCAGATTATTGATGCGGAGCCCAATGCCACTGTTGCCACTTCAAAGATTCAGAAGGAGGAACCAGAAGATCCAGAGGAGGCAGAGCGTCTCTTCCACTCCCATATGTGGGTAAAGGATTCCCCGCTATGGTTCATTTTCGACAATGGGAGCCAAAAGAACTTCATTTCAGCAGATGTCGTGAAGTAGTTGGGCTTGCCAACCACAGCGCACCCACAACCATACACCATCGGGTGGCTTCACCAAGGATGGGATCTCCGCGTCAGGCGGTAGTGCCGCCTTCCCTATAGCATCAAGCCCTTTACGGATGAGGTATTGTGTGACATTGCTCCTATTGATGTTTCTAATGTATTATTAGGCCAAACATACTTATGGAAGCAACATGCTATGTATGAGTCTCGGCCTCGTGCTATTATTGTTACTTTGGGAAATAAATTGTACAGGATACCAGAGGTACCATTGCCTACAACTATCTCTTTGGTTACTGGAAAAAAATGCAGTAAGCTCATTTCCCAAACCAAGAAATTTGTTTTCTTGATGATTTTCCCCCAGGGCAAGAAGAAGATTGTGGCCATGACCTCTAGACATGGCTCCTCTACATGACAAAAACAAATGGACAAGGTTGTGGAGGAGTACAGGGACATCTTCACCTCACCCACAGGGGTGCCTCTACATTGTCACGTAAAGCACCCCATTGACCTAACCCCAGGTGCACCGCTACCCAATGGACCGATCTATAGGTGCTCTGTTCTAGAGAATGATGAAATCAAGAGGCAGATTCAGGAGCTGCTATAGAAAGGTCACATCTGGCCACGTTCATCGCCCTGTCAGAGCCCGATTGTGTTGGTACAGAAGAAGGATGGAACTTGGAGACTCTGTATTGATTATCGGGCGCTAAACAAGATCACTGTCCAAAATAGATACCTGATCCCACGGATTGATGACCTTCTGGACCAACTCAAAGGTGAAAAATATTTTAGCAAGACCGACATGAATTTTGGGTATCACCAGGTACCAATCGAACCCTCTGATGTGTGGAAGAGTGCCTTCAAAGCCAAGGAGGGCCTTTTTGAATGGCTCGTCATGCCTTTCGGATTGAAAAATTCTCCAGCAACCTTCATGAGGTTGATGGATGACATCTTGCGTCCATTCACCAACTCATTTGTAGTGGTATACTTGGATGACATTCTGATCTTCAGCCAGACTTGGGAAGAGCACCTCCACCACATCTGAGAAGTCCTCCAAAAACTGTAGCAACACAAGTTGTGTGCCAATTTGGAGAAGTACACTTTTGGCATGACCCAGGTTCAATATATGGGATATATTATTGATGAAAGGGGATGCATGTGGATCCAACCAAGATCCAAGTCACTCGGGATTGGCTAGCCCCAACCACCCTAACAGAGCTTCGCAACTTCTAGGTCTTGCTAATTTCTATCGCAGGTTCATGTTGGGATTCTCTCATATCACTTGGCCCTTGAGTCAAGTCACCAAGGGAGGAGCATAAGCAAAATTTTGTTGGTCGGAATCTCAATAGAAGGCGTTCGTAGAATTGAAACATCGCCTCTGTTCTGCCCCAGTGCTCACATTACCAGACTTGCAACAACCATTTGAGATCGAGACAGATGCCTCTAACTATGCCATTGGGGCAGTTCTTACTCAACAGGGGCATCCAATAGCATATCACAGTGAGACATTGTCCGACACAGTTTGAAAGTATCCCACTTATGACAAAGAAATGTATTCCATTGTGCAGGTTTGTCGACAATGGAAACATTACATTTTGGGGAAGGAGACAATCATCCACACAGACCACCAACCCCTGCAGTTCATACAGACACAAGGGAAGTTGCAGAACGATCACCATCAGAAGTGGTCCACATATCTGCAACAATTTCATTTGAACATCAAGTACAAGAAGGGTAGCACCAATAATGTTGCAGACTACCTCAGCTGACCACCGATCATGGCCATAACCAATGTTCTCAACTCTTGTGGGCATGAGACTTCTGATTGGCTACTTCTCTACAAGAGCGATCCAGAATTTAGCCACACATACAAGGCACTCTTGGGGGGTATGCAAGTTCCAAATTTTCACCTCCAAGATGCACTATTATGTCACCTGGGACACCTTTTTGTTCCTTCAAGCGAGTGTGCCAAGATGATATGGGAAGCACACTACAGTCAAGTCGTTGGGCATTTTGGGGTCGAGAAAACAGTGGCAGTACTACAGAAGTATTTCTATTGGCTGAACCTTCGACAAGATGTCAGGAAGTACATCAGATCCTACACTGCTTGTGCCATTTCCAAACCAACCATCAAGAAGCAGGGGCTCTATACTCCGCTACCTACCCCTAGTCGACCTTGGGAATCCATCTCCATGGATTACATGTCAGGCCTTCCTTCTACTAAGTATGGAAATGACTGTGTTTTCGTGATCGTCGAAAGATTCTCAAAGATAGCCATTATGGTGGCCTGCAAGAAGAATATCACAGCAGAAGCCACTGCTAAACTCTTCTTTGAACGAGTGTGGGTGCATTTTGCGATCCCACAATCTATCATATCAGATCATGATAGCAGGTTTCTCAACACATTTTGGTCTAGCCTCTGGTCAATGTTGGACACCAAGCTCACCAAGTCCACAGCTTTCCATCCCCAAACTGATGGCCAGACTGAGGTCATCAATAGGATGATTGCACACATTCTGTGCATGTACAATTCAAAGCATCCATTCACATGGGATGAGATCCTTCCCTATATACAACACAGTTATAACCGAACTCTCAACAACTCAACCAGCCACAACCCCTTTCAGGTAGGCTTGGGATTCCAGCCACTATGTCCCATTGACGTAGCCATTGCATTTGCAACTACTCAGGCCAATTCAGCTCATGCCCAGTCTAAAGATGACAAAGCAAACAACTTCATCAGTGCATTCAACACATCCGCCAATAGGTTCATGATATATTGGACAAAGCCAATGCTAAGTACAAGCAACAACATGATCAACATCAGGTGCCACACAACTTCCAGGTGGGTGAAAAGGTGTGGCTACATTTGCAGAAGGAGTGGCTCACTAGACCCCACCACAAGATTCGTCCGCTCCGATATGGGCCATACACCATCACCAAGGTTGTAGGGAACAATTCCTTCAAGCTCAGTATTCCACCATTCCTTGGTCTACACCTAGTATTCAGTGTGAACTGCCTTCATTCCTACTTCCCACCTCTATTGGACACCTCTAACATTGCAGAAGAACTCACACCAAAAGAGTTAAACCCAGACTACATGGAACAGGCCACCAAAGACTGTATCATGGACATGCAAATCAAGAACACTCACCGACAGAAGATCCAACTGTATCGGGTTGTCAAAGCTAGCCAACTCCTGCACCAAGGCAAGTGGTTCACTAGGGACCAAGTTCAACAAAAGTTTCCTCATCTCATGGAGGAACTCCTTGCAATGGGGACCATTGCTTCCTAAGGGGGGAGGAATGATCAAGGTGGATATTGGTGGCCACGCACCTATTCCACTTGGGGCCCCACCATTGTCTCTTTCAGTTTTTTTCACAACTTACTATTTTTAGCAGTTTTTCGGGTCCTGAACTTCCAGAGCCATTTTTAAGCCCCAAACGAAGATAGTATGCCAAAGTTACATCCCGGGAAGTTGAAACACCAATTTACCCAAACGGGGCCCATAGTTTTGGCACTTCATCTCCTAGGGTTAGGTTTTTGGACGTTTAGAGTTCTCCATTGTTTCTCCATAATAAATAGGCCCTCAAGCCTCATTTAAGAGAGTTCAGAGATATGTAGCTTCCACATCTCTTCTCAAAAATTCGCTACCAGCACCCTAGCTATTTTATTTCCATCATGTTTGTAAGCATATTTCTTTGATTTTATATTAATGAAATGAAGCCTTATTTCCGCTATGTTTCTATGTTTATGATTATTTCTATATTCTATTACATTCCTACATAAATCCGGATCACCTTGGCAACCTCAGGCAAAAATGCCTCAAACTTCATTATAACAAGTATCATATCCTGGTTTTGGACAACATAATCCTCAAGCGTTTGCTATGCAAAACAACCCCTATATGGGTTACCAGCAACAGATTCCTCATGCTATTTCTCAAAGGCCTGTTGCTCAAGCAATTACATCTTACCCTGGGTATGCTCAACCTGACCTTAATAGACAGTTGCCTTTTGTTGCAACTTTAGAATTACCAGATTTAAATCAGTTAACCAATGATCCTATCAATTATGCTCCTTGGTGGCTGGTGATACCTCATAATTTACCCTCAGATATTCCTAAGTTCAATGGAAACCCTGGTGAAGATCCATCGACTCATGTAATGACTTATCATTTATGGTGTTCATCAAATTCCCTAAATTATTATTCTGTTCGACTACGTCTTTTCCAACGAATTCTCACAGGTCCGACTGCAAAATGGTATATTGAATTACCTAGGGGTTCTTTTGATAACTTCACTACATTAGCTACTGTCTTTTTGACCCTTTTCCAATTACCTATCAAATACAAAACTGGAACGGAACTCTTGACCAACTTCATACAAATCAACGCTACTCACATTTCTGATCATATTCATGAGTGTCGTCGATGTCAACGAATGGTTAAGACATTTGTTCCTGATCAGATACTTTCTGAATGGTTCATTAAGTCTCTGTTACCATCTACAACTAAGGATGTAGCTAAGGGTGGTGTCGTCATGGAAGAGCAAGTTATCGCTTGTGCCCAATATTTAGATTTCATTTACACTCAATCTGGCACACTCTATGAGAAAATTCCTAATGTGCCACGATCTAATTTCAATGTTCCTCCTTAATTAAAGGACTCTCATGCTAGAGACGGCTTGATAGGCACTATAAACACACACAACACTACTGCATCTGATCCTGCTCCTACTTTTGAAATTAATGATGTGTCATTTGATAAAGGAAAAAGTGATAAGCAACCAGGAAGTAACAAAAAGGGAAAATCAAAGAAAAAGAAAATGTCTAACCCATAGGAAAGATCATCTGATCAACTGTCTGGATCTCGAAAACCTCGTTATCCATGCATAATCTATAATGAGGAACACTTTTTTAGGGATTGTCCTCGCTGCGCTAAAGTCTCGAAAATTTTTAAGACTTCTAATGCATCAGTTGTGTTGACAGACCCATTTCCAAATCCAGACACTAATATGGTTGCTAAAGAAACAAATCCTAGTTCCCAAGTGTTAATGTTATCCATCGCAAAACCTTAAATTGATATTTTGGTGTCAACACATAATAAATATTATGGTAGTCATGCAAATGATCAACCTACTACCTCGACTACGAATCCGTCTACGGAATCAGTACCGCCTCCCGTTATTCCTGAATTTACAATTAAGCCACCAAAGGGAGTAATTCATAAATCAACATATAATCCTCAAGCAAGAGCTGCACAAAATTATAATATAGTTGAAGATTTGGCTCAATCCCCTTCAGCTATGTCTGCTCTTGAGGTATTACAAAATTTTCCCTCCCATAAACAGGCTTTATTATCAGTCATTGGTGGAATTGATCCAAATGATTCAAATCTTGTCGTCTTTAATCATACAGGAAATGTACTGAAACTAACAGCAGAATTGGCATTCTCCATCGAAGTAAATGTTCACAATCACCTTGTTCATCGCACTATTATTGATGAGGTAGCATCTATGTGCATAATGTATCTAGATTGTTGGAAGTCACTTGGCTTGCCACGCTTATCTCAATCATCAACAACGTTGAAGGCTTTTGATGGACGTACATATAAACCTTGTGGTATTATTAATAACCTGAATGTTGAACTAGGGGGAAAAATAGTAAATATTGATGTTGAAGTTGTTGACGAACCACTTGACTACAATATTTTACTGGGAAGACCATGGATATACGCAATGACTGCCATTGTTTATACATATTTTAGAATGATTTCCTTTCCACATAAAGGTACTATCACAGTCATTAATCAACTATCCTTATTTGCCTCCACTTCGCATGTAACTGGAAGCATTCTGTATGTTCACTTACCCCAACTCAAAATTCAAAACATTGGTGTAGGACTCTTAAAGGATTCCACTCTTATGGGAACCTTTGCATTACCGCCACCTGCGATGTTGACAGAAATTGCAAGTATAGAGACCTGCTACATGATCTCTTCCACTCTATCTGGCTTAAGGGAGAGTATGGGTGATTATAAAATTTATACGTTGAATGAATTTTTACCGCCTAACCCTATTGAGCTGGCATAGCAATCAATCTATTTGGCTTGGGTGAAAAATCCGAAATCGGCGTCACTGAGTGTTTGGGTTGATTGTTCCTTGGATTTTGGTACTCCATCTGATCCATTTTCCTCAAAATTTTTGACAGATGAAAATATATTGGAAGCAATGATGGCAGAAGGAGAACCATGGGAAGTTTATCGTCATTGTTCCCATCTTCCTGATTATGAAGAAACCCATATAAGTGAACTATATTACCCATCCATTCAAAATTTATTTTCAAATTCTTTACCAATTAATGCAATCGATTCTGACCGTAATTTGTCAAATATAGAAGAGATGATTTATATTGACATTTCGACCAAACCTGGCGTTGTAAAAAATATTCATGTTGGTATATCTTGTTCTCCATTAGAACTTGAATCGTATCGCTCTTTATTTCATGAATTTCATGATGTATTTGCTTCGTCTTACAAGGAAATGCCAGGCATAGATACTAGTATAGTTGAACACACTATTAATATGTCTCCTGA
Organism: Pinus albicaulis; assembly: GCA_034641835.2. NCBI lineage: Eukaryota > Viridiplantae > Streptophyta > Pinopsida > Pinales > Pinaceae > Pinus > Pinus albicaulis. The sequence goes on from CM076570.1 coordinate 1,270,688,712, forward strand.
TTTCAAACCGGTGTGTCAACGACTTCGTCCTGTTCACCCGAAGAAAGCCCCTGCCATCAAAATAGGAGTTGAAAAAATTTTGTGTGCTGGTTTCATTTACCCTGTTCTGGTAACTAAGTGGGTTTCCAATATCGTTCCTGTTATGAAAAATCAAGGAACCATTAGAGTGTGTGTCGATTATTGGGATGTTAATAATGCTTGTCCAAAATACAACTATCCTACACCCTTTACCGACCAAATTGTTGATTATTGTGCTGGATGAGAAATTTTTTCATTTATGGATGGCTTTTCTGGCTACAATCAAATTAATATCCGCGATGATCAACATAAGACAACATTTATTTGTCCCTGGGGCACATTCACTTACAGGAAACTTCCGTTTGGTTTAAAGAACGTTGGGGCAACTTTTCAGAGAGCAATGGATTATGCTTTCAATGACATCAAGCACATTGTTCAACCATATCTAGATGATTTACCAGCGCATTCACGAAATTAGGCTGAGCACTCGATGCATTTAAGAGCAATTTTCTTACATTGCTGACACTACAAAATACGCCTCAATCCACATAAATGTGTGCTTTGTGTTGGTTCTGGTCAATTGCTTGGATTCATGGTGTCAAAAGAAGGAATTCGAATAGACCCAATGAAGGTTGAGGAAATTCTTGATTTACCTGCGCCCTCAAATTTACTTCAGATATAGAAACTTCAAGGAAAGGATAACTTCCTAAGGAGGTTCATTCCAAACAACGCCGAAATGGCTAAAGGATTTACTCGAATATTGAAAAAGGAGGTTCCCTTCCATTGGGACCAAGTTACACAAGCTTATTTTGATGATGTCAAGGACAATCTTGTTCGAGCATCATTAATGTATCCTCCTAATTATCAAAATGATTATTTCCTATATATCTTCGCGGCTGAAATAACCATCACAATGGTATTGGTCCAAGTAGAAGATGGAATTGAACATCTGATCTATTATTTGAGTCATAGTCCCAATGATATGGAAGTTAAGTATTCTTACGTGGAAAAGCTAGCCTTGGCGGCTATTCAAGCTATCCAAATATTTCTCCATTATATCCTGCTCCAAAAAACAACAATAGTTTCGGATTGCAACCCCATGAATTACATCTTATCACGACAATTGCTAGGGGGAAAATATTCAAAATGGATTTTCATTTTTCGGGAATTTGATTTGGAATTCATCAAATCCAAGTCAAATAAGTCTTCAATTTTGGCTGAGCTTCTCTGTGACCTTCCCTCTGATAGTAATGCAACTACGTCAGAACCATCATTTCCAGATGAGTCTCTATTTCTGATCGGATCATCTGATCCTTGGTATGGGGATTTCATCATTTATCTCCAAACCCAAAATTTTCGACCTAATACCTCTCGCTCTGACCAGCGACGTATTCGATACCAAGCCAAATATTATCTGATCATTGGCGATACACTTTATTTTCGTGGTGTTGATATCATTTTAAGGAGGTGCCTCTCTCATGAGGAGGTCAAAAAAGTATTAAATGATTGTCATGCTGGGGCTTGTGGTGGACACTTATCTGGATATGCTACTGCAAAGAAGATACTCCATGTAGGTTACTTTTGGCCTGATATTTTTCAAGATCATATCCTCGCTGTCAGAAGTTGTCATGCTTGCCAAATTTTTTATCGTAAAATCCACAAACCGCCTACGCCAATGCATCATGTCATCTCTGCTGGACCATTTAAAAAATGGGGTATTTACTTCATGACCTATAACCCTCGTTTGTCCAAGGGGTATGGTTATATTATTTTCGCAGTCGACTATTTTATCAAATTTCCGAAGCAATGCCTACATTTAATAACATAGGACAAACAACCGCATTGTTGTTCTTTAATCATGTTATTGCACAGTTTGGGGTCCCATAGGCTATAGTTATAGATCAGGGAAAGCATTTTCACAATCACATGATGTCTGAATTAACTGCCAAGTTAGGATTGTCACATGATAATTCTACTCCTTATTATCCATAATCAAATGGACAAGTTGAGGCTATTAATAAAATTCTTAAACGAATGCTTCAACGAATGACAGGAGTTCGTAAAGAAAATTGGCATTTTATCTTGTACTCTGCCTTGCGGGCATATCGAACCTCGGTGAGAAATGCTACCGGATTTACTCCTTTCCAATTGGTATATGGACTGGAAGCTATCTTACCAATACAATGTGAAATATCATCATTAAAACTCACAATAGACTTGTTACCTCACACCTCAGAAGAAGAATCGTGTCTCCTTAACCTCATCCATCTAGATGAAACACGTTGTGAAGCCCAATTGGCCAACAAAGCGCATAAGAGACGTATAAAGGTGCAATACGACAAAAATGTCCAACCTCGTATCTACTCAGAGGGTGACTTGGTCCTTCTTTATGATCAAGAAGTTGATGTAATAGGTACATGAAAATTTGAGCCATTATGGCATGGCCCCTATATTATCAAAAGATTTCTTGCTAAAGGTGCCTACGAGTTAGTTGATTATGATGGAATTCCATTGGCGCAACCTAGAAATGGGTTGTATCTCAAACGTTATTATGCCTAATCATGAGCGTAGTAATATTTTGTATTATATTGTATATATTTTGTTGATGTGCATTCACTATCTTAATTTGTTTTTTAGATTTTCTTAACGTTAGTAATCCGCTTTACATTTCATCGCAGATGTCTGAATCTTCGAAACCATTTGTTGGATATGCTAATGGTACTAGTCGTAGTACACAAAATCTATCCTCTGCAGCGTGGGCCATTTTTGCTCCAAATGGCGAGTTAGTGAGTTTTCAAGGGATTTGTATTGGTACATCGATGAACAATATCGTTGAATATAGCACGTTGATCGAACTTCTCTTTGATCATATTTCATTTGGTATTAACCAAATAATCATAAGGTTATACTCACTACTTGTGGTACTACAACTTACTAGTGTTTATACTATTAGAAATCCAACACTTCTTAGATTGTTCCTAAGAGTTAGACTTTTGGAAAGACATTTTGATTTTATTCAATATCAACACATTTCCAGAAATTTGAACACATTAACTGATTCATTAGCTAATCAAGTTTTAGACAGACATTTGCAACATAGATAAAGTAAACATTCACATCATTGAATAGGATCGCACAATAAACATAAGAAAAATTCTGAAAATATATAGATAGATAGTTATAGGTTTTTACAAAATTTGTGCCCAAGACACATTGGTCATCTAACCTCAAAATGTATGCAAAATGTCATAAGTAAACTAGTGGTTCTCGTGATAACATGCTATAGACCTAGCAATTCTATGAAGCAACTGTTGAGATTGCAACAATATGATGAGCTTAGCTGAAAGAAGTCGCCTTCACTAAGTGGGCCCATAGGCTATTTTTTGGCGCAAAGTCTATTTTTAGACTATGTATATTTTTAGACATGTCAATCATGATTCTATGAGTTGCAGGATGCTATTTGTGGATGGTTGGTCAAGTTGGAAAAATAGATGGACTTCTATTTTTAGACATATTGGGCGGAATCTATTTTTATATTGCTAGTCTAAAAATAGATATGTCGAATATTATTAGCTCTTAATAATATTTGGACTATAAACATTATCTTATTCTCTTGGAGCACTTCAGTTAAGTGCACAGATGTGGCACAAGAGTTGACAGAAGGAATTACACTATTCCTGAGGGTTAAGTGGAGCTATTGCATGGATACTTCAGTTAGAACTCATGTGACAGAGTTTGGTGGAGTTATTGAGCTAGTTGATGGAGTTGTGTTCAGTTTAACTGAGTTAAACATAGTTGAGCTAGTTGTATCTAGTCTAACTGATTGATACACTAGTGAGAGTGGTGTGAATTAATTATTAATTAATTCAATAATTATTAACTCATTAATCAACTAAAGAATACACCAGTTAACTACAGTGCATGGACAGTTTCAGTGGAGACCAGTGAAGAGGTAGGTGAAAGAGCAGTGTGACTATACTGTTGCATGATTTGCAACAACCAGTGATTGGAGATTCCAATGAGGATTGCGTAGTCAAGGCTAGACCAATTCAAGTTCATTCAGAGCCATTCTTCAGCAGGGATTGCGCAGTAGAGGTAGGCTATCAGGTGGCAGAGATTGGAGCATGTGATTTTCTAGATCGGGGCTTGATTAGTGTGTAGCAATTGGAGATTATACTGAGAGCTTGTGAGGAGCTTTGTATAATGATTGTTACATGATCTCTATGACATATAATATACAGATAGTTGGGGGTTTTCAACTTTAATCTTTCCCATAAATACTGTGTTCATATGTGTGATTGTTTATGGTTTTAATGTGCGCATGCGATTGTTTTTATTTCCGCAATTAATGATCAATGGTAGATGAGATTCTGTATTGTGCATGAAGTTAAAATAGTGTGTGATCAGGAGAATCTCGGTGAATAATATATCAGTTATTCAAATTTCTACATGGTGTTAGAGTGATATTGATCATTGGAGCAATTGCAAAACATTGAAGCGGTTGAGTTTTGTGCTGGTGGAATTCGAATTTGCAGCAGTGTTTTCTTGGTGTCGAAGTTGAGTTGTCTTTCAACGGATTGTGATTGGAGTATGCCCTTGAGGGCAGCTCGAATTATATTGCATGGAAGGACAGGATGGAGGTGGTGCTAGATGACAATGGGTTGAAGGAGTTCATAGATGCAGAAATTCCAAAACCTGCTTCTAGCGATGCTGCCGCACTTGACGCATGGCAAAAGAAGATAGCAAAGTGTCGAAGAATTCTGTTGGAAGGTGTAAAGGATCACATAGTGTCCAGCCTTCATGGTAAGGCTTCTCCATTCTTGATGTGGAAAGTGTTGATAGACTTATTCCAAAGCAAGAGCGACCAGAGGAAGTTGGCGCTCAAGGATAAACTCAGGAACATAAAAATGGAGAAAGGCGACAGTATGCCCAAGTACCTCACGAAGTTCATCCAATGCAGGGATGAGCTGGGAAGTGTGGGGGTGATTGTAGATGACGAGGACTTGGTGAGCTTGGCTCTCCTTGGGCTTCCGAAGAGTTGGCATTCCTATCAGGACTCTGTCAATGGTCGGGAGAAATTGCCAGGATGGGAGCGACTTTGGTTGGATCTTGTGCAAGAGGAGATAAGGCAAAGTACCAGGGATGGATCTTCATCAAAGAAATCTGATGAAGAAAATTGCGCTTCGGCTGCCAAAGAAAGGAAGGGGAAGAGCAAGAAGAATGCTTCTCAATCCAGTGCGAAAGGCAAGAAGCAGGACATGTCCAAGGTGAAGTGCTTTCACTGTCACCAACACGGACATTACGCCACTAATTGTCCACAGAAGAAGAAAAATAAGCAGGCTGCTGGATCTGCAGCTGGAGAGGCCTTAGCCTCGCAGTTTGAGCTAGATTTTTCACTGATCGCATGCTTGGTCTCAAGTGTGATGGGTTCAGTGTGGTTTCTTGACAGTGGTGCGTCTTTTCACATGACAGGAGATCGAGATTTGTTTATTGATCTGGATGAGAAAGATCTTGGAGTGCACATTGAGATGGGTGATGATGGTAGATACAGTGCGACCGGTATCGGTACCATTTCCTTTGAGAGGGAGTCTGGTAAACCCTTCGTATTGAAGTAAGTGATGCATGTTCCAGGATTGAAGAAGAATCTTATCTCTGTGGCGATGTTAGAAGACAAGGGATATGATGTTGTCTTTAGCAAGGGAAAGGCTTTCTTGCGCAGTAAGGCAACTGGTGAGACCCGGAGGATAGGGGTTCGAGTTAAGAACCTTTATCAATTGCAGGTAGATGGCTGCGCAGCAATGGCAGGCAAGGCAGAAGGAGTGGTGAGCCGGGATGATGACGAGTTGTGGCACCGGAGATTGGGCCACCTTCACCATGGAGCTTTGAAGATACCGCAGCAGATTTCTACTGGGCTTCCTAAAGGCACTCTTGCGCAGTCAGATCAGTGCAAGGGGTGTACCTTGGGAAAATTTGTGAAAGCCACCTTTCACGAGAAGGATAGTCGCACCATGACGATCCTTGAGAGAATTCACACAGACGTGTGTGGACCTTTCTCAGTAGCTTCGACAGCAAAGCACAGGTATTATGTGATATTTGTTGATGATTTTTCTCGAAAGTGCTGGATCTTCTTCATGCAGAAGAAGAGCGAGACATACTCAAAGTTCTGTGAGTTCAAGGCACTGGTTGAGAAAGAATCGGGGAAGCAGGTGAAGGCTCTTAGGAGCAACAATGGTGGTGAATTCATCTCTGGTGAATTCAAGGACTTTTGCAGCGCAGAAGGAATTCGAAGAGAGCTCATAGCACCTCATAACCCACAACAGAACGGGGTTGCTGAGTGGAAGAACAAAACAATCGTGGGTGCTGCACGAGCGATGTTGCATGATCAGGGCCTACCCATTCACTCGTGGGCGGAGGCATGCAATACTGCAGTATATGTGCAAAACTGTTGTCCTCACAGGATACTTGGCATGAGTACACCCGAGGAGGCGTTTTCTGGTAAGAGGCCTGATATTTCCCATTTGAGGATTTTTGGTTCACCTGTTTACATTCATGTGACTAAGGATGCCAGGAAGAAGCTAGAGCCAACTGCAGAGGTTGGGATATTTGTGGGGTACACTGATACACCCCACAACTATCGTGTGTATTTTCCAGACAGTCGCAAGACTATTGTGCGACGGGATATCAAATTTCAGGAGGAGAAAGCCATGCAGTGTTCGCTTGAGAGGGAGCCACACTTGCATGCAGATGAGGAGCTATTAGTTCCTAAGGATGAGCTTCCGGATGTGGATCAGCCACAAGAGGAAGTTCAAGGAGTGGAAGAGACCACTCATGCAGCGCCAACCATCAGAGGGCGCAAGCGCACTACAGAAGCTGAGCAACTGGCTCAAGATGCAGAGAAGGTTGTAGGACCACCTACAGCACAGCGCAGACAGAGACAATCACCGGACCGGTACACTGGATACATGGCTCTTGTGAGAAAATGTGTCGTGACAGAGCCATCCTCTTTCAAGGAAGCTGTGGAGGACCCCGCATGGGTAGATGCCATGGTGGAAGAGTATGATTCGATTGTCAGAAATAGTGCATGGGAGATTGTCCCGAGACTGGAAGGGAAATCAATGGTGGGTTCGAGATGGATCTACAAAGTGAAGCAGGCAGCTGACGGGAGTGTGGAGAAGTACAAGGCAAGATTTGTTGCCTGAGGCTTTTCACAGATAGAGGGGATCAATTATGAGGAGACCTTTGCACCTGTCGCAAGGTATTCTTCCATAAGGACGATTCTTGCTCTCTCAGCGCAGATGGGGTGGCACATTCATCAGATGGATGTGAAGACTGCGTTCCTCAACGGAGTCATTGAGGAGGAGGTGTACATAGAGCAGCCCGAAGGTTTCGAGATCTTCAGCAGCGAGTCGCATGTGTGCAAGCTCAAGAGAGCGATGTATGGGTTGAAACAAGCACCTTGTGCTTGGTACACACGGATAGACAGTTATTTCACCGGACTTGGATTCTCCAAGAGTGAGGCGGATCCTAACCTATACCAGATTGTGGTGGAGGGTAAGTTGCTGATCATTGTACTTTATGTAGATGATTTGATTTTGGCAGGTGATGAACTGTTGATACACTCATGCAAGGCTGATCTTGCAAAGGAGTTTGAGATGAAGGACTTGGGCCTCCTTCATTATTTCCTGGGATTGGAAATTTGGCAGCGCAGTGATGGACTGTTTGTTTCTCAAGGCAAGTATGCCCAGGAGATACTGGAGAATTTCAACATGCATGGCTACAAGCCTGTTGATACTCCTCTTCCTGGTGGATGGAGGAAGGAGGATGCTACTTCGGCAGAGGTAGTGGATGCCATTGTTTATCGACAGTTGGTGGGGTCGCTTATGTATCTGGTCAATACACGACCCGACATATGCTATGCTATTAACCAGCTTTCACAAGCTATGGTTAAGCCTACCAAGCTCTTTTGGAAGGTAGGCAAGCATGTATTGAGATATCTCAGAGGCACATCGGGATATGGATTATGGTACAGACAGTCGGATGAGGTGAAGATGTGTGGCTTCACAAATGCAGATTGGGCAGGGAGCCCAACGGACAGAAAGAGCACATCTAGAGGGATTTTCAGTATCGGGTCGATAGCATTTTCTTGGTACAGCAAGAAGCAGAGATCCGTGGCATTCAGTTTAGCAGAGGCCGAGTATATGGCAGTGAGTTTGGCTGCATGCGAGGCTATATGGATGAGGAAGATCCTGGTCGGGTTGTTCGGTTCACACTTAGAGCCTACTGTGATTTATTGTGATAATCAGAGTTGCATCAAACTCTCGGTTAATCCAGTATTTCATGATAGATCTAAACACATTGACATTTGGTATCATCATATCAGAGATTGTGTGCAGCGGAAGATCATGTTACTTTCATACATTCCCACGGAGGATCAGGATGTTGATATCTTGACGAAGGCGCTCACCAGGAGCAAATTCGAATACCACAGAGGCAGGATAGGGGTGGTAGATAATCCTTATATTTTTGAGAGGGAGTGTTGAGATTGCAACAAGATGATGAGCTTAGTGGAAAGAAGTCGCCTTCACTAAGTGGGCCCGCAGGCTATTTTTGGCGCAAAGTCTATTTTTAGACTATGTCTATTTTTAGACATGTCGATCATGATTCTATGAGTTGCAGGATGCTATTTGTGGATGGTTGGTCAAGTTGGAAAAATAGATGGACTTCTATTTTTAGACATATTGGGTGGAATCTATTTTTAGATTGCCAGTATAAAAATAGATATGTTGAATATTATTAGCTCTTAATAATATTTGGACTATAAACATTATCTTATCCTCTTGGAGCACTTCAGTTAAGTGCACAGATGTGGCACAGGAGCTAACAGAAGGAATTACACTATTCCTAAGGGTTAAGTGGAGTTATTGCATGGATACTTCAGTTAGAACTCATGTGACAGAGTTTGGTGGAGTTATTGAGCTAGTTGACGGAGTTGTGTTCAGTTTAACTAAGTTAAACATAGTTGAGCTAGTTGTATCTAGTCTAACTGATTGATACACTAGTGAGAGTGGTTTGAATTAATTATTAATTAATTCACTAATTATTAAATCATTAATCAACTAAATAATACATCAGTTAACTACAGTGCATGGAAAGTTTCAGTGGAGACCAGTGAAGAGGTAGGTGAAAGAGCAGTGTGACTATCAGTTGTGACTATACTGTTGCATGATTTGCAACACACAGTGATTGGAGATGCCAATGAGGATTTTGCAGTACAGGCTGGACCAATTCGAGTTCATTCAGAGCCATTCTTTAGCAGGGATTGCACAGTAGAGGCAGGCTATCAGGTGGTAGAGATTGTAGCATGAGATTTGCTAGATCGGGGCTTGATTAGTGTGTAACAATTGGAGATTGTACTGAGAGCTTGTGTGGAGCTTTGTATAATTATTATTACATGTTCTCTATGACATATAATATACAGATAGTTGGGGGTTTTTAGCTTTAAGCTTTCCCATAAAATACTGTGCCCATATGTGTGATTTTTTATGGTTTTAATGTGCGCATGCGATTGTTTTTATTTCTGCAATTAATGATAAATGGTAGATGAGATTCTATATTGTGCATGAAGTTCAAATAGTGTGTGATCAGGAGAATCTCGATGAATAATATATCAGTTATTCAAATTTCTACAGCAACCACATCCAGCGGTTAGGAACCCCAATAGTGTGTCATTGCAATTGCATAGGAAGCTTTTCATTCTGGCAATCCGGAATTCCGAAGATCAAACCCTCTATGTGTTGTCGTAGCTCAATCAGAGTCTCAACCATATCAAGGTCCTGAAGGACTGATCTCTCCAACAACCCTCTCTGTTGGCTCATCTGCTTCATGTACCGGTTGAACAAGACCAACATCTCCATTACATCAAACATTTAGTTTATTCTTGGGAAATCATCAAAAACACAAAATGATTGTATAAACCTTAGGGAAAAAAAAACATGGTTAAAAAATTCTTACCCATTGCACCCCATTGAGGGCCTTCTTGTAATACTAAATCTGGATCTCCATGGAAATCAACTCCTGCGTATGTGTAATCATCAATGGTGACAATCTGTCACTGGAACCAGGAAAATAATGTAGTAGAGAAAATAACTGTTGACTGACCTGCATGTTGACCCATGAGTTCGACCCATCTTTGCATCTAAGGATCTCTAGTTCTAGTAATATCCAGCGTCACATGATGTGGCTGCATCAATGGAATCTGTTCTAAATCAAAGGAAATAAGGATAGAACCATAACTGAAATTTTTCTTCTTTCCTCCTTTTTCTTTGTTCAAATGTTCCTTTATCTGAGATAGAACAGCTTCAGACCAGTTGAACACTGTCGGCTCTAAACACTCTAGCGCATACTACATATACGATCTATTCACTACATGTAGTGTTACGGTGCCATCAGGTTTAGCGATCATGAAAAGGATGGTTCTCAAAGGCAAATCTCTTACTTTCCAGATGTTGATTTTTCCATCTTTGCTAGGTTCTACCCCTGGGTAGAAATACTGCAAAATATAATCCCTCACCGTCTCTCCTCGAACGGTAGACCCTGAGAGTGATATGGGCAAACCTCTCCTTGAAAAACCTATGAGAAAATACACATCCTCAATAGTAATAGGAACCACTTGGTTCTTAATATGAAATGCCTCTATTGCCGGATCCCATGCCTGAACTAAGAACTCGAGAAGCTTTATTTTTTGCCTCATTCCTAATAATTTGAAGTACTTTAGAAGTCCACAATCTCTTAGGGCTCTCACAGTACCTGGGTCATTCGAGGCAATCATATATTTTTCTTCATGTTCTCTTTCTTGCCAGGTAATCGTCATTATAATCCGATGGAAACCTGAAACATAACCAAGATATCCATTAGATTCCATTCATTGCAAAAACTAAGCAAATTTTGGGCAATAAATGAAAACCAAAAACTTGATTTGCACCCAACGCACTCCCAGACATGAGACAGTGCTTTGCATATGTAGGTATCCTTCACTGTACCTGCTATGCAATGCAGTTTTCGATATCCAAGGGTGTGTTGCCCTCTTTATGAAAATAATTTACCCTAGGGGCCTTAAAACCCTAAAAATTTGCAAAATTTGAAAATGAATTGATTACCAAAAGAAAGAGGAAGTTCATGGCACTAACCTAGATCAAACGATGATGAAATCCGTCCACAGAAACCACTGCAATCAATGACTGAAGTTTGGGGGAAAAATCAAGTTCAGAGCTCCAAAATGCAAATGGTAACTATGGAATGGTAAAAATGAATAGTAAAACTGCTTTTAAATAGTCATTTAATTGTTTGCAAGTTAAATTTATTGTTATGACTATAGTTTTCTTATGTTTTTATCATGAAACATGTATTTTTAATCCGTTTGATGTTTCTCTGAACAAGAAATACAACTGATGAATAGATTAGTCGTGTAGATTTATTAAATAATGATTTGACCACAAAGCATGCTTTTTCTCTTTATTTTTCAAGCTTTCTTAAAAATGAAAAAGGATTTGAAGCGCACTTTTATCTCTTTTTCGAGCTTCGATAAAAGTGAAAAAGGAACTCTTGGAGTCTTCTTTCAGCTCTTTTCAGACTCTGATAATGTGAAAAGATTGCCGAGCACTTCTCTTTTCGAGCTCTTAAAATTAAATGAATTGATATCTACTCAATATAAGTTTAACCCTTTTCCGGACTGAGATATATTATTTATGAAAAAGGAATACCGTTGGTTAAACATGACCAAAGAGCTTCTCTTAGGTATTATTTTACACTTTTCTGGATCTGAGAGACAAATTTATGAAAAATTGATTATGGAGTTATCTTTCATCCTATTTTTCAGACTCTCTAAATATGAAAAAGGACTGAGCTATCACTGTTGTTAAGCTCGTTAAAACATAAAATAGTGACGGGCTTGTCAATCATGGCAAGAATCGAGTTTTATTCATCGCTAGACTCGTTAAATTATTAAATAGCGATACTTTATTCACCCGAAGGGTTGAATTATAGATCAATAAAATGTTATCCTCCTTAATCTTGTTAAAAAATAAAGAGGTACTAGTCAACAAATGACCAAGGAAAATTTGGGAAAAACGAGCAATCTTTTCTTTATGGTAGCAAGTCGCTCTTGAACATGACACTTCCTTCACTCCATGTCTATGACTGTTTGGGTTGGGTAATCATCTTGACGGTTCATTCACACCTATGGTTCATCATACCTTCACTTCGGTTTTGGGTCAATGCTGCCAACTCATCACAGTGTCGCCGATATGTTCAAGAGAAGTCATCCAGTGACATACCTCATCCTTATGAAATACTCATAAACCTTCATTCTCATGACCGTCATCCCTAAAAATTGCTATATCAAGTCATACCCTTGTCTCCGAAATCAGTAACTCCAGTTTTGCAATAAGGTGACTTCCTGACGACAACAAATTAATATCCAGGAAGTTCACTTAGAAACATCAAATTCTAGTACCATGAGGCTTGTTACAGCATCGACAAGATCCTCGCTTCCGGACCATTGACCAAAATATTTTGTTCGGCATTCGACATCAAATCATCTATTCACACCTCAAGAAATGTACTACAGTACCTTGAGGGCCATTGACATTAATGGTGGTTCTCTTGCATTTGTTAACAGCTCACATTATTGGCTGGTAATCAAACGATGTCTTTCCATGTTCAACTACAAATCATATATTCGCATGGCTATACTTGTACCCGAATGATCGAGTGAAAGAGATAAGAAGACCCCAGATCTAGTTTCATCCATCTGGGCTGCGATTTCAAGATTGTTGTACACATCATCTGTACGGTGAATTTACATACAGATCGTCATCCAAACATGGGCCTATATCTATAGGCATGTCTAAATTGGGCAACATTCCAATGAAGACAACTTTCTGAACTATGTACATGTTATTAGATCATTTTATGTGTTGACTATGGGAATGCTTAACCTCAACAATTATGATCACATAGAGGATATATCATAATGAAATGTATTGTAAGATTGCTACAGGTGACCACTCCGCTTTGTTTCTACGCCCATCACAATATAAAGCATATCAATTGGAATGTTATTGTTGTTATTATTCCAACTTCATGCTTTAGGGGGTAATTTTTATAGGTCAATTTGGGCACCATTCCCAATGACTTGGTTAGCTAGAAATCATCTACAGGACCAATGATTGTGGGTCTATCATTCCCTTTCATTTCAAGTTGCTATATGCCCTAAGACAAGAAGAAGACAAATCAAGCAAGACTTTCATCAAGCAAAGGTATCCAAGGTTTGAAGCTTAGTATATAACATGTGAGAGCTCACCAACGCTGCCTCTAAAGGGACTAAGTGCGTTGGAAAGATAGGTAGCCCCATGTAAGGCTGTTATGCAAAGCACATCCTGACATTTTAGTGTGAGTTGGTCATGATGGGAGCGAAATTATCATTGTTCCAGAATATCCACTTGGCCAGTGCCTTCTAGAAGGATTCACATGTGTTAAGCTTCGGATCCAAGTGTCCATTTGACATCTACATGAATGGGAACATGTCTTGCCTAATATTGGAAATTCATTGATTGAGAAACTACCTTCAATTCATCTATAAATTGAGTATGGATTTGAGTGTTTGAGAGAGAAGAATTTGAGTAGAGAAATGTTGGAGGATTTTCAATTAAGAGCTTAGTTTTGTGTAACTGCTGGTGGATATGCTTATGCTATGATGTGGCTGTAGGATCAATGTTGGAAGGGTTACTTCAGATCAGTCATTTGATTGTAACCTCACCTTCTATTATCAATAAATAATGCAGCTTTTTTTTCCCTATATGCATCTGTATTGGCTTTGATTTTCCATGTTGTAAGATCTTAGTTGATGTATATGGTTTATGCTTAACTGATTTAGCTAACTAACTTGAATAGACATCTATATTATTGCATAGCCTGTTGTTTCACTGTTCTTTCTTGTAGGAAGCATTCTGCCACAAACCACTTGAATTTGAAACTGCAACGGAAGTGAAAAAAAGGAGCCATTTGGAAGCGACTGAACAAGTAAGTGTCCAAACCTCTATGTGTGTTTATTCTGAGGTAGGAAAAATGGTTGTGTAGTCCTTCACCTGTTGTTATAGACTAACACTTGTCTAGGGAAGCATGTTTTATCCATAATACACAATTATTCCCAACACTTTTGATGCCTGTGATGATCTAATTGGCCAAGTAAATGATTGACGAATGGATCTGTAGTCAGAAAAGGCTTGGACAAATTAAAATGCATAAAATAAAACTCAGAAAATTGATTTTGTTTTAAAAATTCGGAGCTTGATATTTGCTAAATTTTAGACCCAATAAATGATCAAATATAGAAATGAAACAAATTCATAAATATTCTCCATCATTTTATCTATCTAATGAGCCGTCCTGGGCCTCATTTGGCCAAGTAAAACTCCATTTATGAGCTTCCAAAGTTGGTATATCAAAATTTCCAGAATTTTGGAATTTCTGTTACTTGGGCCAAAAATGAGAATTTTAATTAATTTCTAATACTAAATTAGATTAATGTTATTAATGTTATTAATGCTAATTAATTACAATTATGTTATTAATCTTAATTTATTATAAGCATAAATCAATTAATAAAAATAAATGATTTAAAATTTATTTAAAATATTAATATATTATATTAATATTATAATTTATTTATATTAAAATTATAATTAAATACTATAATTAAAATATAAAAATTATAATAAAATTATAATATTTGTTATATATTAAATAATTAAAATTTTAAAACCAAAAATCCACGAGAGAGAGAGAGAGAGGAAGAGGAGTGGAGTGGAGTGGAGAGGTGAGTATTAATATTAAGAGAGAGAAGGGATAAGGGAGGAGAGGATCATGAGGTAAGCGAGAGTTATAAGGTGGAGAGAACATGAGGTGGAGGGTTAATATATGTTATTTGTGATATGGAGTTCATTGCATATCGCAAATAATGTATGATCACAAATTTTCAATACGAACCTTAACTCCTTTGCGATGCGAAAAATGTTTCGTGATGTGAATTTTTTTTGCGATGCGAAAAATGTTTCGTGGAGGGTGAGGTTACAGGAGGTGAAGTGGGGCCCACGTGGATTAACCATCCTACATTTTGGACTTCAAATTTTGCAATTTTTGGGTTTTGATTTTGGAAATTTGCTTTAAAATAACAAGTGAAGTAAATTACCAAGATCTAAAAATGTGTTCTAGTTAATTATGCAATTTAGTTGGGTCATTTTGTAGGACCATTAGCAAAAATTAAAAGAATTAGTAAAAATTAACTAAAAATTAATATTTACAATAAAGACTATTTTAACTACGAAAATTGAAATATCATACACTTTATACATTTTTTAACTCAAGCAAGAAAATGATCAAAACTTTAAAGGAGTGCCATTTACAAACTGGTTGACCAAATGGAGTGAAACAAGTATCATTGGAAAGCTTGTGAAAAAAAAGATTCAATAAAGCATTCAAAACAAAATTCTGAGTAAGATAAAAAAATGACAAAAATGTAGGATAATTAACTTAATCAAAATCCTAAAAGGTGCTTAGCCAAAAAAAATTTAGAAAGGGTCCCCATTATTTGAAGTACATAAGTAAAAAATGGGGGGTTGTGTTTTACCACAACATACTGGTAAATCAAGAGAAGTTGTACCCGATCAACAGATTAGACCACCTTTCCAGGAAAATTATGTTGAAAGTTCACAACAACATGAATAAGACCAGGACACCCAGATAAACTTAATGGGAGTAAACAATGAAGATGTCATTTTTCTTACCCAGGAAGAACAAGAATCGTACATGTTACAACAATTACAGTTAGAGTCTAGAGAGTCCTTTGACTACAAACAAGGCTATGAATCTGTTATCTACGAAGTTCATAAATAGTATAGCCTTAGAAGCAAAAAGAACACAGAGGTTCCTATTAAGAAATCAGTCCACACCCAAACTAAGAAAACAATAGAAGCTTATGTGACAAAAATTCTACAAATTCTCCCTAGAGAAACTCAAAAATTTTCCATCCCAAAGATTGTAGAAATCTTATCAACTGCTACTTAAACAGTTCCAGCCAAGGAAATTGAAAACAAAACATTTGACACACAAACTGAATTACCAAGTGTTGATAAAGAAGAGAAAAAAATGCAAACCACAATTGGTAAAAATGAAATGACTAAATTAGGCAAAACTCAAATGCCATTCATTATCAAAATTGAGATATCCGAATTAAGAATACTAGTTCCTTTAACAGAGCTGGTGAAAAATGACTTATACAAAGCACAAATTATTGAAACATTAAACATAGGTGAAGGTGAAGATGTTGTCAACCTCAATGATGATCAACCTGAGTTATTATTTGGTCCTAAAGTGAATGGAAAACATGAGCAAGGGGGTGTCCCTCCATTCTACATTAGCTAAAACATTCATGATAAAATCTTACACAATGCTATGTTGGATTCAGGAGCATCTCATAACTTAATGCCTAAAGAAATCATGGAAAAAAATAAACTTAGACATCACCAGACCCTACAAAGACCTATTCTCCTTTGATTCTAGTCAAGTCAAATGCCTTGGCCTGATAAAATATCTATGTGTAACTTTGTTTCAGTGCCCAACAAAGATTGTTATGGATATAGTAGTTGTTGATATCCCTCCCAAATATGGTATGTTATTATCTCGCTCATGAGGAGAAAAATTACAGGGATCACTGCAATTAGACATGTCATATGCTACCATTTCTATATTTGGTCAGAAAAGGAAGCTTTATAGATAAACCTTGATAAAATTCATGGTAAGTAGTTCAGAAAGACCACAGAATTAACCTATCTATTCTATGCATTCTAACCTAGACTAATTTATCTTATGTAATTCAGACAATGAAAAAGATAAAATCACAGTTGTAGAAGAGAAACACAAAGAAATCGATAGTGAAAATATAACACATGAGTCTATGTGTCATTTAGATTTTGATGGCTCTGTAAATAGATTAGGAATAGGAGCTGCAGTATGGATCTACAATTTAGAAAATGATCATTCAGAAGGACATGCTTACAGATCAAATGCACTAACAACATGGCAGAATATGAGGCATTAGTGCTAGGCCTTCAAATCATAAGAAAACTTGGGGCTAAAAGAGTTTCCATCATGGGAGACTCGAAACTCATTATAAAACAATTCAAGGGAGAGTACATTACAAATAACCCTAGACTTAGGTGTTATAGAGAAACCATCCTAGACTTGATAAGATGTTTCCTTGAGACTGACTTTGTTGTCATTCCAAGAAAGAAAAATATGCAAGCACATAGCTTAGCCACTTTTTCCAGCACATGTAGGTTACCCTTTTAGCCAAATCATTAGTACACAGCTAAGGTAAGACATAGCCCAATCATACCTAATAATTTAAAGTATTGGCAAATATTTTCACAAGACAACCAAATTCGTGATTTTATGATTTTTGAAGGAGAATTTCAAAATGGTAATATAGACACTAATTGTACATTAGATTATACCATAAATAATGATATAGATGTAAATGATGTAAATAAGATAGAATCAACTAGATTCACTAAACTAGAAATAGAACAATTAGAAAAAGTAGAAATTGAGGAATTAATCAATGATGAATCATAAGTTTTAAACCCCAAAGACAATAGTTTTCCTAAGGGATTAGCCCCACTAAAAGACCTCTTTGACTCCAATGATGTAGCTAGAAAACCTAAAATGGACCCTCTAAGGTCAGATATAGAGGAATGCAACATAGGAACAAAGGAGAATCCCAAGCCTATCAAAATATATAAGACATTACCTCTATCTGAAAAGTTGAAGTACATTAGCTTTTTTAAAGAGTTCCATGACATCTTTTCCTGGAGTTATGAAGACCTCAAATATTATGCTACCAGCATTATCCAACATAAGATACCAATTAAAGAAAATCAGAAGCCCTTTAAACAAAATCTAAGGAGAATTAACCCTGTTCTTATGGCATTAATAGAGAAAGAATTTGAAAGTATGTATGATGCTCAAATTATAGAACCCATCAGATATTCTGATTGGGTCTCTAATTTAGTCCCCACTAGAAAGAAAACAAGAGAAATCGGACTCTGTGTTGATTTCAGAAACTTGAACAAAGTATCACTGAAGGATAACTATCCCCTCCCTAAAATGGACCACATTCTCCAGAGGGTAGTAGGGTCATCCATAATTTCATTACTTGATAGATTTTTTGGATACAAACAAATCCTAATCCAACCTGAAGATCAAGCTAAGACTGCATTAACCACTCCCTGGGAACTTTCGTGTACTTGAAAATTCCCTTTGCACTAATGAATGCTGGAGCAACATTCCAAAGATCTATGGACATAGCCTTTGCAAAGGAGATCCATGAATTTTTAGTCATTTACCTAGATGATATCACAGTGTTTTCCAAGTCATATAATGAACATCTAGATCATCTAAGAAGAGTATTCATAAAATGCAAAAAGTTTGGCATATCCTTAAATCCTAAAAAGTCACTTTTCGGATTAGAATAAGGAAAAATTCTGGGACACATCATTTCAAAAGAGGGCATTAGAATTGATCCATCTAGAATAGAAGAAATCCTAAATATCATTCATCCTAGAAAAATTAGAGAATTACAAGCATTTTTAGGCAAAATATTTTTTCTTAGAAGGTTCATCTTTAACTTAGCGGAACTAATTAGAAATTTAAATAGCAAGTTAAAAAATGATTCAATACTTAATTGGACAGTAGAGGCTAAGCAGTCTTTTGAAGTAGTCAAAGAAGCCCTTACTAAAACACTTGTCCTCATAAGTCCTAATTTTAACATAGATTTTATAATTTTTTCATTTGTTTCAGAGCACACCATTGCAGCAGTCTTGTTGCAAAAGAACGATGAGGGCTATGAACAACCTATTGCTTTCTTCAGTAAAAATTTGAGAGATGCAACACTAAAGTATAATATCATGGAAAAACAAGCTCTTTCTTTAGTGAAAGCCACAAAATATTTCAGAGTATACATTCTATACTCTCACATAATAGCATATGTTCCAAACTCAGCTGTAAAGGACATTCTAACTCAGAATGGGCCTGATGGAAGAATAGGAAAATAGATTGCCACAACACTATAATATGACATTGAGATCAATTCTACAAAATTAATAAAAGGCCAAGGTTTGGCCAAAATCATGGCTGAATCGAACTATCAAACCTTAGATATAAATTTCATTGCTACCATAGATGATCAGGAAGAGATGGCGACTCCAAAAATCAGTGAAGCTTTCATAGATTCACCCTATGTTATAGGTCAATTTGGGCACCATTCCCAATGACCTGGTTAACTGGAAATCATCTCTAGGACCAATGAATAGGGTCTGTCATCCCCTATCATTTTAGTTGCTACATGCCCTAAGACAAAGAACAAGACAAATCATACATGTCTTCCATTTGCAAAAGTTTGCAAGATTTGAAGTTTATAATATATCATATGAGCACTGACCAACACTGCCTTTAAAGGGACTAAGTGCATTACATATGTAGGTAGCCCCATTCAAGGCTACTCTACAAAGCACTTCCCGACACTCATAGGTGCATTGGTCACATTGGGAGTGAAATTCTCATTGTTCTGGAATCTCCACTTGGCCAGTGCCTTCCAGAAGAGTTCACATGTGTCAAACTTCGAATCCATGTGTCCATTTGACATCTACAATATTGGGAACATGCCTTTCCTATTATTAGAAATTCATTGATTGTAAAACTACCTTAAACTCCTCTATAAATTGAGCACAGATCCTAATGCTTGGTAAGGAATAATTTGAGTAGAGAAATGTTGGTGGAATTTCAATTGAGGAGTTGATTTTTGTAACATGTTGCTGGAGAGATCTATGTTGTTATGAGGCTGGGATGCTGCTAGAGATGGTGACACTAAATCAATCACTGGGTTGTAACCTCCCCTTCTATCATTAATAAAGATTACTGCTTACTTTTCCACATATGCATATGTATAAGCTTTGGTTTTCCATATTATGAATTCTTATTTGATGTATATGGTTTATGTTTTATTGATTTAACTAAATAACTTGAATAGACATTTGTATTATTTTTATCTTATGATGTTTAGTGTTCATTCTTGTAGGAAATATTTTACACATCTAGCTGGAATTTGAAGCTACAGTAAAAGCGACAGAAGGAGACTTGGAAGTGCTTGGACTCCAAGTAAGCTTCTTAACTCATTTTGTGTGTCTATTTACAGTTAGGAAAGGTAGTCGTAAAGTATTTAATCTGTTGTTCTAGATAAGCACCTTCCTATGGAAGAATGTTTTATCCATAATACACAATTCCACATAACAAATTGGCGACTCCTCTAGGGAATTTACCCTTCATCCTAGGTGTATTTGCCTATGTTTATCTCTATTTATTCACCCAGTAGATTTTACTCATAAATAGTAGGCTTTTTGAAATATAAATTTTCATTTGAAGTGTGTTAAGCAGTTGTGTTTTTCATTGTAAACTGCACCCAACGCACTGTTAGACAGGACACAGTGCTTTACATAGTACTGTCTCCCATTCAGGGGTGCTTTGCAATGCAATGTCTCCCCTTAGAGACTATGTTGCCCCCAGAGACCATCCAAATTCCATTGAATTTATCATTGCATTTTTTTTTCAACTTGTTCTCTACTGTGCTTTGAAAAGCCTGAAACCTCATATTGACCAGTGACCTTATTTACTCCTTCCTCCTTTGAAAGATAGTTTGTTCAATGTTTATTTAAAGCGTTTTTTATTTATCATTGACGAATTAATTTCAAAGTATTTTCATTGTCACATTAGATTCATTTGCATTTGAAAAGGAAATTGTCGTAAATTCTTCATTTCCTGATAGGAGAAATTGTTGTTCAAATCCTCATTTTTTCTTCAAAAGATAAATTGTTGTTTAAATCTTCATTTCTCAAATGTAAAAAGGCATTTGTTTTATTGATTTGATGCACTTAGTTTCTTTTTCTGCATTCATAACATTAAAGGAACTGAAAATAAAAACCTGCATTTTCATATAGTGGATTGTGTGTTTTACAAAGGAACAATTAGGAAAGTTGCATTTTAGTTTGTGCTCTTTGATTTGTTTGCTCTCAAACTGATTTCTCTTTCCCTTTAGTAGCTAATACTTTCATTGAAAAAGCTAAAAGTGAAAAGTTTTCTTATCATTCTTAGTTTGAATTTTAGGAATTTCCAATACATCATCATGGTGAACTTTGAAAGGAAAATTGATAAACAAGATCAACTTAAAATTTATCTCAATTTACCTAACAAAGCATTGGAACCATAACAATAACATTTAGAGGGTCTAGGCTAGAGACGTGTTTCGGCATCGTAAAACATAGCATTTGTCCTTAATTTTCTACGATACATTATGAGTGTGATACCTCACTCCACGTACGTAAGTATATCATAGCTTGTCCACGTACTTTTGGGTATATCGAGCGGTGTTACAGTATGAAAAGTATAAAGGGGTGCTCTAACTATGTGGTTTCACATCAGACAACACTAATACGGAATTGGGCCTCCATGTACCTTTGCGTATATTTGGTGTTAGCCATCAGTATTTTTCACATGTTAGTGATGACTATATCTTCAGCTGAGTTTTCTAGAAAACTGATTTCCTTATGTCAATATGTCATCCAGAAAACCCTCCCAAAACTTTTTTTTCCTTTCTACCTATTCAGTCTACCCCTGGAAAAACTACAACCTCCTTGTCAACAATCCTATTTAACCTCAGCCTTATTGGTCTGCCCATCGGCTTTAAAAGGAAAATCCACATCTGTTTTAGAAGTCTACCCTATGTTAGGAAGTGGCGTTTAGGACATTTCACCTTTGGCAATCATCAAAAAGCCAGAAAAGCCCTCATCTGCAGCAGACCTACCATGACTGATCCCTTAATTTGCAAATGAAGTTGACAAACAGCCTTAAGTCACGCCACTCATATTCCCTAGGTCTCAGCACTGCATAAAGCCCAATCTCAAGCTGACTAGTAGGTTTTTCACTGTGTTCTATGGTTCTACAAAGACAGGAAATATATTTCAATCTCATGGAGTAAATGTTTGAGTTTACAGTTAGAGGAACATCTGCTTCTAAATGTATTGTGAGCCTGAGATGAAGCTGCAAAACAAAAGTCACTCATCAGGACCTTACAGCTCTTTCCAGCATGAAAATCACAGTAAGAAAAGGTCGCCACTATCTCAGCAAAATGGTAAATTGTCAAGGCCCAGAACCTCCTTCATTTACAAGCAGAGGGTTAGGGCGCCTCCTTCATACATAAGCAGAGGGCGCAGGCCAGAGTTGACTCAGAAGGCTGCAAAAGTTCAGGTTTGCCTTTACTGAAATAATGAAATAATATCTTCAGGTCTCATAAGTGTAATTGATGATCATAACAGGAATGGAGCTTGAAATATGCTGGCTCAAAAGAAAGTAGAGTTTGGTCTGATAAAGGAGCTCATCTCAAACTTTCAAAATCATGTGAATTGATGAAATGAAGAAAGGCATGTCATTGGTGAAAATTCCAAAGCATAAGTACCCTGTCTATCCACAAGATCAAATAGAACAGATGATAACCAATGCCATTACACAGGCAGGAGAAATTTCTTGGTTTTTCAAGAAAGCACTGACCTTCATAGTCACAAAGAGTTTTTGTCAAAGTAACAGGTCATGAGATGAACAAGCCAAATGATAAATATCTCAGCAACCTTAGAACAATGTCACTGTGGCTAGGTTTCCTTCTAAAAACACAGTGATGCTTGCAAATAGTGATGCCTAGATTGATGTTGTTCAAATGGTTTACTTACCACCACATTCAGAGAAAGGCTGTGTCTAACATAGTGGTAAAAGGGGCCTTCTGATACTTTACCTGATGAAGAGCCTCCTCCATATATGAGCAGATGGCCAAAATCATTGCAAGCTGTTGAAAACTGGTGAGTCCAAAAAGTGTAGGGAAAAGACACAAAGAAATTGAATAAAGGAAAGTGCTACTGTTTATGATATAAATGTATTGATCTCCCTCTTCAAAAAAGCTATCTGTCAACAGTCCATCCAGTAGAGAGGAGAAAATATTGAACATATTGTATGCTATTAGTGCCAAAGGAGCAGTTGATTTAAAAAGGGGTTAAAGACATTCCATGATCACCTGCCCAGAAATCTAAAGAAGGTCCTTTGAGTAAACAGTGAAGTAGAGTGTGAAAGCAAGCCATCAAGAGAGCACACTTACAGTCCCAAGGTAAGCTTGTGAATCACCTGGAAGCAGCAATCATCAAACACTTTGAAAGAACACAGGCTATTTTATGTTGAATAACACAACAATCGCCAAGACACAATGGTCATCATTCCAAAGGACAGATTCAGCACAAAGATACAGTATAGAAAGAGCAGTGGAAGGTTACCAAAAAGGAATAAAAGTCATTTCACAGATGAATGCTAGTGCTGGTGATGCAAAGACTTTGGTACTCCTGTCTCAAAGAACTCTCTGTCTGACTATACCTACAGTAGGAAAGGGGCAATATTGAACATATGTGTGCTACTGATACCAAAAAAGAAAACTGTCTCCTTGAGGAAAGATCAAGCAACAAGACAATGTCAAATACCAAATCACAGCTTTCAAATGTTTTGGTGCATTATGAAATAGCCCTTCCTTGCTAACAATCACCAAGAGGGGAAGCAGTGCACATATTTCAGTTATGAAATGGTTCTGTGGGCAAAAAGAGGTAACACAATGATCAGAGCAAAATAATGACTATGTATCAAAAGAGTCCTGTTTTCATATTGCCCAAGCTTGTCTTTTTAGATGGAGGAGGCGAGTGGTATTTAATCTAATAAACAGGCAGAGGAAGTTGGTTGTGATGAATTATCACTGTTTATATGTCTTATAACAAACCACTTGTTACCATTCCAGAGAGCAGATGTAGCACAGGACTGTGTGGAAAAGGGACCTGCAGACAAGACCTTCTAAAAACTTTGTCACCAAGAAGATTTCCCCTTTAAAGTTATTTTTCACTGTGTTCCAAAGGTTTTTTAGCCTGTGATCATTGTTGGATAGTTTAAAAGGAAGAAAGCACCACCTTTATTTTGAGGGAAAAAGAGCACTGTATACTACTCCTGCAAACAGAGATTTGAAAACCCACTGTAGGTAAAAAAATGAAGGAGTTGTCAAAACAAAAATGACTAATCACCTGTGTTATTGAAACACCGTAGCAGAAGTGGTGGTGTTGGTCGACTTAAATTGATCAAAGGTCAGAGCTCGGGGTTAAAGGGCGATATATATATGCAAATCACAAACCCACTGTTTGAAAAAAACAAACAGAGTTTAAAATTAATGTCAAATCCGAAAGGGTAAGTAACTGTTGGAGAGTTGGGGTGATATAGTAGCAAAAGGTAAATTATGGTGTAAGTTTTCATTTTCAAAAATCTGAAGAAGAGTCCATTCGCATCCAGCATCAAACAAGCAAGAAAGTTGGGCGA
Source organism: Pinus albicaulis (assembly GCA_034641835.2). NCBI lineage: Eukaryota > Viridiplantae > Streptophyta > Pinopsida > Pinales > Pinaceae > Pinus > Pinus albicaulis. The sequence continues at coordinate 1,270,713,285 of CM076570.1, forward strand.
AAATTCAAAAATTTGCTCTCAGAGGCGGCGCGACGTGCCTGGGCATCATTTTATAAAGGTTTTCAACGCCGGCGCGATGTGCCTATAGGTGGGCGCGACGTGCCTGTAGGTGGCCGCCCGACTGCACGACAAGTCGACCCGACAGCCTTTCTCCTGTGCGACGGGTTTGCTCCAGAGATTGCCGCGCCACTTTTTTAAGCTGTCCAGGATTTCTTACATCTTTTCAAGCGAGCATCCATCAATTTCGAGGTATTTTTACGAAATCCCATCAATTGCAAAGTGTTGATAAGTGACAAACATGTTTGAAAACCCCGGATCTTGCCATCTTTGCTAAAAACAAAAGCAGTTTTCCTACACAGTGAGATGAGGTAATTTAAAAGGGCCGAAGTTGTTAATGAGAGTTTAAACCTTGGAGGCAGGGTTATAGAATGTATTGGTGCATATCTCAAAACTCACAAGCTAAGAGTGTATTGTCTAAATTACTGTTACACTGATTCTTTCACCAAAGCTAAGTCTGCTCCTCCCTTGCACTGTATTATATCATTGTGGAGAATTGTTGACAAAGAGTTTTCTAAGGGTGGATAGGGCCATTTTTCCGGAGGGCAAAGTTTGTTGGTGGTCAAATCTAAACTTTGAAGGCAGAGGTATACAAGTGATGTTTTCTTAAAACTTCACAAGAAGAAGTGTCCCTCATAAATCACTGTGTATGGTTAACCTAAGTTTGCCCTCTTTCTTCACCTCATTATCATGTTGAAAAGCTGATTGACAAAGAGGCTCTAAGGGTAAATGTTACATTGAAGGGCAGATTTAATTGATGTTTTTCTAACTCTGGAGGCAGGAGTACAAAAGCAGTTTTTGTTCTCTTAAAAAACTTCACAAAAGAAAGAGGCCTTTTTTCGGAAAAACAGAGTTGTTAAGGTTTGAAATTAATATTGGAAACAGGGGTATATAGGTGTTGATGAACTATTTAAACTCACAAATTTGAAAATAGTTCCTGGCTGAAGCAGAGAGTGTGTTCTCTAAACCACTGTTGCACTTATCTTACACCTAAACTAAGTCTGCTTGTTCATTACACTACATTGTATCATTCTGAAGATTGTTGAACAGAGTAATTTTGAGGGTGAAATAAGGCCATGTTCTAGAAGGCACGGTTGTTGATGATCAAGTTTAACATTTGAAGCCAGAAGTACACAGTACACTGAGGAGCAAAGATTATTGATGGTTATATTTTGACATTAAAGGCAGAGGTACCAAAGTGGTGTTGGTTTCTCAAAACTTCACAAGTGAAAATGGCCACTGTCTAAAGTGCAGAGTGCTTGGTGATTGCATTTGATATTAAAACAGAGGTATAAAGGTGGTGATTAACTTCTCAAAAGTCACAAGTGAAAGGTGTTTTCCTTAAACACTGTGGGCTAATTTTTCACATAACCAAAGGGTATCCTTTCTTTCCACTGTATGGTCTCTACAGGAATCTGTTGACAGAGGTATTTCTCAAGGTGAATGACCTGAAAAGCAGGGTTTTTTAGATTGAAGTTTTGTTTTGAAAAAACAAATACCGGTGTTGGTTGATCCCTAGCAGACTCACCAAGGAAAATGATTGCTTAATACTACATACAGGAAATTCATACAGCATATTGTCTCATCTTTATTGATGGTTTTCTATTGAGGAGTTTGCATAGCTGAAGTGTATCCAGATTTGAAGGACTGTTCTTAAGAAGTGTAGAGGGGGCTTATTCAAGGAAGCATTGTTGCATTTCATCCAAACCACAGTGTCCATATCTGTCCAAACAGTCTGGTGGCCTGTTTCAATCCAGTAGAGCATTTCTCATATAGTGAAGGCAGTTTGCCTCTTCCAAAGCTTGTTTCAAAGTCAGAATGCCTCCAAAACGAGATCACAAAGGCGGACAACATAAGAGATATGAACCTATCTCCATAGAGGAAATCAATGCTCATCCCTCAGTGCTTTTCAATTTCCATGAAGTAGGTTGTCTTGATTTCTGTCAGAGGATAGAGGAAGTCAAGAGTTTCTCGCCACTTACACATTTGTGCGCTTTGAGATTCAAGGACAAACACTTCCAGTTAGCAGGTCTTGACTTCAAAATCTCCCCAAGGTATGTATCCAAGGCTACCAAGATCCCGTATCATGGTGAAAAGTGGTTTAAGCAAGCGCATCTTGATCTGGAGGATTATAAACCTTTCATCAAGCCGGAACATAGGGAGACCATCACTGCTATTTGTCCTTTCTCCTATCTTCTTGACAGTTATGCTCCGCTGATGAAAGCCATAATGAGATATTTCACTTGTGAAGGGAGGTTTAGCCAAATATTTGCCTATCATGTTCGCTTGCTGATGCATTTTACTAGAAGCAGGCAATTAAACCTTCCATACTTTTTGTCCAAAAGCATAGAGAAAATGGCAGCTACTGTCCAAAAGAAAGCTCCACCTCAGCAAATCCCTTCTCTCTTTCACCATTCCTTGATCAAAATCATCTTCTTACACCAGTTGGAGAAGAAAGGAGTTTCATGGGATTCATTCATTAGCCATGCCGATTTCGCCACTGTCCCTCCTGTTCATGTGTCTCCTACTCAGCCTGTCCATCGCCCAGTGCCTTTATCTAGTAGGCCTACCCCTAAAAAACTCGAGATGACCACTGGGCAGCCAAGTAAACAAGGAGAAGAAGAGGGCAGTGAGCCACAGGGAGAAAAAGAGGTTGATGAGCAGCAGCAGCCAGATTTTGAGCGACAGCAGCAGTTGGATATCATTGGACAGCAGCTAGAGGTTGATGAACAGCATCAAATTCAGGAAGAGGGACAGCAGCTAGAGGTTGATGAACAACATCAAATTCAGGAAGAGGGACAGCAGCTAGAGGTTGATGAACAACATCAAATTCAGGAAGAGGAACAACAGCAGACAGAGGTTGAAGAGCAACAAGTTGAGCAAACAATTGAAGCATCTTTTGAGCCACAAGCTGGACAGGATGTTGAGGAAGGACAGCAAGCTGAAGCTGCCTCCTTGACAGTGACCAAAACTATTCCTAAAAAGAGGAAATTGCCCAAAAAGACAAATTCTAGCTTGCCAAGGAGAAAGAGCGCTAGATTGGCCTTCAAAGGCAAAAGTGCAATTGGAGAAAGTGCCAAGCATGGAGGTAAATCAGCTATCATCCCTATCCCAAGCGATGACAGCGATAATGAGGCCCGCATCCTTGAAAACCTCCTCATTCAAAAAGAAGGGCAAATTGAGGTGTTACAAGAAGATCTTGAAAGGGCGAGAAATTTCAACCATTTCTTGGAGGTTGAAAACAAACAAATGAAGTATCATGCAGCCATTCATGAGGCAAGGGCCATCAAGTACAAAAAGGAGGCAGAAAAGGCGCAAGTAAGAATTGAAGAGCTTATTGGCGAATTTGATGATGAAGAGGAGGAGGACCAGCCTAGGCAAAAGAGGCCTAGAACCATCGGGCTTAGAAAAGCCTTGGAGAAACAGAAAGCTGAAGAACAAGCTCAATTCGAAGCTTTTCCTCTCACTACCCTCCTTGAGCGGGAAATTGAGGAAAACAAGGAAGCATGTCTTGAGAGGGCTAACCAGCATTTGGAAAAAAAGCTTGAGAAGGCAAACAGGGATCTTGAGCTACAGAGAAAGAGAACTCTCCACTTTCAGAAGCTAAATCAATTTGCCAGGCGCAAATTGAAGGTGGCACAAGAAAAATTGAAGAAATTGAAGGAGAGGCGCCTAGCACGGAAAGAAGAAAAAAGCACATCAGCCCTCGATATTTTGGCTTCAGCTTCGGAACATGTCTCTATGGACCCTTGAGGGTCATGCATGCCAATTTTGGGCCTGTTTCGAAAACTTTTTGTTTTTTGGCATTTTTGGGGTTTTCGCCAAAAACTCATAAATGCGCCATTTCAGTTTGATGAGTCGTCAAGGGAGGAGGGTGATACCAATGGATTCCACAATTTCATGAGCAGCTCTCCAGCGATTTTCAGGGCATTTGAAGATCATTCGCCCCTCCAAATTGGCGAAAAACAGCCTCATTTTGCACATTCTGCCCGCCATATCAGCAGCCTACTATTTTCTGGGTTTTTGCACACAGGTATAGTTTTGAGGGACTTTCAGAGATCAGATTGAGGTGATTCCACTTGCATTGGAAAGCAGACACAGAGAGCTTTCCAACGAGCCATCATGAGCCTCATTTTGACATCGGGAAGGCTTCCATTTGCATCCAGCAAGTCAGGGGACTATTTTCAGGCATAAATATGAAGTATTTTTGTAATTTTTGAACTCCAAAAATCTGCTTTTCCCAAATGTGCGTTAGGTTATTTTTATCATGGGAAAATCATGTAAAGTCAATATAATTTCCGTTTTTAGCAGTTTTTTAGATATTTTATGGGATATTTTGTGCCTTGGGCTTTGCAAAGCCTCAAGGACAAGTTTAGATATTTTGACATGGCCAATGGGATAGCTAGTTGCTCCATGAGGTTTTCCTCCCTCAAGCCTATTTATCCCATGGTTCTCATTGTAAATCAGAGGCTGAATTTGAGAGAAGAATTAATGCATTGGTCATATGAGCTTTGAAGAATACACTTGAGTTATGATTTTTGGACTGCCTCTTGGATGCTTTTGAGGAATGTTGAAGGCTTGTTGATGGATTCCTTGACATGGTAGAATGGTATAGTGCGTCTTAATGTGTTTTGTCTTCTAGTTTTCACTCATATTTCATTTTTCTTGCTGCTATAGATCAGTAAAGATTTATTTTGAGACATGCCCATGGAGGCACCTCAAAATCCCTGAATCTTCATAGCTTAATGTTTTCTTCTCCCTTAGTTATGCTAAAGAATTCTTAGCTGCTCTTTAGTAACCTAAGGTATTGTTGCTAAGTTTTATTCATCAGTTCCATGTATGTTGAGTAGGATGTATGGTTTGCCCTACCTACCTATCAGCTGCCCATAGTTCCGTCCATAAAACTTTCTCTTTGACTGATTTGTTGATCATTTTGTTGAACCAAGGAGGCCTAGTCCCGATCTAGCCCTTTGCCTAAAACTATGAAAACTTATTTTTCCAAGTGCCCAATGACTTAGAGACTATGTTTAGGCGTTCCGGCATAGTTTATGAGTTGTTAGTTTGTCTCATATGTTTTCCCCAAAGTCTGATAGCCTTTTCCCGAAGTTAGAGGGTCATATACCTCTATGTATGGTTGGAATGTTTGATTTCTTATGTATTAATTAGCTTATAGTATTCCTAGCATGATTAATGGCTTGCTATTACATGTTTATGTCTGCTATTAACTAGTTTGCACTTGAAATCCCTTGTCTTTCACCAACTTATTGTTCATTTAATCCATTTTTCCCGGAGATCCCTTCTATTGTGAATCAAATCGGCCCTACAGCAGCTTTACATCATCGCCTCATTAGCTTCCTTGACCTGTTTGACCCCATAGCCCAATTTATCTACATCTTGTCATCCAGTTTATGTATTTGATCAGTTTCATCCCTCACAAACTTAAAAACTAAAAAAACCAAAAACACACTTCATAACTAGCCTAATATCAGAACATCGCAAGTAAACACACCGACATCTTTTGCACATATAGAGAGAGCCCTCTCTGAGTCCAGGAAGGCTAGGTCCTTGGGCTCCAAAGCTTGGTTTGATGTTACATCGTCATTTGGCTAGCCAATCGGCCAAATCACGGGACCCTAACATTTGGGAGGAAAAATTTTAGGTGCTATCCATACATAGTGAACTGATTCAGCCACCTTGTAAATTGTGATACACCGAACACAACATTCGGGGAGATTGCCTGCTCGTACTTCTTGGTTCACCAGCAGGTATTCTGCAGTTCACAGTTTCTTGGTAAACCTTTTTCCTAGCATCACCCTTTTATTTTGTTTATTTATTTTTGGTTAAAATAAATCAGTAATCATGGAAGAACAAAATATTTCCCCCCATCGTTCGCGTAGATTAGCATTGAAACCACCTTTACCACCAAAAGTTTCTCCTGGTCAGTGAAGGCGACATCACTCTACCAAATTAAGTACTATCAGTACCTTTGGAGAAGCATCATCTTCCCATATAACATAATTAGCTCAAGTTATTTCTACACATCCTGGTTCATCTACTATTGTCGAGATGGAGTCTTCACAACTACTCATGGTCACGATCAATCCAATCAGTGAGACCATAGCTCCTGTACCCGACATTGTTCAACCACAAATTGATCTAGATCCTGTCTCTTTTTTGCGAGAACATCTGAATCTAGAATTCAAACAACTTGAAGTTGTTCCTACCTTGGTCATTCCACAATTTATGTAGCCATTGAGTCTCCCATATCACACAGTCAACCTCCTAAAATATACTTTGGTCCTGACGGTGAAATACTTCCACCTGGTTTAATTGTGATTGAAGAAATCCCATAAGACGAGACACCTTTAACTCCAACCCATTTTGGGGAGTACATTTACCTGTACGAGTCTTTTCCTCAATCACCACCCTCTGATTTAGTTGATCATGTTCCTATTCAAACTCCCGTCAATTCGAAAGGGTATACATTTGGTCAAGTAACCATTCCTGAACCAACATCTTCGGTTGGGCCATCTGTTCCAATTACGTCAGTGCCTACCCTCACTACCCTGTCGATGTTTACAACTTCACCATAGTCATATTTTCATGGTGGCCCTATGGTCCCATCAGGTTATAAATCTTTATCTGGAATTTTATTTGGTGCATCTTCGAAACCATGGACTTTACTAATGTCATCGTCCGGTATTTTAACTGGTAATCCTATAGTGAGTACTGAACAACTTGATTTTTTTATACACATCATCAAGGCAATATCAATCCGGTCCTTCTGGGTTTATTCCATCCAGTAACATATAAACTATACTCCCTGCATTTGGAGAGAAATATTTTTCGTCTTATTATGCTCCTCATGATGGGGGGCAACCTTTGGTCACCCACTTTGACAGTACTCCGTCACTTTTTGGTCAACCTAATGCTGAAGTGAATGTTTGTCAAGGCAGCCCAATTTGCCTATCCAACCACAAACAGTTGTACACTCATATCAACCAGTTCAACCTGTTACACCCACATCATTTCCACTTGTAAATACATCTTTACCCCTTTTACAGATTCAAAATGTTGTACAACAACCTTTTCAAGCAGGTCCTTCAACTCAATACCCTCCAATATTGTGTCCACAAAATCCAAATCCTTCGGTTAATTTTCAACAACCTATACCTGGAATAATTTATTCACAAGTTGGTTTACAATATTATGGAATGTCATAGCCGCAACCAGGTTATACTTATCCTCAACCGAATCCATGTTATCCTAATTTGTGTTATAACATTGGTGGATAGGCCCCTTGGCAGCCTTAGGTGCAAATACCTCAACCTTCATTTCAACAAGCATCATATCCAAGTTTTGGTCAGTAGACTCCTCAAGCATTTAATTATCAAAACAACCCCTATCTAGGTTACCAGCAACATATTCCTTATGTTGGTGTTCAAAGACCTATTTCGCAAGAAATTCCATCATACCCTAGCTATGCTCAACCTGACCTTAATTGACAGTTTCCCTTTGTTGCAACTTCAAAGTTACTAGATTTAAATTAGCTAACCAATGATCCAATCAACTATGCTCCTTGGTGGTCGATGATACCTCAAAAATTACCCTCGGATATTCCTATGTTTAATGGAAACCATGGCGAAGACCCGTCGACTCATGTCATGAATTATCATTTGTGTTGTTCATCAAAATCCCTAAATGATGATTCTGTTTGACTATGTCTTTTCCAACGTACACTCACAGGTCTGATTGCAAAATGGTACATTGAGTTACCTAGAGCTTCTTTTGATAATTTCACTGCCCTAGCTACTGTCTTTTTGACTCACTTCCAGTTACCCATACGATATGAAACTGGAACGGAACTCTTGAATAATTTCAAAAAGACTAATGCTACCCACATTTCTGATCATATTCATGAGTGGCGTCGTCGTCGTCGAATGGTTAAGACATTTTTTCCTGATTAGCTCCTTGCTGAGTGGTTCCTTAAGTCCCTATTACCATCTATAATTAAGGATATGGCTAAGGGTGGCATCTTCACTAAAGAGCCAATTATTGCTTGTGCCCAATATTTAGACTTGATTTACACTTAGTTTAGCACGCTCTATGAAAAAATTCCTAACGCGCCATGATCTAATTTTACAATTCCTCCTCAAATAGAGGACTCTCATGCCGGAGGCGGCTTGATTGGTACTACAAGAACAAATCGTACTAGTGCATCTGATCTTGCTCCTTCTTTCAAAATTAATGTCGTGTCATTTGACAAGGGAAAAAGTGAAAAGCAACCCGGAAGTAAGAAAAAAGGGAAAAATAAGAAAAAGAAAACTTCTAACCCGTAGGAAAGATCATTTGATCAATCTTCTGGACCAAGGAAACCTCGTTATCCATGCATAATCTGTAATGAGGAACACTTTGTTATGGATTTTCCTCACCATGCTAAAGTCTCAAAAATCATTAAGACTTCCCATGTGTCAGCTGTGTTGATAGACCCATTTCCAATCTAGACACGAATTTGGTTGCTACGAATCCAACTTCTAGTTCTCAAGTGATAATGTTATCTATTACAAAACCGTCAACAGATATTTTGGTATCAACATGTAATAAAGACTATGGTAGTCAGGCCACTAATCAACCTACTACCTCGACTACGAATTCATCTATAGAAATAGTACCACCTACTGCTATTCCTAAATTGATGATTAATCCACCAAAGGGAGCCGTTCATAAATCGACATATAATCCTTGAGCAAGAGCTGCACAAAATTATAATATAGTTGAAGATTTAGCTCAATCCCCTTCAAAATTGTCCCTCCAAAAAATAGGCTTTATTTTTGGCTAATGGTGGAATTGATTCGACTAATTCTAATCTCGTCATCTTTAATCATACGTGCTATGTGCCGCAACTACTAGTAGAATTGACATTCTCCAACAAGTAAATTTTCTCAATCACCTTGTTCATCATACTATTATTGATGAGGGAGAATATACATGCATTATGTCTCTAAACTATTGGAATTCACTTGGCTCGCCACACTTATCTCAATCATCAATGAAATTGAAGGCTTTTGATGCATGTACATATAAACCTTATGGTATTATTAATAACCTGCATGTTGAACTAGGGGGGAAAACAATGAATGTTGATGTCGAAGTTGTTGACGGACCACTTGACTACAGTATTCTACATGGAAGGCCATGGGTATATGCAATTACTTCAATTGTTTCTTCATATTTTAAAATGATTTCCTTTCCATATAAAGGTACCATCATAGTCATCAATCAGCTATCCTTCTTTGCCTCTGCTTCACAGGTAATTGGAAGTGTTCCATTCGTTCACGCACCCCAACTAGCACTTTAGAAAATTGGTGTAGGACTCTTAAAGGATTCCACTCTCATGGGAACCTTTGCATTACTACCGCCTGCGACGTCGGCAGAAATTGCAAGTATAGAGACCTGCTACATGATCTCTTCCACTCCATCTGGCTTAAGGAAGAGTACAGGTGATTCTAAAATTGTTACATTGGATGAGTTTTTGCCACCCAGCCCTATTGAGTTGGCATAACAATCAATCTATCTGGCTTGGGAGGCGAATCCGAAATCAACGTCACCAGTTGTTTGGGTTGATCATTCCTTAGATTTTGGTACCCCTTCTAATCCTTTTTCCTCAATGTTCTTGATAGATGAGAATATTTTGGAAGCTATGATGTCAGAAAAAGAATCATGGGAAGATTATCATCATCGTTTCCATCTTCCTGATTATGAAGAAAACTATCTTAGTGAACTATATCACTCATCAATAAAAAATTTCTTTTCGAATTCTTTACCTATTAATGCAATCGATTCCGAGCGAAATCTGTCAAATATTGAAGAAACCATTTCTATCGATATTTCAACCAAACCTGGCGTTGTAGAAAATATTCATGTCGGCATATATTTTTCTCCATCAAAACTTGAATCATATCACTCTCTATTTCGTGAATTTCATGATGTATTTGCTTGGTCTTACGAGAAAATGCCAGGCATAGATACTAGTATTCTTGAACACACTATTATTATGTATCCTTATGTCAAACCAGTGCGTCAACGCCTTCATCTTGTTCATCCAAAGAAGGTTGTTGCCATCAAAGCAGAAGTTGAAAAATGTTTGCGCGTTGGTTTCATTTACCCTGTTCCACTAACTGAGTGGTTTTCCAATATAGTTTCTGTCATGAAAAAGCAAGGAACCATTAGAGTATGCGTGGGTTTTCCTACTCCCTTTATCGACCAAATTATTGATGATTGTGATGGATGTGAAATATTTTCATTCACGTATGGATTTTCCAGCTACAATCAAATAAATATCCGCCTAGAGGATCAACATAAGATAGCATTCATCTGTCCCTGGGGGACATTCGCTTATAGGAAACTTCCGTTTGGTTTAGAGAATGTTGGGGAAACTTTTCAAAGAGCAATGGATTATGCTTTCAATGACATCAAGCACATTGTTAAACCTTATCTAGATGATTTACCAGTGCATTCATGAAATTAGACTAATCACCCGATGCATTTGAAAGCCATATTTTTACGCTGCAGACACTACAAAATTTGCCTCAATCCACATAAATGTGTGTTTTGTGTTGGTTCTCGTCACTTTCTTGGATTCATCATCTCAAAAGAAGGAATTTGAATCGACCCATTGAAGGTTCAGGCCATTCTTGATTTTCCTGCACCATCAAATTTACTTCAGATACAGAAAATTCAAGGAAAGGCTAACTTCCTAAGGAGGTTCATACCCAACTACACTGAAATGGCTAAAGGATTTACTAGGCTTTTGAAAAAGGGGGTTCCCTTCCATTGGGACCAAGTTGCGCAAGCTTCTTTTGATGTTGTTCAGGATACTCTTGTCTAGGCATCATTAATGTATCCCCCTAATTATCAAAATGATTATTTCCTATATATCTCTGCGGAAGAAACGACCATTGCTATGGTATTGGTCCAAGTAGAAGATGGGATAGAACATCCAATATATTATTTGAGTTGTAATCTCAATGATACAGAAGTTAAGTATTCATACGTAGAAAATCTTGCCTTGGCAGTTGTTCAAGTTGTCCAAAGATTTTGCCACTATATCCTGCTCCAAAAAACTATTATCGTTTAGGATTGAAACCCCATGACTTATATCTTATCACGTCAATTGTTGGGGGGGAAATATTCAAAATGGATTGTCATTTTGCAGGAATTTGATTTGGAATTCATCAAATCCAAGTCAAAGAAGTATTTAGTTTTGGCAGAGCTTCTTTGTGACCTTCCCTCTGATAGTACTACAACCACGTTAGAACCATCAATTCCTAACGAGTCTATGTTTCTGATCAGATCATCTAATCCTTGGTATGGATATTTCATCATTTATCTCCAAACTCAAATTTTTCAGCCAGATACCTCTCCCTCTAAATAGTGATGCATTCAATACCAAGCCAAATATTATGTGATCGTGGGCGATACACTTTATCGTCGTGGTGTCGATACAATTTTAAGAAGGTGTCTCACTCATGAGGAGGCCGAAAAGGTTTTAAATGATTGTCATGTTGGGGCTTGTGGTGGACATTTATCTGGATACACTACCATGTAGAAGATACTCCACGCTGGTTACTTTTTGCCTACCATATTTCGCAACTGCATTATCACGGTCATAAGTTGTCATGCGTGCCAGATTTTTTATCATAAAATCCACAAACCGCCAGCGCCAATGCATCATGTTGTCTCTGTAGGACCATTTTCAAAATGGGGTATTGACGTCATGACCAGTAACCCTCGTTCGTTCGGGGGGCATGGTTATATTATTGTCACAGTAGACTGCTTTACCAAATGGGTCGAAGCGATGCCTACATTCAACAACAGAGGACAAACATCAGCATTGTTTTTCTTTAATCATGTTATTGCATGGTTTGGGGTCCCACAGGCTATAGTTACAGATCATGGGAAGAATTTTTGCAACCACATGATGGTTGAATTGACTGCCAAGTTAGGATTGTCACATGATAATTCTACTCCTTATTATCCACAATAAAATGGACAAGTTGAAGCTATCAACAAGATTCTTAAACGTATGCTTAAATGAATGACAAGAGTTCGTAAAAGAAACTAGCATTTGATCCTGTACTCCACCTTGTGGGTGTATCGAACCTTGGTGAGAAATGCAACTGGATTTACTCCTTTTCAATTAGTGTATGGTCTAGAAGCTATCTTGCCTATCCAATGTGAAATATCGTCGTTAAAACTCGCAATCGACTTGTTACCTGACACCTTATAAGAATATGTGTGTCTCCTTAAACTCATCCATCTTGATGAAACGCATCGTGAAGCCCAACTAGCCAACGAAGCGCATAAGAGATGTATAAAAGCGAAATACGACAAAAATGTCCAACCTTGAATTTTCTCAGAGGGCGACTTGGTCCTTCTTTATGATCAAGAAGCTGATGTAATAGGTACAGGAAAATTTGAGCCATTATGGCATGGCCCCTATATTTTCAAAAAATTTCTTGCTAAGGGTGCCTATGAGTTGGTTAATTATGATGAAGTTCCATTAGCACAGCCTAGAAATGGGTTGTATCTGAAACATTACTATGCTTAATCATGAGCATGGTAATCTTTTGTATTATATTGTATATATATGTTGTTGATTTGCATTCACTATATTAGTTTGTTTTTAGAGTTTCCTTCATGTTAGTAATCCGCTTTACATTTCATCACAGATGTCTAAATATTCAGAACCATTTGTTGGATATGCTAATGGTGTTAGTCATTGTACGTAGAATCTATCCTCTACAACGTGGGCCATTTTCGCTCCAAACGGAAATTTAGTGAGTTTTCAAGGGATTTGTATCGATATATCAACGAACAATATCTCTTAGTATAGCGCGTTGATTGAACTTCTCTCTGATGCCATTTAATTTGGTATTAACCGCATTATCATAAGGTTAGACTCACAACTTGTGGTATTACAACTTACTAGTGTTTATATTGTTATAAATCCAACACTACATCGTTTGTTCCTAAGAGTTCAACTTTTGGAAAGACATTTTGATTTAATTCAATATCAACACATTTCCATAAATTTGAACACATTAATTGATTCATTGGCTAATCAAGTTTTAGACAAACATTTGCAACATATGTAAAGAAAACATTCACATAATTTGAATAGGATTGCACAATAAACATAGGAAAACACTGAAATCATATATATAGATAGTTATAGGTTTTGCAAAAATTTGTGCCCAAGACACATTGGTCATCTGACCTCAAAATGTGTGAAAAAATGTCAAAAGTAAATTAGTGGTGCTCATGGTAACATGCTATAGATCTAGCTATCCTACGCAGTAACCGCATCCAACGATTAGGAACTCCAATAGTGTGTCACTGCAGTCACATGGGTAACTCTTCGATCTGGCAATCCAGAATCCCAAAGGTCAACCCCTCTATGTGCTTATGAAGCTCAGACAGAGTCTCAGCCATATCAAGATCCTAAAGGACTGCTCTCCCGACAGCCCTCTCTGCTGGCACATCTGCTTCACGCCTTGGTTCCTCTACTAGTTGAACATGATCAACATCTGCATTACATTAAAAATTTATTTTAGTCTTGGGAAAACATCAAAATACAAAAACATTGTATAAAACTTAGAAAAATTAAAAAAACATGGTAAAAAAATTCTTACCTATTGCACCCCACTAAGCGCCTTCTGGTAATGCTAAATCTGGATCTCCTCGGAAATCAACACCTACGTATACATACTCATCAATGGTGAAAATATATCACCTGAACCAGGTGAAGAACGTAGTCGAGAACATAATGGTCGATTGGCCTGCATGCCTACCCATGAGTTCTACCCATCTCTTCATCCGCAAATCTCTAGGATTAGACACATCCAGTGTCACATGTTGTGGCTGCATCAGTGGAATCTGTTCTAAGGAAAATGATATGAGGATAAAACCATAAATGAAGTTATTATTCCTTCCTCCCTTTGCTTTGTTCAATTTTTCTTTTATCTAAGAATGTTGGGGCCCTTGTTTTGAAATTAAACGGTTCTGAGTCGCGAGTAATAGGTGACAAAGCGCAACCACGGTAGACAGCGAGTTGTCATGGTTGCAAAGAGCTGGAGTGCAGGTGGTGCAGCAGTTTCAGAAACTAGCACAGATGGAAAAAAGAAGCAACAAGAAAAAACAGTAGAACTCCTAATGATCAAGGAGATGCAACAAATAGCAGAGCAGAAAAGAAGGGAAAACTAACAGTCGCATTGGAAAAGGAGCAAATAGGCAGTTGGCCAGCATAGATGAAAGGTTTGTGTAGTGGAGAGCAAAGGAAGGGAATCACAGGAGTGCTCTGCTTGTTTTGTTCACTCTGTTCATTTTGTTCTGTTCTATTTGATGATATTGTAATCAGTCCTATTGGGATCGCTCAAAGGAGCAATGTAACTTTCCACTATTGTTAATGAAATATACTCTTATCTAGTTTTGATGTCCTGAATACGATGATGTGTATCTGGTTAAGATGAATGTATTGGCTGCGTTAAAATTTAATTTTTTATCCTGAATATGTTCATGAGTAGTATCTTGTGCAAAGTAGTTAAACCTGTTCGGAGAACTTAGTTCTATTTGTTTTATTCTATAGTCATGTTTTTTCGATATCTAATCTGTTCCTAACCTTACTAAGGTCAAGACATACCTCGGGTGAGACTCTCTACTCTTAGGAGTAGAGTGAAAATGTCGTTGTTGTGCTAGACTATAGCGGAAACCTTGTTGGTCTCTATCCTAAACCTGGGTCTTGCTCAAAGACCTTTTTTCTCACCAACAAACGGTTTCGTTTATGAGACCCCAAATTTCATTTAGGGGATAGATCATGGTATCACAAATCTTCGAGATAGAAATAAGAATCTGGTGGGATAACCACTTAGATCATTTCATAGCGTAGCAAGCTGAGTTGAGACATCAAAGGGAGAAAACTATTAAGGATCGGGTTCTATTCTGTGAACCTACAAGTGATATCTACGAAATCTTCTAGGGAAAGTTTCCATAGGAACTCTATAATTGGTTGCAGAGACTACAAGTCAAGAAATTCCAAGGCAGCTCACGAAAGATCTATCACAAGTGGTTGCATGCGGATCTGGTAGCTCTCCAATCGGTTAGATACCGATTTGACCCGAGCTGTAGATTTCTGGGTGCAATCTACTTTGGAAGGATACATAGTGGAATTTGTAGCTGAGTGTTACCAGTCCTTTTCAAAAGCAAAAGACGTGTTCAAATTCGGATTATGAGGAGAGTTGTTGAAGGATATTCCTTTGTGGATGAAAGCTTTAATGGTAGATGAGGGATTAATGGAGTTTCAAAAATTTGAGATGGAGGCTTAAACCTCCAGTATTGGGGGAAGGAGCTAAGGGAGAGATGCTACAAGTAAGTTGGAAGGGGGAATAGGGATATGGATGTCGAGACCTCTAGTAGGTTGAGGGAGTGACAAGAACATCAGAGGGTGCAGATAGCTGAGAAGTGGCAGGAAAGAGTGATAAAAGAGTTGAAGAAATAGGAAAGAAGTCGACGAGACAAGGAGAAGGCACCGCAGATGACAAGGAGATGGAAGGTCAGAAGGAATCCCAAGGAATAGGAAGGACCGTGAAGGAATTTAGGCCGGTGTATAGGAGCCCAGCCTAAAGAGAAAAGGGAGAAAATTCCAACATGGAGGACACACGCCCTGAAGAGATGTCCAATGTGGAGTTGCAATTTGTGATGGAGAAACTATTCCAAGAGGGGTCGGCACCCATAACTCAAGGTAACTCTATTCCCCAAAATTTAGGTAGCTCTAGTCCCAACCTTCCCCTGGTACTTTATCAGCCACTAGGTGAAATTTTTGTTAAGTTACGAAAATTGAGTAAGTTGAATAGTGTTAAGTCTACACCAGTAATACACTCTAGCAGTAGTGCTAGTAATACCATTTCACAGCCAGGAAATTGGGGTTTTATTTTAGTAACACCCACAAAAGAAAGCATGGCAGGATCATTTACCCGATACCCAGAGTTCTCTGGGAGGGGTAACGATGATGTGGAACAACACTGGTATCTCTGTGAAGCCATATGGAGGGCTTGGCAGACACCAGAGGCAGTTAAGTTGGTCGAGTTTCAAACTACTCTCAAGGAGAGAGCTCTACGCTGGTTTATTAAATGGTTAGAGGCTCATCCGAATCCAGTGACAGATGACGTAAAGAAAGAATTTGTTAAAGAATTCAAGTTACCTCAAATAGATCAGCAAGGTTTTTCGAAGATGTGGGAGTTTAAACAGTGAGAAGGAGAAACGGCATGGGATCTGATGAGAAGATTCAAGGATACGGTTGGAAAACTGAGTTACCCAATTGATCTGAATCATTAGAGAGATTGGTTCATCAAGGCCCTCCTTCCTATGATAAGAACTCCATTAACACAACATTAGATTGATACATTACAAGATGCATTGGAGCAAGCTATGAAGATAGAGACCATGGTGGGATATCCGCAGAGTTCAAAGGAGGGGCCGTAGCTCAAGACCCTTCCATATTGGGGTTACAACATCATATAGCTAGTCTGACAAAAAATTTGAAGGACATTCAACTAATGCAGCCTGCAAGACCCAATGTATGGTGTATGCACTATCTAATGGAGGGACGCGTGGTAACCGAATGTCCAAGGTTGTGGGGCCAGAATGCAGGGACATCAGCAGCAAGGACACAGGGAGCTACACCAGTAGGAGGAGTTGCATAGATAAACACACAAGGACTATATTCGCCGCAACCCCATTACCCAGGCTTCCCTGTGTAGCAGAATCAGGCCGCAACTGAATATTGTGAGATATGCAAAAGCATTGGTCATCCGCCGTGCCTATGCCCAATATTGCAAAAATACTCCAACATTCCGAACAACATATACTATGAGTTATGTGCTTCCACAATGCACAACACATAGCAATGTAGAGCTCTGGATGCATTAGCAGAATGATTGGACAAGCCTTCATATAGAGTGAATGAGGCTCCCAAGGGACGAGGAGGAGGCATGAGAGGAGGCCAAGCTGGAGGAAGAGGACTTGTAAGATGTTACAACTGTGACCAAGAGGGCCATGTAGCCAGGGAATGTCCACTTCATAAAATAAAATGGTGCTCTCACTGCAGGGGTTAGTCGATGTTGCAGGGGTTAAGACATACACAAACTTCGAGGTGATAGACATTATGGGGGATAAGGACCCCTATTCAGCATTATTGGGGATTGACTGGGCATTCGAGAACTATGCAATAATAGATTTGAAGAAGTAACTAATGATATTTGAAGATGGGGAAGTCAGGGTCACCCAGCCACTTGACCCATATCAAGGTCCCCGATACACAGAGTCCGTCGACAACAGATAAGATGCTCAGCTTCTTGATCATATTTATCAAATGACCGTAGAAAAAAGAGAATATTATATCAACCCAACAGCGAGGGGAATTGTGAGTTGGATAAGTGTTCAAATATCAGACTTAGGCTCAGAAATAGCTTGGGATGATTGGCAGCAGGGGGGATATGAGACAAATGCAAGAATATGCGCTAATATCGAAAGGATCAATTGGATCGGAACTGAGGTAAGAGAATATCCTACTCTGTCAAATATGGATACTATGAATACATTTATTGCAAGGATAGAAGAATAAGTACCAGTGGACCATAGGGTCCCACTCATGGATGTGGCTTTAAAATCCACATCATCAAGGTGGTGGAGTAACTACCACAACTCTCTATCATGATGGGACAAGGTTGCAGCAGCATTGAGGGCCAGATTCAAGGAAGAGGAAGGACCAAAATTCACTAAAAAGTACCAAGGGAACTCCGACCCCAGAAAAAAATTACAACATTGTGAGGGCCAATGGAAGGAAGCAGTGTGCCCAGAATATTTGTGGGTACACAATTTTGTACACTCACTAGATTTGATTCCACAGGCTTGGTACCTAACGGAAGAAAATAAAAAAGGAACCAGTACTTGGAAAACTATTTCGGATCAGTTTACGTAATGCTTTTGCTTTGAAGGAAAAATAGAACCAATCACACAAGCATTGCAAGCCATTAAAAGGGTACTTTTCTTTCTAGAGATTCAGGAGGATGAAGAAAAAATGCTCCCAAAACAAGGCATCATGCATACGGTAGCGTGCAAAAAGATAAATAGTGAGATGGGTGATGATGATCTAGAAGATCTTAGACATTTATATTTCGAAGAAAAATAATGGAAGCGGGATATTCTAGAAGAACCGACAACAAAAGGAATTCATTAGCTACCATTGAAAACCAAGAGGCTGAACATCGAGACACAAGAAAAGCCCAAATTGTATCCATTGGTGATTATTGGGATGCTAAAATGACTAAGGAGATATGTAATCTGCTACAGGAATATGAAGACTTGTTCCTGTCCTCAGTAGCGGAGTTGAAAGGAATAAAAAGAGACATGGGGAAAATGCGTATAATTTTGAAGCCTGACGCAAGACCAGTAAAGCACAGACCATATCGTCTGAATCCAAGAGCTAAAGAAAAGGTCAAGGCAAAGATTGATAAGATGCTAAAGGCAGGGTTGATATTCCCGGTGGAAGAAGTAGAGTGGGTAAGTCCTATAGTCATACAAAGAAAAAAGGAAAAGTTTGAAATTAGAGTCTGTGTTGACTACACGAGCCTGAAAAATGCATGCATACATGACCCATTCCCCACTCTGTTCACTGATGAGGTTCTCCACAATGTTGCGGGGAATGAAGCTTATTCATTTACGGATAGATTTTCAGGATACCATCAAGTAAGGATAGCTGAAGAAGATAAGAAGAAGACAAATTTCACAATCGAATGGACCTCCTTTGCATATCATGTAATGCCATTCGGGTTGAAAAACACACCAGCAATATTTTCAAGGATTGTTATAGCAGTGTTTCAGGAATATATCCATAAATTCTTGGAATTTTATATGGATGATTGGACAGTCTACAACCTGTTAAAGAACCATGCAATGTTGTTAAGAATAATGTTTGACAGATGTAGGCAACTCCATATTTCATTAAACCTCAAGAAATGCATTTTTGCAGTGCCCTTTGGGATGCTGCTAGGGCATGTTGTCTGCAAACAAGGGGTTTGCATTGATCCAGAAAAAGTGGTAGTTATAATCAACATTGAGGCACTAGAAATCGTGAAGTAGTTAAAGTCACTGCTAGGCCACACTGGCTACTATAGGTGATTAATCCACAACTATGTGAAGATAACAACCCCATTGGAGAAGTTGTTGTGGAAATTGGAGTAGTTCAGTTGGACAGAAGACAGTACTACAGCCCTGAATACCCTAAAGGAAAAATTGGTGAGCGCGCCCATATTAGTTCATCCTAATTGGGACAGGTAGTTTCATGTCCACATTGATGCTTCCAACATCGTGCTTGGAGCAGTCCTGGCTCAACCAGGAGATACTTGAGTCGATCACCCAATTTATTTTGCAAGTCGAAAGTTATCAACAGTGAAAAGGAACTACACCACAACAAAATGAGAAGCTTTGGCAATGGTGTACTCCCTTCAAAAGTGTCACCACTACCTATTAGGAGGTATGCTTAAATTTTTTACGGACCATTCAGCTTTAAAGTAACTAGTTAACAAACCGATCCTAGAAGGAAGGATCTATGGATGGCTCCTACTATTTCAGGAGTTCACCTTCGAGGTGATAGTGAAGCCTGACAGATTAAACATGGGCCCTGACCACTTTTCAAGGCTAGAAAATGGAGAAAATGGGGGCTCCCTGGATGATCAACTGCTAGATGCTGATTTTTTTAGAGTAGAAGCCATCCCAGATTACTTAGACCAAATAGCAATCTATCTGACAACAAGACAGTGCCCAAACGAATATACAGCAGCCCAGAAAAGACATCTAGTAGTTAAAGTAGTAGAGTATCAGCTAATAGCAGGACAACTCTACAAAATGGGGCTAGACCAAGTATTGAGAAGATGCATCCTGGATCATGAAAGGGAAGACATATTGTGGGAATTCCATTGTGAAGTTGCAGGAGGAAATATCGGTGCAAAACCCACCACGAGGAAAATACTACAAGCAGGCTTATGGTGGCCCACAGTACACATGGACAGTAAGGCATTTGTAAAAAAATGTGATGTGTGCCAGAGGACTGGACGTTCATCACACAAATACGAGCTAGCGCTTCACCCTATAAAAGCATTGCAGCCATTTGAGAAGTGGGCCATTAATTTTATAGGATCGATAGCACTTATCGCAAGACACTCGTAGGCCAGGTACATCATTACCACAACAGACTATCAAACCAGGTGGGCAGAAGCAGTACTAGTGAAGGATTGCATGGCCGAAACAAAAAATCGGTTCATCTTTGAACATATCATCAGCAAATTTGGTTACCCCAAAAGTCTGACCAATGATCAAGGTACACATTTAATCAATGCAATGATAAGATATCTGCTAGAAAATTTCATGGTACAACATCACAAAAGTAGTCTGTACCATCCACAAGCTAATGGTACAGTAGAAGAATTCAATAAGATTTTAGAAAAGGGGCTAACGAAGATTTGCAACATTGATCAAGATGACTGGGATGAACGTATACCAACAACATTGTGGGTGTACATAACAACTGTCAAAAGACTGAACAACTAGACCCTGTTCCAGCTGGTGTACGGGAGAGAAGCAGTAGCACCGGCCGAATTTGTCATACCAAGCTTGCTAATCGCATCATCACTACATTTTTCAGAGGAAGACTCACTAAAAGAGAGATTACGAGAGCTACAATAACTTAGAGGATAGCTTTTTAGCAGAGTTTCATCAGACTGTCCAGAAAGATAAACAAAAAGCTTGGCATGACCGCCATATAAAATGAAAAACGTTCATGGTCAGAGGAAAATTTTTACTGTATAACAGCAAGTTCCAGAAGTTTCTAGGTAAACAAAGAATGCATTGGCTGGGACCATACCATGTGATTGAAATCCGAGATTCAGGAGCAGTTCGTTTAGCACAACTGGATAGCTAGATATTACCAGGATGGGTGAATGGCGCACGCCTAAAGCCCTATCACAAGTAAGTTCCATTATTTTTTTTCCTTTTTTCAATAACTCTCATAGCCGATAGGAGTCAGTAGGGTAGAATAGAGTAGTTAGAGTCAATAAATCTCTCTCACCCGAGAAGAGAATAGATAGGACTACAAACAAAGCAAAACCGCATAACAGAAGAAACTCACAGTTGCGATGTAGAGACCGCATCGCAACCAACTGTTGTTGGGGGGAGGATAGTGTCCATTGTGTCATCCATGTCAGAGAGCCAAAAGTGTCAAATATCATTCCATCATCATGACCCATCATTCCCATGTCAGTCCGTAGGATTACCGAGATTTGAGAAGTAATTTCTATAATTAGTATCGTTCATATTGCAATAAATTTTCCATATTAGGCCATAATCATTACCCATCACGTCTGCCCAATTCCTGAAGTCACTGTTAGCTATGTCAGAACCCACCTCATCATGGTATCTAATCACATGATTATAGCTACGGGGAAGCAGGAAAAATTAATTAGTTATGGGGTCTTATCAACCTCATTCGTGTTGGTTACTTACATAACCTGCATGAAAGAAAGTGTGAGAATGCTAGAGAAGTCCGAGTTAGAACAGAAATAACAACGACAGGGAGAGAATCTTCATCAGAAGAAGTCCCAAGAGAGCATCCAGAGGCAGGAATTTACAAAGAATGAACAGGAGGAGCTTTTCGAGTATACCAAAGAAGAGAAAAAATGACCAAGGTAGCATCAGCAGTCATCGAGCAGGAGCTCAACGAGAGAATCCAAAAAATGGAGCCACTGGTGGGGAAATACGAAAATGCGTCATTGATCGACACATCCTTATGGATTCCTTCTAGTTCCCAGCAATGAAGAGGCAATTCTATATGGAAAATTACGCTACTAAAGCAGGAGAAGAAGTGGCAAGAGTGCTCCTAGACTTCAGAGGTATCGAGCAATCAACAATATTGAACCTCAGAAATATTCTAGTGTTTGGAACCACAGGAGTTGCGATGCAGTGTACAAAATTCCTACTGAGCATGATCCAAAATAGGTCACTGTGGCTAGGAAGAGAAATACTGATACACGCGGAAGATATTCACAGGCTAATGGGACTATCAGAACAAGGAAGAGATGTCTCCATGGCATTCCAAACTGTCTCCAAGAGAGAAAAGAAGGTAGGGGATGGTGACTATTATAGGAAATATGACACTAAGAGAGGAGGAAAGGGGGAAAATAAAGACCGTATAAACATCCCTGCGGTCAAATTCAACTGTTATCTGATTGCAAGAAAAACCATGAGGTATTATACAAAGGGTGAGTGTACACTCGATACCATCTTAGTCGCAGAGCACTACCTCCAAGGGACACAATTAAATTTGTGTTCGTTTTTGTTGAATGAACTATTTGAAGACTATGAGCATAACTACAAAAGAGCCATTGGGTTCATTTACGATTACCTTATCATGGTTTTTTCTATGTGGAAATGGACTTTCCCAGGAATGAGACAGCCCATGGAACTCAAAAAAGGTTAGCCGTTGGAAATGAAATTTACACCCTGGAAGTTTTCAGGAGACCCCAGCACCAAGGAGGTGAATAAAGAGGCATTCAAGTTCTGGTACAAGCAGATGGTGGACATAGTGGCGGGACAACAAAGAATCCCAAAGAGTTTTCTGGATAATAATTCTGCGCAGATATGGTTTGGAGTCAGCCACAAATAAACCTACATCCGACCAACATGCCTGGCAGAAATGACATTCAAAATGAGACCGTTGAACTTTCAAATTGATGAGAGAGAATTTTACACCAAAGTATGTTCCTGGCCAGGGGTGGGAATGGAGGTTAGAGGTAGGGTCTATCACTATTAGTATTTTTTTACAAATTCCTTATTTTCCATGTGTATTGTGGGCCACCATAAGCCTGCTTGCAGTATTTTACTCGCGGTGGGTTTTGCACCAATATGTCCTCTCATAACTCCACAATGGCATTCCCACAGTATGTCTTCCCTTTCATGATCCAGGATCCATCTTCTCAATACTTGGTCTAGCCACATTTTGTAGAGGTGTCCTGCTATTAGCTGATACTCTACTGCTCTAACTACCAAATGTATTTTATGGGCTATTGTATATTCGTTTGGGCACTTTCTTATTGTCAGATAGATTGTTGTTTGGTCTAAGTAATATGAAATGGAATCTACTCTAAAAATATCAGCATCTAGAAACTGATCGTCCAAGGACCCCCCATTTTCTCCATTTTCTAGCCTTTACAAGTGGTCAGGGCCCACGTTCAATCTGTCGGGCTTCACTATCTCCTCAAAGGTGAACTCCTGAAATAGTAGGAGCCATCTACAGATCCTTCCTTCTAGGACCGGTTTGTTAAATAGGTACTTTAAAGCTGAATGGTCTGTAAAAAAATTAAGCATACCTCCTAATAGGTAGTGGCGAAACTTTTGAATGGAGTACACCATTTCCAAAGCTTCTCGTTCTACTGTGGTGTAGTTCCTTTCCACTGTTGATAACTTTCGACTTGCAAAATAAACTGGGTGATCGACTGAAGTATCTCCTGGTTGAGCTAGGACTGCTCCAAGCGTGATGCTGGATGCATCAATGTGGACATGAAACTGCTTGTCCCAATTAGGATGAACTAATATGGCCGCGCTTGCCAATTTTTCCTTCAGGGTATTCAGGGTCGTAGTATAGTCTTTTTTCCAACTGAATTTCTCCAATTTCTGCAACAGCTTCTCCAATGGGGCTGTTAACTTCACATAGTTGCGGATAAATCATCTATAGTAGCCGGTGTGGCCTAGCAGCGACCTTAACTACTTCACGGTTTATGGTGCCTCAATGTTGATTATAGCTACCACTTTTTCTGGATCAATGCAAATCCCTTGTTTGCAGACAACATGCCCTAGCAGCGTCCCAAAGAGCATTGCAAAGATGCATTTCTTAAGGTTTAATGAATTCTGGAGTTTCCTACATCTGTCAAACATTATTCTTAACAATGTTGTATGGTTCTTTAACAGGTTTTAGACTGTCCAGTCATCCATATAGAGTTCCAGGAATTTATGGATATATTCCCGAAACGCTGCTATAACAATCCTTGAAAATATTGTTGGTGCATTTTTCAACCCGAATGGCATTACATGATATACAAATGAGCCCCATTCGGTTGTGAAATTTGTCTTATTCTTATCTTCTTCATCTATCCTTACTTGATGGTATCCTAAAAATCCATTTGTAAATGAATAAGCTTCATTCCCCAAAACATTATCGAGAACCTCATCACTGAATGGAGTGGGGAATGGGTCATGTATGCATGCATTATTCAGGCTCCTGTAGTCAACACAAACTCAAATTTCAAACTTTTCCTTTTTGCTTTGTATGACTATAGGACTTACCCACTCTGCTTCTTCCATCAAGAATATCAACACTGCCTTTAGCATCTTATCAATCTCTGCCTTGACTTTTTCTTTCACTCTTGGATTCAGACGGTATGGTCTGTGCTTTACTAGTCTTGTGTCAGGCTTCAAAAGTATACGCATTTCCCCCATGTCTCCTTTTATTCCTTTCAACTAGGCTACTAAGGATAGGAACAAGTCTTCATATTCCTATAGCAGATTAAATATCTCCTTAGTCTTTTTGGCATCCCAATAATCACCAATTGATGCAATTTTGGGCTTTTCTTGTGTCTGGATGTTTAGCCTCTTGGTTTTCAATGGTAGCAAATGAATTCCTTTTGTTGTCAGTTCTTCTTGAATATCTGGCTCCCCTTATTTTTCTTCGAAATATAAATGTCTAAGATCTTCTAGATCATCATCACCCATCTCACTATTTATCTTTTTGCACGCTACCGTCTGCCTGAAGCTTTGTTTTCAGAGTGGTTGTTATTCATACTCCTGAATCTCTGGAAATAAAAGTACCCTTTTAATGGCCTACAATTCTTGTGTGACTGGTTCTATTTTTCCTTCAAAGGAAAAGCATTGCGTAAATTGATCCGAAACTATTTGCCAAGTACTGGTTCCTCTTTTCTTTTCTTTTGTTAGGTACCAAGCCTATGGAATCAAATCTAGTGACAATACAAACTTGTGTACCCACAAATATTTCAAGTGCCCTGCTTTCTTCCATTGGCCCTCACAATATTGTTAATTTTTTTCTGGGGTCGGAGTCCCCTTCGTACTTTTCAGTGAATTGTGGTCCTTCCTCTTCCTTGAATCTGGCCCTCAACAATGTTGCAACCTTGTCCCATCGCAAGAGAGAGTTGCGGTGGTTACTCCACCACCTTGCTAATGTGGATTGTAAATCCACATCCATGAGTGGGACCCTATGGTCCACTGGTACTTTATCTTCTATCCTGACAATAAAGGTATTCACAGTATCCATATTTGACAGAGTAGGATAATCTCTTACCTCAGTTCTGATCCAATTGATCCTTCCGATATTAGTTCATCTTCTTGTATTCGTCTCATATCCCCCCTGCTGCCAATCATCCTAGGCTATTTCCAAGCCTAAGTCTGAGCTTTGAACACTTCTCCAACTCATAGTCCCCCACACTATTGGGTTGATATAATATTCTCTTTTCACAGCGGTCATTTGATAAATATGATCAAGAAGCTGAGCATGTTCTCTTTTGTCGACAAAGTCTGTGTATCGGGGACCTTGATATGGGTCAAGTGGTTGGGTGACCTTTACTTCCCCGTCTTCAAAGATCATTATTTCTTTCTTAAAATATATTATTTCATAGTTCTTGAAAGCCCAATCAATCCCTAATAATGCTAGATAGGGGTTCTTATCCCCCATAATGTCTATCACCTTGAAGTCTGTGTATATCTTAACCCCTGCAACATCGACTTTGACCTCCTCCAGCCTGCCTATGGACACAATGAAGTACTAGTTTTCCATGCGGAGTTGGATTGGTGAATATGTTAGCTTCGGTCTTCCCAATGCTTCCCATGTCTTCCTTGAAAAAATGTTGACATCTGACCCTAGGTCAAGCATTGTGTCCTTAATTTGGAATCTCGTGACTTGAGTGTTTACACAAAATTATTTCCATGTTCTTCTCTTATTTCTTTTGAATCTCTGTATGTATTTATGTGTTTCTTCCTTTGATTCCCCTAGTTTTGTGGTCTCCTGCACCACCATTTCCAGATTTTTCTTCAATTGTTCTAGCATTGGTGCATTGGTAACAATTTTTAGAAATAGCCAGAACCATTCTTCAATCATAGTGCTTGTACTAGTTTGGTTTCCATTGTCTACCTTGGGTTGTGGTAACTCAATGCCTTTGCTTCCCCCAAGTTGGGCAAATGTTTCCACTGCTTCTTTAAAGTATTGCTTCTATCTTTTTGGCCTAAACACTGGCTTTGGAGATGTTGGCCTTATCAGCTTTATCAGGTCTGTAGTCTGTGCATCTTCCCCGGTTCTCTTTCCTCTTCGTGTCACTATGGCTACGTTATTCATAACCTGAGCCTCTACTATTCTTGGCTCTACATTTACCATATTTTCTCCTCTTTGTCTGGCTCTTTCTTCCCATTTTTTAATTAGCTCTAGGTAGTATTCTTTTGCGTACCTATTAACTCTGCACTGAGAGCACCATTGTCTTCTAGGAAGTGTACATTCCCTGGCTACGTGGCCCTCTTGGTCACAGTTGTAACATCCTACAAGTCCTCTTCCTCCAGCTCGGCCTCCTCTCATGCCTCCTCCTCGTCCCCTAGGAGCCTCATTCACTCTATATGAAGGCTTGTCCAATCGTTCCGCTAATGCATATAGAGCTCTACACTGCTCTTTTTTGTGAGTTGTGGAAGCACAGAACTCATAATATATGTTGTTCAGAACGTTGGAGTATTTTTTCAAGATTGGGCATAGGCGGGACGGATGACCAATGATTCTTCATATTTCACAATATTTAGTTGCAGCCTGATTCTTTTGCACGGGGAACCATGGGTAATGGGGTTACGGTGGATATATTCCTTGTGTGTTTATCTTTGCAACTCCTCCAATTGGCGTAGCTCCCTATGTCCTGGCTGCTGATGTCCCCACATTCTGGCCTCGTAACCTTAGACATTCGGTTATCACGTGTCCCTCCATCAGACAGTGCATACACCATACATTGGGTCTTGCAAGCTGCATGGTTGAATGTCCTTCAAATTTTCTATCAGACTAGCTATCTGATATTGTAAACCCAATATGGAAGGGTCTTGAGCTACAGCCCCTCCTTTGAACTCCTGCAGATATCCCACCATGGCCTCTATCTTCATAGCTTTCTCCAATGCATCTTGTAATGTATCGATATTTTGTTGTGTTAATGGAGTTATTTTAAACAGAAGGAGGGTATTGATGAACCAATCTCTCTGATGATTCAAATCAATTGGGTTACTCAGTTTTCCAACTATATCCTTGAATCTTCTCATCAGATCCCATGTAGTTTCTCCTTCTCGTTGTTTAATCTCCCAAATTTCTGACAAACCTTGCTGATCTTTCTGAGGTAGCTTGAATTCTTTAACAAATTATTTCTTTACGTCATCTATCACTGGATTCGGATGAGCCTCAAACCATTTAATAAACCAGTGTAGAGCTCTCTCCCTAAGAGTAGTTTGAAAATCGATCAAATTAACTGCCTCTAGTGTCCGCCGAGACCTCCATATGGCTTTGCAGTGATACCAGTGTTGTTCCACATCATCGTTACCCCTCCCAGAGAACTCTGGGTATCGATAAAATGATCCCACCATGCTTCCTTTTATGTGTGTTACTAAAATAAAACCCCTATTTCTCGGCTGTGAAATGGTATTACTAGCACTACTACTAGTGTGTATTACTATTGTAGACTTAACACTATTCAACTTACTCAATTCTCATAACTTAACAAAATTTTCACATAGTGGCTGATAAAGTACAAGGGGAAGGTTGGGACTAGAGCTACTTGAATTTTTGGAAATAGAGTTACCTTGAGTTATGGGTGTCGGCCCCTCTCGGAATAGTTGCTCCATCGCAACGTGCAAATCCACATCGGACACCTCTTCAGGGCACGAGTCCTCCATGTTGGACTTTTCTCCCTTTTCTCTTTAGGCTGGGCTCCTATACACCTGCTTGAATTCCTTCACAGTCCCTGCTATTCCTTGGGATTTTGTCTCACCTTCCATTTCCCTTGTCATCTACGACGCCTTCTCCTTGTCCCGTCAACTGCTTTCATGTTTCTTCAACTCTTTCATCACTCTTTCTTGCCACTTCTCAGCTACATGCACCCTCCGACGTGCTTGTCACTCCCTCAACCTACTGGAGGTCTCGACATCCATATCCCTATTCCCCCTTCCAACTTAATTGTAGCATCTCTCCCTTAGCTCCTTCCCCCAGTACTGGAGGTTTAAGTCTCCATCTCAGATTTTTGAAACTCCATCAACCCCTCGTCTACCATTAAATCTTTGATCCACAAAGGAATCTCCTTCAACAGCTCTCCTCATAATCCAGATCTGAACACATCTTATGCTTTTGAAAAGCATTGGTAACACTCAGCTACAAATTCCACTATGTATCCTTCCAAGACAGATTGCACCCAGAAATCTACAGCTCGAGTCAAATCAGTATCTAACCGATGGAGGGCTACCAGATCTGTGTGCAACTACTTGCGACAGATATTCCATGAGCTGCCTTCGACTGTCTTGACTTGTAGTCTCCACAACCAATTATAGAGTTCCTCTGGAAAATTTCCCCATAATATTTCGTAGATATCACTTGCAGGTTAAGAGAATAGAACTTGATCCTTAATAGTTTTCTCCCTCTGATGTCTCAACTTAGCTTGCTACAGTATGAACTTATCTAAGTGGTTATCCCACCAGCTTCATATTTCTCTCTCGAAGATCTATGATACCATGATCTAGCCCCTAAATGAAATTTGGGGTCCCATCATCATCACAAATTGATGAGAGAGAATTCCACACCGAAGTATGTTCCTAGCCAGGGGTGGGAATGGAGGTCAGAGGCGAGGTCTATCATGATTAGTATTTTTTTACTAATCGCATCATCACTACATTTTTCAGAGGAAGACTAACTAAAAGAGAGATTACGAGAGCTACAAGAACTTGAAGAGGACAGGTTTTTAGAGGAGTTTCATCAGACTGTCCAGAAAGACAGACAGAAAGCTTGGCATGACTGCCATATAAAACACAAAACGTTCATGATCAGAGGAAAAGTTTTACTATATGACAGCAAGTTCCAGAAGTTTCCAGGTAAACTAGGAATTCATTGGCTGGTACCATACCATGTGATTGAAATCCAAGATTCAGGAGTATTTCGATTAGCCCACCGACATCACCACAGGAACACTCAGCCAAGTCAATAGCCAGCGGTCAACCACTCAGGGAGAGACCGCCAAATCAAGATATGTCCGGGGCTGAGAGTATGCAAACCTAGGGAACAACACAGCTATATAGTTTCATTCAGCGTGCAACACAGTAGGTCGAAGGGCTCCACAACGACCTCCAACAAAGTTTTGAGAAGCAATAACTACAAATCAGTGTGCTCACTGAAGAGCGCAATCAGTTGAAAGTAGATAAATATAGCTTGTAGGAACAACTTGAGAAGGTGACAAAGGTTTTCAGGGATCTCTGGCCAACAATAATGGCTCAGGATGACCAGACACTGGACGACATGTCGGCTGGCATGCTGGTCGAACGGTCCATTCATGTCAGGGTAGCATGTTTGAGTCTTAGCTGGGAAAATCAAGAACTGAAAGCAATGCTAGCGACCAAGCCGACGTCGTCATACCCTACTATCATATACGCAAAGAAGGTCATGGAAAAGCATAAACAACTAACTGGGATGCAAGAAACTCTGAGCACCATGGTGAAGGAAACTTATGACCTTATGAAACACCTACACGAGTGCTCAACCTCGCTGACTATGAAGGCACAACCGATATCAGCACAACTGCAACAAGTATCAAAAGAAATTCAGGAGGCCACAAACCCTGATGGCCTTAACCACTTGTACAACCAAGCGGAGGAGCTGGAGACTAAGATACAGAAAATTGAAGAACATTCAGCGGCAACCAAACAGGTCCTCCGAGAATTAAGGCAACCCATAAAGCTTACTGCCCAAACAATACAAGAAATGGTTGTTGAGTCTGATATCAAAATTAAGGAAGTATTCAGCAAGCTTCCAGTTGTCTCAGGAGAAAAGGAAGCAGAACAAGTCACCACAAAAACATACCTACTCATGAAGGGATGGCAACATAACATTGCCGACTTCACTGAAATCAAGTCATCAACATTGGCAAAGGTACCCGAGTTGGGGCCCTTGTTTGGACAAGGAGAGCAAACGGAGAAGACAGTGCCAGACATGAAGGCAAGCGGACCAATGGAGACTGAGGCAACAGAAAAGGATTGACTCGGGATGATTCAATAGCATGTGGTCGAGGCTTGTTGGGGCCCTTTTTTTTAAATGAAATGGTTTTGAGTCGCGAGTAATAGGTGGTAGAGTGCAACCATGGTAGACAGAGAGTTTTCACGGTTGCAAAGAGTTGGAGAGTAGGTGGCACGACAGTTTCAGAAACTAGCACAGATGGCAGAAAGGAGCGACAAGAACAAACATAGAAACTCCTAGTGATCAGGGAGATGCAGCAAAAATCATAGCGGAAAAGAAAGGAAAAATGACACTTGCATTGGCAAAGGAAAAAATAGGCAGTTGGCTAGTGTAGACGAAAGGTTGGTGCAATGAAGAACAGAGGAAGGAAGCCGCAGGAGAGCTCTATTCATTCTATTCACTCTGTTCATTATGTTTTGTTCTATTTGATGATATTGTAATCTTCTAGGATCACTCTAAGGAGAAATGTAACTGTCCACTATTGTTAATGAAATATACTCTTATATGGGTTTGATGTCCTGAATCCTGTGATGCATATCTGGTTGAGATGAATGTATTGGCCATGTTAAAATTTGATTTTTCATCCTGAATATGTTCATGAGTAGAATCCCATGCATAGTAGTTAAACCTATTCAGAGCACTTATTTTTGTCTGTTTTATTCTATAGTTTTGTTTGGTCGATATCTGGTCTATTTCTAACCTTACTAAGGTCATGGCAAGCCTCGGGTGAGACTCTCTGCTCTTAGGAGTAGATTGAAAATGTTGGTGTTGTGCTAGACTATAGCGAAAACCTTGTTGGCCTCTATCCTAAACATGGGTCTTGCTTAGAGACATTCTTTCTCACCAATACAGAAATTACAGCTTCAGACGAGTTGAAGACTGTTGGCTCCATACACTCTAGCGCATACTG
This sequence comes from Pinus albicaulis, assembly GCA_034641835.2. Classification (NCBI taxonomy): domain Eukaryota; kingdom Viridiplantae; phylum Streptophyta; class Pinopsida; order Pinales; family Pinaceae; genus Pinus; species Pinus albicaulis. The sequence continues at coordinate 1,270,744,655 of CM076570.1, forward strand.
CATATACGATCTATTCGCTACATGTAGTGTAATGGTGCCGACAAGTTTTGCGATTGTGAAAAGGATAGTTCTCAAAGGCAAATATCTAACATCCCAGATGTTTATTTTTCCATATTTTCTTGGCTTTGCCCCTGGATAACAACGTTGAAAAACATAATCTCTCACTGTCTCTCCTCTAAGAATAGACCCTGAGAGTGAAATAGTTAAGCCTCTCCTCGACAAACCTGTAAGAAAGTATACATCCTCGAATTTTATGGGAACCACTTGGTTCTTAATATGAAATGCCTCGATAGCTGGATCCCATGATCGAACTAAGAATTCCAAGAGTTCTATTTCTTGCCTCATCCCTTACAACCAAAATTACTTTAGCTGTCCACAATCTCTTAGGGTTCTTACTATGCCCAGATCATTTAGGGCAATCATATCCTATTCTTTGTGTTCTCTTTCCCTCCATGTAATCGACATTGTAATCCAATATAAACCTAAAATACAACCATAAGAACCATTCGATTCCATTCAATGCAAAAATTTGGGCAAATTTTTGGCATAATGAAAAAAAATAAAATTTTAGATTACGCCCAACATAGGCTCTAGCAAGAGACAGTGTGTTCTGTATGCAAGTAACCTTCAATTTAGTTGCTATGCAATGCAAGCTTCGACATTCAAGGGTGTGTTGCCCTCTTTTGGGGCAGAATTTACCCTAGGGACCTCAAAACCATAAAAATTTGCAAAAATTGGAAATGAAATTATTATTGAAGCAAAGACAAGGTTCATGGCACTAACCTGGATCAAATGGCAATGAAATCCGTCCACAGAAAATATCGCAATTAGCAGCTAAAGTTTGGGGGAAAAATCAGGTTCAGAGCTCCAAAATGAAAATGGTGACTTTGGAATGGTAAAAATGAATAGTAAAACTACTTTTAATATTCATTTAATTATTTGAAAATTACATTTATTGCTATGCCTATAGTTTTAGTATGTTTTTTTATCATGAAACATGTATTTTTAATCCATTTGATGTTGTTCTGAATAGGATTTACAATTGATGAACAGATTAGTCGTGCAAATTTATTTCAAGAATGATTTGACCACAAAGCATACTTTTTCTCCTTATTTTTCAAGCTTTGTTAAAAACGAAAAAGGATTTGAAGCGCAATTTTATCTCTTTTTCAAGCTTCAATAACAACGAAAAAGGAACCCCTAGAGTCTTCTTTCAGCTCTTTTCAGACTCTGATAATGTGAAAATATTGCCGAGCACTTGTATTTTCAAGCTCGTAAAAGTAAATGAATCGATATCTACTCAGTATAATTTTAACCCTTTTCCAGACTGAGAGATTATTTACGAAAAAGGAATACCTTGGTCAAACATGACCAAAGAAGTTCTCTCAGGTATTATTTTACACTTTTTCGGATCTGAGTGACAAATTTACGAAAAATTACTTATGGAGTTTTCGTTTTTCCTCTTTTTCAAACTCTCTAAATATGAAAAAGGACCAGGCTCTCACTGTCGTTAGGCTCATTAAAACATAAATAGAGATAGGCTTTTCGATCATGGCAAGAATAAAATTTCATTCATCGATAGACTCATTAAATTATTAAATAGCGATATTTTATTCACCCAAAGGGTTGAATTATAGATCAAGCATATGTTATCCTCCTCAAGATTGTTAAAAAATAAAGAGGTATTGGTCGACAAATGACCGGGGAAATTTTGGGAAAGTGAGAAAAACTTTTTACAGTAGCAGGTCGCTCTTGAACATGACACTTCACTCCATCACTGTGACTGTTTGGGTTGGGTAATCTTCTTGACGGTTCATTAATACCTATGGTTCATCATACCTTCACTTCAGTTTTGGGTCAATGCTGCCAACTCATCTTAGTGTCACTGATATGTTCAAGAGAAGTCATCTAGTGAATACTCATCCTTCTGCAATACTCATAAACCTTCATGCTCATGACCGTCATCCCTGAAAATTGCTATATCAAGTCATACCTTTGTCTCTGAAATCAGTAACTCCCATTTCGCAATAAGGTGGCTTCATGTTGACAACAAATCATTATCCAGGAAGTTCATTTAGAAACATCTAATTCTAGTACCATGAGGCTTGTTACAGCATCGACAAGATCCTCACTTCCAAACCTTTGACCGAAATATTTTGTTTTCATTTGGCATTAAATCATCTATTCATGCCTTACGAAATGTACTGTAGTACCTTGAGGGCCATTGACATCAATGGTGTTTCTCTCATGTTTTTTAACAGCTCACATCATTGGCTGGTAATCAAATGATGTCTTATCATGTTCGACTACAAATCATATATTTGCATGGCTAGACTTGTACCTGAAAGATCAAGTGAATGAGATAAGAAGACCCCGGATCTCGTTTCATCTAGCCAGGCTGTGATTTTAGGATTTTTTTACACATCATCTGCATGGTGACCTTACATACAAATTGTCATCTGAACATGGGCCTATATCTGTAGGCATGTCTATATTGGGCAACGTTCCAATGTAGACGAATTTCTGAATTATGTACCTGTTATTATATTGTTTATGTGGTTAACATGGGAATGCCTACCCTGAGCAATTCATGATCAAAGAGGATATATCATGGTGTAATGTATTGTAAGATTGAGGCAGGTCGCCACTCCGCTTCATCTCCAACCCATCACAGTGTAAAGCATCTCAATCAAAATATTGTTATTATTACTCTGACTTCATGCTTTAGGGGGCAATTGTTATAGGTCAATTTGGGCACCATTCCCAATGACCTGGTTAACTAGACATCATCTCTAGGACCAACGAATAGGGTCTATCATCCCCTATCATTTTAGTTTCTACATGCCCTAAGACAAAGAATAAGACAAATCATACATGTCTTCCATTTGAAAAAGTTTCCAAGATTTGAAGTTTATAATATATCATATGAGAGCTCACCAACGCTGCCTCTAAAGGGACTAAGTGCGTTTCATATGCAGGTAGCCCCATTCAAGGCTGCTCTACAAAGCACTTCCCGACACTCATGGGTGCATTGGTCACATTGGGAGAAAAATTTTCATTGTTCCGGAATATCCACTTGGCCAGTGTCTTCTAAAAGAGTTCACATGTGTCAAACTTTGAATCCATGTGTCCATTTGACATCTACAAGATTGGTAACATTCCTTGCCTATTATTATAATTTCATTGATTGTAAAACTACCTTCAGCTCCTTTATAAATTGAGCACAAATCCTAGTGCTTGGTAAGGAAGAATTTGAGTAGAGAAATGTTGGTGGAATTTCAATTGAGGAGTTAATTTGTGTAACATGTTGCTGGAGAGATTTGCATTGTGATGAGGCTAGGATGCTGCTGGACATGGTGACACTAAATCAATCATTGGCTTGTAACCTCCCCTTCTATCATTAATAAATATTACTGCTTAATTTTCCACATATGCATCTGTATAAGCTTTGGTTTTCCATATTATGATTTCTTATTTGATGTATATGGTTTATTTTTTATTGATTTAACTAAATAAACTGAATAGACATGTGTATTATTTTTATCTTCTGTTGTTTAGTGTTCATTCTTGCAAGAAATATTTTGCGCATCTAGCTGGAATTTGAAGCTACAGCAAAAGTGGCATAAGGAGAATTGGAAGCGCTTGGACTCTAAGTAAGCTTCTTAACTCATTTTGTGTGTCTATTTACAGTTAGGAAAGGTAGTCGTAAAGTCTTTAATCTGTTGTTCTAGATGATCACATATCTAGGGAAGAATTTTTTATCTGTAATACATAATTCCAAATAACACCCTGGTATGTGGACCTTACATTTGTTTTACTCAACCAACAAGATCCTCCTGGTTTATCTAGAACCAAAAGTAGATTCTTAAAAATGAAAGCAATGAAATATTTCATCTTAGATAATGTTTTATTTCGGAAAGATCATGGTGGCATCTTGTTAAATTTTTTATTGAAAGATGAAGCTGACAAAGCCATGCAGGAGATTGTGGAGGAAACCTATACTGGAAAACAAGTACTAACAAAATTTTGAGGGCAGGTTTTTCCTAGCCCACATTTTTTTCAGATGTCTGAAAGTATGTGACCTACTGTCACAAATGTTAGATATTTAAAGGGAAGAATAAACTCTTACCATTACCCCTCAATCCTATCTCAGTAGAAATTACATTTCCACAATGGGGTTTAGACTTCATTGGTGAAATTCACCCACCCTCTACCCAACATAAATGGATATTGACAGCCACTGATTACTTTACCAAGTGGATAGAAGCCATCCCTTCTAGGCAAGCCACTAACTCTTTCATTATTTCATTTCTTGAGAACAACATCCTTTCTAGATTTGGATGCCCACAAAATCTCATCATTGATAATGATGTTGCCTTCAAATCCAAGAAAGTGATATATTTTTGTAACCGATACCATATCACCCTAGGCCATTCCATTCCCTATTACCCTCAAGGTAATGGACTAGCGGAACCTTCAAACAAAATCCTAGTAAACATCATTAAGAAGTTATTAGAAGATAACAAGAAAACCTGGAATAAAGGTTGGTGAATGCCCTATGGGCAGATAGACTAACTACTATGAAATCTATTAATACATCTCCTTATCAATTGGTATATGGGATGGATGTTGTTTTCCCATCTTCATTAGGAGTGACAGTAATGAAAATGATTCAAGAGTTGCAAGTAGAACCAAATGACATCCAAAGGAGGATAAACCAAAAAAAATCATTTACAGCAAACCAGGGAAGAAGTTTATATCAAAGCCCAAGTAATTCAAGACAAAATCAAGAAGATATTTGATAATAAAACTAAAGCAGATGATTTCTTCATAGGTGATCAAGTACTAAAATGCGATTCCATAAGGGAATACAAAAGAAAACATGGGAAATTTGACTTTCTCTGGAAAGGCCCATACATTATTTATGGTTACAGAGGAAACAATGCCTTTTTCTTGAAAAAATTAAATGTAACAGGCCTACCAGGTGGACCAGTCAATGGTCGAATGCTGAAGCACTATTTTTCACCAGACTAATCAGTTGTTCATTTGTTCTATTTTACTCATTGTAAATACCATAGAAAAGTTTAGATTGGAGTGGATGATTATATTTTAAAAGATATAACATCATATTTTTGAATACAGGAGATCATAGAAAGAATTTCCAAGTAAAGCAAGGCCAAAATTCCAAGGCCACTGATCAGAAATTTCTTGACATCTCACAAGGAGATGCCATCTCCAAGTGGAGCCACTGTTAGGGTCCTATAATAATAGGGATCATAATTTTGAATTAGCTATGTTAAGTCTTGTAATATTGTACATACCTTTGCATTTATGCAAATGTTTTCCCACATTAAAAAATGAAAAGAGGGTATGTCCTAAAAGAATAATCAAAGGACCAAAAGAAAGAAAGATAAAAACGATATAAAATATGAACCCCATAAAAAAGAAACAAAAATAAATTTTGAAAGTGTTGCACATTCAAATTCCACTACTCTTAGTTTTCTTTACTTTTGTAAATAAATTGTGTGCAGCTTGTTCAAAATTCCAAAAATCATGATGATCAGGCAAATCTAATCTTGATCATTCATGCCTTTGAATTTTATGTCATGATATTTAGTGAATAAAGATCTGAAAAAACCATTTAATCTTGGTAGATCAATAGTTAGGTAGAGAATAAAAATGATCTCATAAGTTTAATCTGAACCATTGGAAGATATAAGGTTAGAGATAACTTAGTTTTCTTATCAAAAGAAAATAAAAGGGTCAGCAAGCTCAAATCCACCCAATAATGGAAAGGAAAAAAATTTAGCATGAATAAAAGGGTAGTAGAATTGCTAAGCCTCTAGAAAAGAATGAGAGACAAATATTAAGAACTGCTAAATATGAAGACTTATGAAATGTTCTTACTTGAATTGGTGAAGAAAAAATCATTAATTAACCCTTTGTCCCATTTTCCCTCTTCATTCCCCATTATCCTAACCCTTTTCCCCAAATCAATATCCCCTTTCCCTTGATAAAAATCCCTTTCCTCTTCATTTTCCCTTTATCCTAACCCCTTCCCCTTTTCCTAAAAACCCTTTCCCCTTTTAAAACCTCCTTCCGCTTGATTAAACTTTATCTTTTCATGAAAAATGCAAAGAACCCACTTTTTCAATAGTTTAAAGTGAAAAATCGTAATTGAGCCCCCTTTTGATTTAAACTCCCTGCTTAAAAATATTTCAAATGGACCCACTTTCATTTGACTTAGCCCCTCCCGCTTAAACCCCCATTTCATTTTACAAACTCCGCATATATATTCCCCGACCCACTTTTTATTTTACCCCTCTGCCTTAATATTTTACCCGACTCCACTTTCATTTTAAACCTTCCGCTTAAACCTTTTCCAAATCCTCATTTAAAAACTCCCCAACTCCTCCAACCATCTGATCATCGTCGGGAAGATCGCACGTCTCCCGAACTATTTCACAACCCCCAACGTCTGATGTTTAAAACCAAGGGGGAAATGCAAAATAGGTTGTTTTCTCGCCCGCTCCCCTGCCACACATCATTACCATGTTTTATTGCACCCCTCAAGCATAAAAACACAATCCACTCCTTATCCGTGCGATAAACCACCAAACCACTCTTGTGCCATGCGATAAACTACCGCGATAAACCACTCAAGTTTCAAAAATAATAAAACCCCACAATTCAGTTATTTCCTTATCTTTGTTTATTTTCAAAAGAGACCAAAAGCATAATTGCCAACCAAGACTGAAAACTCGCTTGCCTCCCTGCAAACCTTTGTTTTCATTTACAGTTGTTTTATTTTGTTGTGTAGGTGATTAACGAAACTAGGAGATGGAGAAGCAGTTTGATACTAGTTCCATCCTGCTTACTCCAGACCCACAGGATAAGAATTCAAAAGGTCTATAGAAGAATTCTTTTATCCCGACAGTATCTACACCAACATTGGTAATACTAACAACCCATCCCATTGATGAGGCCAACAGATTAATCAAAAGCAATGGAAGATATGTCCAGAGATTTTAGCCCAAGAAAAACAGCTTCAAACTTTAGAAAACATCTTTTACCTCCCGCATGAGGTAAATCACATTGTTATAAATAAGTTTACATTTTCCATACATTTAGAGGTAGATGAGATTTACCACAGGATAATCAAAGTTAAAATCCTAGATGAAGAAACATGAGATAATTAGTGTGATTTACTTTAAAAATTAAAAGAACAGATAGATGAAACAAAGAGACAGATGAAAGAAATAAACATTGTAATAGCAATCAAAGAATTAGGTCCAGATATCAGACAGTTGAAAGGTGTCACTATCTTTTGCATAAATATATTTTGTTTTCCTAGAATAAATCCTAATCAGTTAACAGGATATTTTTTGTAATGTTTTGTATAAATACTTCATTAGTTGAAGTATCAAAGGGTTGGTCAAGTGTGGATTTTTGACTATTTCAGTAGCTGACTAATCTCTTGCCTGAGGGTTCTTGTACCAATTTCCAATCAACAGACTGAACAAGTTATAAAGAGACTTCGTTATAGGATTCATGTGTTGAGCTATCTCAGTGAAGTATAAATTTCAATTTCTCATGTTCTCTTTCTAAGTATTCCATATAAACTTATATGTGTTCTAAATTTTAATATTATAACAAGATTATTACTCCATAATTTGCTTAAAAATTACACTCTACTTTTACTGTTATACAATTCTATGTTTTCTTCTGATATCTAGTTTAGAGAATTCTTAATTGCCTTCTGATCCTGATTGACTTCTTCATCCTTCTTCATTATGTAGTTTAAGAAATTCTTAATTTCTCCTTGATCCTGATTGAAATATCACTTCACCATTCAGCCTTGAGATCTAATATTGCTCACCTATCTTGCCCTGTGTTGTGTAACCAGCTTCAAAAATAGAAGAAAAGAGATATCAACGCCTTAGAAATAAGCCACTTTGAGGGGGAAACCTCCAATACATTACATAAATGAACAATTCTTGGATGATACAATTTACAAAACCTCCTTTCTATATATAGGAGTCCATGGGGCCATAATGTAATCCTAGTGGGCCACAATGTAATCCTAGCCGACCTAACAATAATAATTCAAGGGCACAATAATAATAAAATGGGGGTTACAAGGGTACAATAATAACAATAAGGGGGTTACACTAACAATAATAAGGGATTATACTAGTGATATAGGGACCTAACATGCCCCTCTCCTTCAAAAAAGTGTTGTCCTCAACGCTTGAGTAGCTCTGGGTGCTTCTGTATAAAATTCTCATCCTCCCATGTAGAATCTTCGGTGGGTAAGTTCTTCCACTTGATGAGATACTCTGAAATTGATCGATTCCGTAGTTGTCGAGTTCTTGTTTCCATGACCGCTTCTGGTTCCAATATGAATTTTCCTTCCTCATCAAGTTCTGGCAATATTGTTTGAACTGGAAGATTTTCACCTATAACCTTCTTTAAGCATGAAACATGGAAAACTGGATGTACTCGCGAAGGAGCAGGAAGCTCCAATTTGTATGCCATAGTACCAATCTTTTGCAACACCTTGTAAGGACCATAGTACTTTGGCGATAATTTATTATCCTTCTTTGCTTGCTTGAGGGACATTGGTTTGTATGGTTGTAGCCGTAAAAATACCCAATCTCCTACATCAAAACTTCTCTCACTACGATGTTGACCTGCTTGTTGTTTCATTTGATTTTGTGCCAAATTCGGGTTATCCTTTAAGAGTTGTAGAACTTCTTGCTAATGCTCGATGTGATCTTCCACTGCTTGAACCTTCAAATTTTCCCTTAAAGATGATGTGATGGATGGTGGATGATATCCATAAAGTGCCATAAATGGGGTCATTTTTGCTACAGTATGGAAGGAAGTGTTATACCACCATTCGGCAAGAGGTAACCACTTGACCCATTGTGTTTGTTTATCAGATACAAAACAACGAAGATATCCTTCCAAAAATTTATTTACGATCTTAGTTTGACCATCAGATTGAGGATGATAAGATGAGCTATGAGCTAATTGAGTACCCAAACAAGAAAATAACTCCGTCCAAAAATTTCCAGTAAAAATGGGATCTCTGTCGCTCACAATAACCCTTGGGCTTCCATGTAGTTTTTGAATTCTATCCATAAATGTAGTAGCAACTGTGCTTGCTTTAAATGGATGAGATAATGCACAAAAGTGTGCATACTTGGTAAGTCTATCAACTACCACCATGATGACACTCTTTCCTTCGGACTTAGGTAAACCTGTGATAAAATCCATTGAAATCTCCTCCCAACGTTGACTTGGAATGGATAAAGGTTGTAGAAGTCCCGGGGTCTTAATTGTTTCCACTTTATTTTGCTGGCAAACCAAACATTCCGCCACAAACTTTTGAATATGAGATTTAAGGCCATCCCAAAAAAATTCTTTCTTCACCCTGTGGTAAGTTTTTAAAAATCCCAAGTGTCCTCCTAAAGGAGAAGTGTGCAATTCAAGAAGAATCTTTGTTTTAGGTGGGAATTCTTACAAATATATAAGCGATCTTTGTAACATAAGGAATCATTTTTCCAACTAAATGTATCAGATGTACTAGGATCTTGCTGCAACTTTTGGATGAGTGTCCATACATATTTTTCCTTCTTCCATTCATCTCTTGCTTCAGTTATCCAATCTGGTTGGATAATAGAAATGGCACAAAGCAATGCTTCCACCTCTGCATTCTTTCTTGAGAGTGCATCTGCAACAACATTAAGCTTTCCTTTTTTGTAGATTATTTCAAAGTCATAACCCAACATCTTTGTGACCCATTTTTGCTGCTCTTTTGACGATAGTCTTTGTTCCAAAAAGTGTTTAAGACTATCATGATCATTTTTTACCTTGAAGTGTCTTCCCATTAGGTAAGTTCGCCATTTCTTTAGTGCATGCGGTATTGCTAACATTTCCTTCTCATAAATAGGTTTCTGTAAATACTTTCCTTTGATTGGACGACTTTCAAAAGCAATGGGTCTTCCTGCCTGCATTAAAACTGCACCAATTCCATTTCCTGAGGCATCACATTCCACAATAAAGGTTTTTGTGAAGTCTGGTGTAGCTAAGACCGGTGCTAGGCACATTGCCTCTTTAAGACGTTCAAAGGCCTTAGTTGCTTCAGGAGTTCATGAAAATGCATCTTTCTTCAATAATGTTGTTAGAGGTGCTGCTATTCTCCCATAATTCTTAACAAACTTGCGATAATACCCTGTTAACCCGAGAAATCCTCGCAACTTCTTTATGGTTGTGGGGACTTTCCACTCCTTAATGGCTTTAATTTTGTTAGGGTCTACTTTAACACCCTCGTGAGATACAATATGACCCAGATATTCCACCTCTTGTACTCCAAAGAAACATTTGGATGTTTTTGCATATAATTGTTTCTCCTGCAATAGGTTGAGCACCCTGTCAACATGTTCAACATGATCCTTCCAAGACCTGCTGTAGATTAGTATATCATCAAAAAATACTAGCACAAATTTTCTAAGGAAGGGTTTGAAAATGGAATTCATCGACCCTTGAAATGTAGAAGGTGCATTGGTAAGGCCAAAAGGCATGACCAAAAATTCATAATGACCCTCATGAGTTCGAAAAGCTGTTTTTGGAATATCTTCAGTCTTCATTCTAATTTGATGATATCCTGAACGAAGATCCAACTTGGTAAAATAAATTGCTCCATGTAATTCATCCAATAATTCATCAATCACAGGAATGGGAAATTTGTCTTTAATGATGAGCTTATTAATCTCCCTATAATCCAGACACATTCGCCATGATCCATCCTTCTTGTGTACCAATACTACAGGAGCAGAGAAAGAACTTTGACTAGGTTGAATTATACCTGCCTCTAACATTTCTACAATCATACGTTCAATTTCGCTCTTTTTGACATAAGGATATCTATAAGGCCTGATGTTTGGAGGAACACTTCCTGGAATCAAATGAATAGCATGATCATGATCACGAATAGGTGGGAGTCCTTTGGGGGTTTCAAACACCTTGGAATGATTGTCCAAGACTTGTTGGAGATCTGCAGAAATAAATGATTTTGATGTCGGAACTTCTAGTGAGCATAATTGTGCAATTACGCCTCGTTGTTCTTTCTTTAGAAGCTTTGTCATGACATTAGAGCTTATTATCCTTCCTGGCTTCCCTTCAATACCCCGTAATTCGACTTCCTTTCCTTCGGAAAAAAATTTCAAGAAAAGTTCTTGAAAATTAAAAGCTACCGTCCCCAAAGATTGTAACCATTGTACTCCTAGTACAACATCAGCACCTCCCATAGGAATGGAAAGCATTGGACTAGTCAATACATATTCCCCCATGGTTAGCTTGATATTATGGCATTTCCCGGAGCAATTTATAGTTCCTCCATTTGCAACCATCACTTGGCATTCTGGTGCTGGGTATAGGAAACAATTTAATTCCTTGGCTACCTTACAATGAATAAAATTATGGGTGCTACCTGAATCAATCAACACTATTACCTTTTTCTTCTTGATCTATCCTGCTATCTTGAGAGCTTGAGGAGTGGTAATTCCTGCCAGTGCATTACATGATATGGTCGGATTCATTTCTTCCTCTTCTATGGCCGGTTCCTGGTGTGTATCCTCTTCTTGTTCACTTTCTTCTTCTTCTTCACAATCTATGTAAAATAATTTCTTTTCAGCACACTTATGACCTTTGGTGTATTTGCTATCACAACTGTAGCAAAGCCCTTTTGCTCTTTTTTCTTCCAATTGTTGTGGTGTCAACCTTGTAGGTTGTGGAAATCTAGGAGTAGCAACACTTCCTTCTTTATAGAATTGAGTGGTAGGCTTCCTTGTCGCCATAATTTTACATTCAACTTTTCTTGCCAACCTGAATGCCTTCTCTAATGAATCAAGTTCCAACACACGAACTTCATGTTGGATGTTATCCTTTAGAGTACCTATGAAGAGATCAATCCTGTGTTCCTCTGGAATATTAGTTACCCTTATATTCAATTTTTGGAAGTCCTCAATGTGTTGCCCCACTAAACCCTTTTGTTTGAGATTTATCAATTGGCTAAAGAAAGTGTTTCTCTTTGTATCCTCATAATGTGCTATCATTTCCTTCGTAAAAATTGACCAAGTGACAATTTTTTTACAGGAGCAAAGCCATCGATACCATACAAATGTATTTTGTTCTAAATGTAAAGCTGCAATGCGTACCTTTTGTGTGTTTTGCACGTTATGGAGATCAAAATATTGCTCCATCTGTAGTATCCATGTTACAGGATCCTTTCCATCAAACTTCCTCATATCCATCTTTGGAATATGGTGGTTCTTCTCGCCAACATTAGAGTTTATGAAATCACCATTAACATTTATTTTGTTCTCATCATGAGGTTCTTCTACTATCTTTTCACCATTAGGAAACCTTTCTTGTATCATCTTTGTCAAACCTTCCATGTCTGCTTTTAGAAAATTCTTCATGTTTTCCATTTTCTCATCGATCTTAGCTTCCATGTCATCCATCTTAGATTCCATGCCAGCCTCCACGCCATCCATCTTAGCTTCCACGCCATCCATCTTAGCTTGCACACCATCCATCTTAGCTTCCACGCCTTTCTTCAAACCGTCCATCTTCACTTCCACGCCATCCATCTTAGCTTCCATGCCTTTCTTCAAACCGTCCATCTTCACTTCCACGCCTTTCTTCAAAGCTTCCATTTCATTTTTTGTTGCTCTTTGCGAGAGTGAAATTTGTTGCACTTGCTCTTGTAATTTTGATAGATCATGTTGCAATTCTTCATCTTCATGAGTCATGGTAGAGCCTTCTGAAGGCTTAATGGGTGTTTAATTCTTTTTATGGGCCATTTTAGAATCCAATATTGATACCTATTCTACAATATGCCCTTGGAATCAATTCAACTTGATTCTTCAAACAAGACTTATGCAATTCGGAAAAAAAAATACACACCTTTTACTTGCTTTGAGGAGCTCGATATTGAAATTGAATTATCTCTATAATTGAAAATATTCAATATCTGAAATTCAGCCCTGTAGTAGCCCTCTGAAGCTTCTTTCAAATGCCACAGGTCTGATCTAATTTGGATTCCCCAAGACAAAGTTGTGTCCAATCTCCCACAATGACCTAATTCTGGACTGGTTCAGTAGAGCAAACTTGTAGGACTTGCCACGTGTCACGGTTTCGTCCTTTGTCTCTAAAATTGATAGCTAAGAAACTACAGTCTGTGTAATTGTGACCACTTTTAACGGCACTCAAATCCACTTCCCAGAGAGAGATTTATTGAACTTTTCCCACGATCACCTCTTTCAGATGAAATTCAAGAGCCTGAAAAAGCACTACCTTCCACAGATCATATCTCCAAAAATTTTGTGAACCAGGCTCTGAAATTTTTTGACGAATTTTCTCAAGATTTCAGCTTCACACCATATGAATTTCAGATTCTGAACCTTCGTAGAAACAAATTTATAGCGAAAATACCATGATGACCTGTTTAGGAGCTTGAAAAAATACCTAACTTCCATAGATGATATCTCCGAAAATATTACGAACCAAGCTCTGCAATTTTTAGACAATCTACCTCAGGATTTCAGCTTCGCACCCTAAAAATTTCAGCTTCTGAAACTTTGTAGAAAAAAATTTATAGTGAAAATACCACGATGACCTGTTTGGAGCAGCGAAACCCTAGAATCCAAAGCTCTGATACCAAATGTTGTGTAACCAGCTTCAAAAATAGAAGAAAAGAGATATCAACGCCTTAGAAATAAGCCACTTCGAGGGGGCAACCTCCAATACATTACATAAATGAACAATTCTTGGATGATACAATTTACAAAGCCTCCTTTCTATATATAGGAGTCCATGGGGCCATAATGTAATCCTAGCCGACCTAACAATAATAATTTAAGGGCACAATAATAACAAAATGGGGGTTACAAGGGTACAATAATAAAAATAAGGGGGTTACACTAACAATAATAAGGTACTATACTAGTGATATAGGGACCTAACACCCTGTAACACTTTCTTTATAATTTGGTTTTGTTCTGTTTCAAATCATAGTGACTCCATAGCCCAATGAAAAATGGAAAATCACCTATTCATCTAAATCATTAATTCCACAAACGAAAAAAAACCAATCCAAATTAAGCATACATAAATAGCCTAAAATCTATTAAATAAACAAAGTTAAATCATATAGAGAGATCCCTCTCTGAGTTTAGGAAGTCTAGATCCTAAGCTCCAAAAGTGGTTTATAGTTACCTCTGATATTTCTTTTTAATGCCTGAACAACCTTTGGAAATTTCAGAGTGATAACATAGGGGAGACATGTTTGGAGGTTATGGACACAATCTTCTTCTTTCCCTATGGGAAAATGGTAAGGAAAAAAAATTCCCTAGTTTGGGAAACAAGCTTACTGCATTTTTGTGCAGCAATCAAAGAGATGGAAGGAGGCGGTACTACCTCTGGTATCTTGTACAATTTATTTCAAAAAGTAATAACAACAGCATGAGGCCTAGACTCATACACAACATGTCACTTCCACAAGTATATGGTTTTCACGACAATACATCAGCCACATCAAGGGGAGAAACATCACACAATACCTCATTCGTGAATGGGTTGATGTTGTAGGGAAGGCGGCACTGTTGGCCGACGCAGAGATTTATTCCTTGGTAAATCCACCCAATGGTATATGGTTGTGGGTGTGCTATGGTTGGTAGGCCGAGCCACTTCATGGCCTCTTCTGAAATGAGGTTCTTTTAGCTTCTATTGTCGACAAGGAATTGCACTGGAGAACCCTTCACCCACATCTGTGAATGCAAGAGGCACTCCCCCTCCTATGGATCCTCAAGATCCTCTCTCTAGAGCTTGGTGGTGGAGACAATGGAACTAGGATCCACATCAATGATTTTCTTCCCTTTTTCATTTCCCTTGTTTGGTTCTGACTTAGCATCATAACATGTATATGATTCAGGTGCCTTCAGTTCGGCCACTAGTGACTGTTTAGGCTGACACTCATTTGTGGTCTGAGTGGGGTTGTTACGAAATTCACACCACTTCCCCGTGTACTTCTTTGGATTTTTGGTGTTGTTCTGAGTCACCCTTCCCCCTTGTTCTATGGTTTGGGGGTGCCTTTCCCTTGCTTTGGATTCACAGATCCAAAGTGTCGCTTCTTCTGCTTAAATTTTTGCTCGATCTTGGTGACATAGCGATATGTTGTTCCACGCAAGATAATGTCAAGGAAATCCATTTCCTCCTAAATGTATATGTGCAAACAGCTGCGGTACTTGAGCACCAAATTTCTCTCAGAATCCTTAATACCCAACTTTGTGCGCAGGGTATGGAACAAATTCATCAATTCGTGCACATCTTGATCCCTTTGCTGCCACAGCCTGGTCCATTGGATGTACCTGTCCTCATAGATACCCACGGGGTAATATTTTTGCTTGATGTCTTCTTGGAACAAGTTCCAAGTGGGTGCAGCCGAGAATAGAGAGGATTCCCTCTCGTCCTTTTGCTCACAGTAGGTTTCCCACCAGTCTTTGACATGGGGGGTCGTCTTTCAGGAGTTCAAAAGTAATATTTTCTCAGTCAGAGAAATCATGGACCGAGAAATACCCTTCCAAAAAATTCAACCATCTATATATGGTGTTTGCATCTATCTTCCCTTCAAATACAATAATTTCAAAGTTGACTTGTACCTTGAAAGGAGTGACGCCTCCAGAGTGGTTGCAGTATGTAGATGTGTCGCTCGTGGAAATTCGTTGAAGGATATGGGAAAAGTTATCCATCATCGCGTTCATTTGTTTCTAGAGGGCCTCCTCAAGCAATAATTGTATATGATCTCCTACTCCCTCCTCTTTCTTTTCTTCCGCCATGGGATGTCATTGGTGTTTACGAGGCTAATCTTGAAAGGGTTCAACTAGATTGATCCCTAACTCCTTATACCATGACTCGTTGGGGACATGCAAATAAAAACAGAGAAAGAGATGACCACTATGATACCACTGATCTTGATTTATGCAGGAATGCAATAATATACATAAATAAACATAAACATAGAGATGTAGCAGAAATAACACTTCATTTCATTAAAATCAAATAACTGAAATATGATTATAAACATAACGGAAATAAACTAGCTAGGGCACTGGTAGCTTATCTCTGAGAAGATATGTGGTGGCTACAAGCCTCTGAATTGTGTTAAAATGAGGCTCAAAGGCCTATTTACTATTGATAAACAATGGAAAACCTTAAAAATCCAAAAACCCAACCCTAGGAGATGAAGCACCAAAACTATGGGCCCAGTTTAGGTAAATTGGTACATCAACTTCTCGAGGACGTAACTTTGGCATATGATATATGTTTGACATGCTCAATACCTCATTAGAAAGATCTATCTGAGGAATTCAAATTTTTACTTGAGGAACATCGAAGGAACTTCCATGTTGCTCCTGGGTTTCCCAAAAAACGTTGTTTAGGGCCTCAAAACAACTCGGGAAGTTCACGACCCAAAAACCTGCTAAAAATAATAAGTTGTGCTGAAACTAAAAAACTAAAAGAACCACTGGTAGGGGTTGAAATGGAATAGGTGGGTGGACACCAATATCCATCTAGATCATTCGTCCCCCCTTAGGATGCAATGGTCCCCATTGTGTTGATTTCCTCCATGGGATGAGGCAAGTTCTGTTGAACTTTGTATTAGATTTGTCGAAGATTTCATGGACCTGCTAGCGGACATGTTGGATGCATTCAACAAATTGGGTTGCTTTATCAGCCTTAGATAGTACATGTGTGTATTATGTTTGTGTGGTTGTGTGAGGTATGACAATGTTAGGTTGTGGCATGCCTGGGGTCATATCAATGGAGTGCTTGACCTAGCGGTGTAGAGGAGCCTCTGTGGGTGAGGAGAAAATTTCCTTGTATTCCTCCACAACTTTGTCCATATGCTACTACCGCACAGGAGAGCCCTATTTGGAGGTTATGGTCACAATATTCTTCTTTCCCTGTGGGCGAATTTTAAGGAAAAAATATTTCCTGGTTTGGGAAAAAAACTTACTGCATTCTTTTGAAGTAGTGAAAGAGATGGCAGAAGGAAGTACTACCTTTGGTATCTTGTACAATTTATTTCCAAAAGTAATAACAAGAGCATGAGGCCTAGACTCATACACAACATGTCACTTCTATAAGTATGGTTGGCCCAATAATATATCAGACACATCAATAGGAGCAATGTCACACAGTAACTCATCCATGAATGGCTTGATGTTGTACAGAAGGCGACACTATTGGCCAATGTAGAGATCTCTTCCTTAGTGAAGCCACATAATGGTATACAAATGCAGGTGTGATATGGTTGGTAGGCCAAGCTGCTTCTCAACCTCTGCTGAAATGAGGTTCTTTTGGCTTCCGCTATCGACAAGGAATTATAGTGGAGAACCCTTCACCCACATCTGCAAATGGAAGAGGCGCTCCCCCTCGTCTCGATCCTTAGGATCCTCCCTCTAGAGCTTGGTGGTGGCAACAATGGCACTACAATATGAATAAATGACCTGCTTCCATTTTTCATTTCCCTTTTTTGGTTTTGACTCAGGATTAGAATATGCATCTGATTCGAGTGCATTCAGTTCAGCCACCAGCGACTTTTTTGGCCCGACACTCATTTGTGCTGTGAGTGGGGTTGTTGTGAAATTCACGCCAATTCCCCGTGTCCTTATTTGGATTTGTGGTGTTTTTCTGAGTGGCCCTAATTTGTATTTTCCTCTTTTTCTGCAGTTCAGGGGCACGTTTCCCTGGCTTCAAATTCATGGATCCAAAGTATCTCTTCTTCTACTTAAATTTCTCCTCTATATTGGCGGCATAGCGATATGTCGTTCCAAGCGAGTTAATGTCGAGGAACTCCATTTCCTCCTGAATGTATCTGTGCAAAAAACTGCAGTAATTGATCACCAAATGTCTCTCTGAATCTTTAATACCCAACTTTGTGCACAGGGTATGGAACAAATTCGTCAGTTCGTGCACATCTTGATCACTTTGCTGCTGCAACGTCATCCATTGGATGTACTTGTCCTCATAGCTCCACACGGGGTAATATTGTTCCTTGATTTCATCTCAGAACGAGTTCCAAGTGGGTGGGCCAAAAATAGAGAGGGTTCCCTCTTGTCCTTTTTCTCACGGTAGGTTTCCCACTAATATTTGACATGGGGGGTGGCTTTGAGGAGTGAAAAATTAATCTTTTCTCGATCGCAGAAATCATGGATCGAGAAATACCTTTCCAACGAATTCAACCATCTATCTATGACATCTACATCTATTTGGCCTTCAAATACAGGAATTTCAAAGTTGACTTGTACCTTGAAAGGAGTGGCACCTCCAGAGTGGTTGCAGGATGTAGATATGCCCCCGTGGGCAGCCATTGAAGGATCTCGAAAAATTTATCCATCATCGCGTTCCTCTATTTCTCGAGGGCCTCCTTGAGAAATATTTTGATATGATCTCCTGCTCCCTCATCTTTATTTTCTTCCGCCATGGGATTTCGTCGGTGTTTGCAAGGCTGATATTGCAAGGGTTCAACTAGATCGAGCCCTAACTCCTTATACCTTGACCTCGTTGGAGACATGCAAAGAAAAAAAGAGAAAGAGCAGACTGCTATGATACCAATGATCCATATTTATGCAGGAATGCAATAAAATACATAAATAGACATAAACATAGATATGAAACAGAAATAACACTTCATTTCATTAAAATCATATAATTGAAATATGATTACAGACATAATAGAAATAAACTAGCTAGGGAGCTGGTAGCTTATGTATGAGAAGAGATGTGGTGGCTACATGCCTCTGAACTATGTTACAATGAGGCTCAAAGGCCTATTCATTGTTTAGAAATAATGGAAAACCCTAAACATCCAAAAACCTAACCCTGGGAGATGAAGCGCCAAAACTATGGGCCTCATTTGGGTAAGTTGTTATATCAAATTCCTGGGGATGTAACTTTGGCATATGATATATGTTTGATGCACGCAATACCTTGTTAGAAATAACTATCCAAGGAATTCAAATTTTGATGTGAGTAACATCAAAGAAGCTTCCATGTTTCTCCCTGTTTTCCAAAAACTGTCGTTTAGGGCCTCAAATTGTTTCCGAAAGTTCAGGACCCAAAAAACTGCTAAAAATATTAAGTTGTGTTGAAATTGAAAAAATGAAAGAACCATTGGTGGGGGTCCAAATGGAATAGGTGGGTGGTCACCAATATCCACTTGGATCACACATCAACCCTTTTCATTAACATCTAGAGATCATGCTAGTGAAAAACCATAAACTTATGATAGTGAGATCCATGGAAAAAAGGGTAAAGTTAATTTTCCCTCTAGGTTATGTGAAGGGAATCATCCTATTCACCTTTTCCTTATATTGATGAAGCCTCAAAAGTGTTGTAAAACATTACAACTTCTAAGCCTCATCTTACATCTAGTTATCAAAATATTTCTCTTAATCCTCTACTAGTTGATGAAGTGATTGATCAGAATGAATCTCCATTCAATCTGAATCTCTCTTGACCTGAATCCCATGATTCCATTCCAAACCAACAATTGGTTTAAAAAATGGTTGACTCAATTCCACCTACAGTTGATCGTACCTTTCTTGTAGAGAGTGAAGTTCATACCGCTTAGGTTCTTCTTGTTTCTTGAGGTTCCAATGAAATGGAGTACAATCCTTCCATTCACACGGCACAGGGGACAAATACTCCCATTCCCACAACACAAGGGAGAATTTATACCATTCCCATAGCATAAGGGGGAAGTTCTCCCATTCCCATGACACCCCCTCCGAGTAGTATGGTCACTTCCTTTTATTAGATTCAACTTGCAGGATATCTTCTTCCTCCATGTGTTCCCTTATATATCATAATATATGCTTATAATATGTTGGTACCTAGCACAGTCATAGATGAATGTGCATATGTTAGTATTATGTCCTCAAATACTTGGCAAGATTTAGGTTCTTCGCATCTTGTGCCTATCTCCCAGAACGTGTTGGCTTTTAATAGAGGAACTAGTCAACCATTAGGGATCCATCCTCAATTTCCTATTAATTTTGGAGGAAAGTATATCTAAATCAATGTGATAGTAGACCAAGGCCCTTAGGATTTTAATTTACTCCATGGGCGTGACTATGATTATGTCATGGGAGTTATTGTTTCTACACTCTTTCATGTGATGTGTGTTATAACTCCGTAATTTTTGAGGTTGTAGAGAAAATCACAGAGGTAACCTTAGAACCACTTTGGAAACTAGGAATATACCCCTTTCATTTTCATAGAGGGATCTCTCTTTATAATTTAGCTTTGTTTGACTAAATCTATTAAGCTAGGTATTAGGTTCAAGATTGGGTTTTTTGTGTTGTAGGGTTGAAACCGTGAAGATAGGCCATTGGGAAAATGGAGTCACAGGATTAGATTGATCAATAAGGAGTTAACATGTTAACCTTACATGGAAGGGTAGGAAAATTCATTGGATCCTTTGAGATCTGGGGTGTGGAGGAGAGGAAAATATTTAGAAATCCAATTAAAAACAGCGAAATTAAGAATTTTGATTTTAATTTTCAGTGGAAAACATAAAAACTATTCTTGAGCTAGAAACAGAGTGTAAATTTAAAGTTCTTTATATTATTAGAATAATTCATATTTTAGAAACACATATGAGAAAAAAAAAAATTTGACAAGGAGAGATTCACTTCACCAATAAAAATGACACAAGAATCCTATAATGATTGCACTGTATTATTGAAAATATGATCAATGGTGGCTTTGTGAGCTTCTTTAAAATACAAGTCCTTTCTTCAAAACAAGTCACAACACTCATACTTCGAATTAAGAAGTATTTCTAGAAATATTACAAAATATCTTGATTACAAAGATCAAGATAGTATCCTAAAATATCCAAAATTTGATTACACAAATTGTACAAAAATATAGGAATTTGTGAATTGTTGGAACTGTTGGCCCTATAGTTGAGGATCATTTTTTATGGCTGGGGCCCAAAATTTATTGTTTTGTTTGTATTGTTGTCTGGAGATGAAAAGATTTACTCAAGTAGTTCACACAACTTGTCCCATCCATCTCCACTTGGGATAGAAAATTTAATTAGTTTTCTATAGGTCTCGTCCAACTCTGTGTATTTCTGAAAAGTAGGTTTGATGATGAACAAATGTATGAGCACATGACTGATGAATAATTCAAATTCAATGGCCTCCATGAATGTTTTCCCTGTGATATTCCCTTTTATACTTGTAAATCTTTTTTTTGTGTTGGGAAATAATGCATATTTGTTTTGGATACTCTGTCAAGCTAATCATCTTGTCTCAGATACTAATGAGTCATGGAAGTCCTTTCCTATTTAGTATTTGCATCTTCTTATGAAATATATAGATGTTGGATTCTAGATTTTGACCCTTAGTTTCTAGTTGTAGCATAAGGTTTATTTTGGTATGCACCATCTTTACTTCCAAAATGGTCTTTTTCCTATCTTGAATTCCCAATTGTTCTAATGCTTCTTTGTTTTTGGAATTCAAGAGTTTGATGATGGTTGTCGCTTCTCCAAGCTTCTACCCCAAATATATAATTTGATTTAATACTTCTTTGGACCTTTTTATTAACTCCTACTGCTAAAAAATAATCTTAATGGAAGGTCGTATTTCTATGATTGATTCATTGATCTCTAACCATATGTTTTCCTTTTCTTGTGCCAGAGTTTGAGCCATTGTTGATTCACCCTGTAACTGTTTAATTTTAAAGGTGATTTGGTGGGTTTTCAACAAATATTCCACATAATAATCAATTATTGATTTCTTCTCTCACTGTGTCTTGAGCTGAGATTTTAATATACCAATTTCTAGTCCTTGAATGGAAAGATTGTCCATGGCTTTAACTAGCTCACTTGCAGGATCCCAGTTTGATCACCATGCCCTCTAGTGAATTGATCTTGGTATCCTTGGCTAAGGATGAAATCCTTTCCAACTTTAGTTGTATCTGTGTATTTTTTACTGATGCTTGCAACGTAGAAGCTAACATGGAAACATTAGTCAATGTAGAATATATCATTGGTTTGTTTATGCATGTCCATTTTATCTATTGGGTGAATTTTTTATGCATCAAATGAAGATATATGTTATTTGTAATATGTAGGTGTCCTTGGGGCTGGCACTTTGGCTTCCAAGAATGAAATTTGAATTTTTCCTTTCTCTGTTTCAAAGGCTGAAAGCATCCTATGTTGTGTTGTAGTTTCCTGTTTCCAAAACTTTGTGTACGTTGTGGCTTTAAGCAGCTCATTCCTTTGTTTGATTTCATTGTATTTGGAAAAAATATTGGGCTCAAAAGTGTCTTGATCCAATTCAGTTGTTTGTGATGTTTCTCGAGTATCTTTAGATGTTGATGAAGAGGGGGATCCTGTGAAGATGCCATCCTCCCTTGTAGACAGATGAGGACCAGTCATAACAACTTTTTCTTGTTCCTTATTTCCCTGCTGAAATACTAGTGCATAATTGGTTTTATGTTTATTCTTAAATATCAGGAACTCCTTAGCTCCAATTTCTCTCACTAGGGAAGATTCTTCTTCTCTTAATCTTTTCTCCTAGTTTTCTTGAGGTGTAGGAATCCAATATTTTGTTGTTGATATGACCCGTTCTTCGGCCTCCTGCAGTCTTTTCTACTCCCATTGATTTTTGTTCATGTATTGCTCTATTTCTGGGCGATGAGTGTGTGTGTAGGGTGTGGTATTTTTCTTCACCCTCAGCTATGAAATTAGACCAAAAGGGTCATAAGACCAAGTAAAGCTCAATTTGAAGTTCATTTGCTTCAAAGACATGTCTGCCTCTTTACCAATTTCTCTAGTATTGCACAAAAATGGTCCCACCTCTGCTTTGATTTTAAATTGTGCCTTATTTATGGCTGCCACAAAATGAAAGTCATCCATACAAATAATTTGTTTAATTTATTCTAATGAGAAGAGTCTTGTAGGCACAAACTTTGGCAAATTATAGGGTCGAAATTCACACCCTTAGATCATGATCTTTGTGTATTTCTCGTATAGATACCAATAACTTATCTTCACGTAGTCACTAAGATGAAATACCTTTTGAATATATCCTCCTATCCTAGGCTCCAAATCAATGTTTAGCAGGAAAACCATTGTGTACAAAAACTGATCAACATAGTATGTGAAAGTAAATTATGTAGAGTTATTCTTGACCAAGGAGTTCCAATGTACAATTGATTGAGCATTACCCTACTCATCCATATTTTTCAAAGTAAAGGGAAACCTATATGCTTGATGATAAAAAAACAAATAGACAAAAATTACAAAGTATTTGAAATCTCCCTCTGTAGGAAACTTTATAAATTGATCATGCATGGCATCTAAAATAAAATCACAATAATTAAAAATAATAGGTTTCTCATCAATGGTAAAAATTGACAAGAAGCCAAAAATGGCCTTATCAACCCACTGAATGTTGGTAATATGATCCTTATGTATTAATATGTTGTCCTTGATGGAAACTCTCTGGCAAATAATGGAATATATGTAATATTCCCAATTAGCCATGAGCTAGTTGAAATATTAATTTTTTTCTGCTTAGTTTTATGAATAAAAGGACAATGGAGGTCCATAAGTTTCCTTAATAATGAATAAATAAATTCCAATGTAAAAGGAAAACATATTGGCAACTTAATTAAGCACCCTTAGGTGTGAAAAGGCACTGGAACATCTTGACTGGGTCAACCTTGACCAAATCAACAGCATTGTCATGGAGGAGTGGCAATCAATGAGGGACAACACAGTTTAATATGGAGACACCTTGCATGGAAGTAGGGTCATAAATGAATGGGGCTTAGGGTTTGGAAGCTTACATCTTATAAAAGGAAGAGGAAGGTAGCTATATTCAGTATGTAATGGTATATGATATTTCTAAATATATGGTATGTTTAGACATATAGCTTTCTTTGGTTGTTTAGCTAAGATTGCAAGTTTTTTTTAGCATTGTGTGTTCCTGATCGAGAATCCCACCATTTCCATTAAGAATCTCTTGGAGGATTCTTGTACTTCACTTCCACTATCAGGAATTTGGCCAAAGCTTCATCTTACATCTACAACACAAATTTTGTTAAGGGTTGAGTTGTTTTGCAGGTTGCAGCAGTGGAGACCACCTTTGGGTCACCTCATTATTTATTTTCAGTGGAGAGGGGTTCCTTTCCATTGGGAGAACAGTAAGCAAGGACCTTGTGAATTTTTTTAGATCTTGGCATTAGGCTAGATATTTATTTTCCCTACAACACAGTTTCTTTCCAGATATGCATTATTTTGAGGGAGGAGTTGCAGGGTGGTTTTGGCACACCATTTGGAGAGGAGATTTTCTAGTGAGGGGATCAGCCTTTCATCTAGGAGATCTATTGGAGGATGTTACACTATATCTTATATTATATCAGCCACACTTTCCAGATCTATATGTTGCAGTGAATCTTCAGCCCTAGGGATTTTATTCCTATCTTGTATATGGTGTTTTGTTGAAAATCCTTGAGGGGTTCTTCATTAGAGGGTGTATAGTGCTCAGATCTATATTGGATCTATCTTTTGAGACACATATCAACCCATGGTATTTTGTATATTCATTTGTTGTAGCAGTGCCTTTAAAACTGCATTGTAGCAGTGTTCCAGTATTTTGATATATAGTAGCAACACCTCTTTTGAGGGTTTTGTCCATTGGAGGCTTGTTCTATCTTATTGTACATCTTATGGCCCATTTCTTATGCATATTTTGTTGTTTTTATTATGATTAGAAGGTCTCCCTATTGGCCTCTTGCTTTCATGTAATGTTTACACTGCTATTTCCATGGTTTTTCTCTATATTCCTGCTTTTCCCATTTGGGAATATTACAGTGGTATCAGAGCATAATCTTGGCACAGCCTGTGCATATTGAAAAGCCAATATGTCATCTGAATAAGGAGATCCTCTTATTGATAGATATAAGAGGTATCAAAGAAAAATACACCGGAATTTTGATTATACAAATGACAAAGAATACAAGGGTAAAACCCCTTTATCTGGAGGAGAAGATGAAGAGAAAGAGTTTCCTAAGATTCTTCTCAAAGCTATGCAAGACATTGCTAGAGAAATAAAGGAGATGAGTATGGATAGATACAAGGAATCCCCTAAAGGATTTAAACATGGTGAAGGCTCTAGAATTTCACTGGAAACTGGTGTAGCCACAACAAGTGTCCCAAAGCTCTACAATGCTTACATTCTTAGCAGTGGGAAATGAAGGGTTTCAAGAACAAGAAACCCTTGAAGACTATTTCACGGAGCATAAGTCTCAAACTCAAAGATTCAAGGACCACTTGTGTTTTCAAGAATTTTATCAAATCAAGGACAATAGGAGACCACAGAATCACAATAGAGGTGGAGGATTCATTCAGAATCATGATCTACACCGCACTATGGGTAGATTTTTCTTACCCAACTTTGATGGGTCATCTAAATGCACTGCCAAACCATGGGTAGAGAAGCTTGACATCTACTTCTAGTTGAACAAAGTTCCAAAGATAGAGGCCATTAAGATAGTAGTGTTGCACCTTGAGGGTGAAGCACATGATTGGTGGTTCCATGGCTTATCTACATTGGGTCATGCCAATGTGGCTGCATATTCAGAGTTCACAAGGAGGTTGGTGGAGAGGTTTGATAGAAGATATCTTGAAGCACCATTCATGGGGCTTGCAAAGCTAAAACAATCAGGTAATCCATAAACTTATATTTCTAAATTTTTAATACTTTCTGTTATGGTTCCTAATTTATCTGCAGCAAGGAGGGTCTATATGTTCATTGATGGGTTAGATGAACATCTTCATGGGTTGGTTAGGTCTACTAAGCCCACTACCCTTCAAGATGTCATTGAAAGGGCTAGAGATCTTCAAGATGCCTTGCCAAAAGCAAAGGAAACATTTCAGCATAAGCCCTCTTTTCCATCAAAGGGAAAAGAAGAAAAGGCTCTTTTCTCAAAAGAGAGCCAAAAAAAAAAAACATCTTGATGATGATGTCCAAAGAGACTTGAGGAGGAGGAAGCTTTGCTTCACACACCAAGAATCTTGGGCACCCGGACATAAATGTGCAGAAAGAAAGGCACACTACATAGAGGTCTTCTCAGATGATGAGGAGGAAGAATAAGATGAACCGAGAAGAGGTCACAATGCTGACACAGCAGGAGATGAACCAACACCATCAGGAGGTGGGAATGGGGCATTTTCTCCAATTGGAGGGGCTCTTGCATCATTGAGAGGAGTACCTAAGTACTTGACCTTGAGGGTTAGAGGTTCCATATTAGATCAAAGGGTTTATATTTTGATTGACAATGGGGCTACCCACAATTTTATTGATACCCAACTAGTGCAGAAGAGGGAAATACCCACTGATGATTTTGAGGTATTTTTTTCTTTTGGTCCTAGGAGATAGAACTATGTAATGCATGCATTATGTTCCATCCTTATCTATCACCATGGGGACATATAAATTGACTGATCACTTATTTTTGATTGACATACCTGACACCAATGTTATATTGGGTGTGTAGTGGTTGATTACTTTGGGGAAGGTCACCACAGATTGGGAGACTTTGCAAATGGAATGGGTGGATAGAAAGAGTGGGAAACTCAAATGATTAAGGGCATGCACACATATCCCTCACATATAACTTCCACACATAAATTAGATATGGATTTTCACAGTGGAAGCAAGGACCTAACAGTCCCATCTATCATGCACATGACTTTGGGCCATGCGACATTATTATTTTGTGTCAAACCACCTGGGATGCCACCTGATCCAGATTTGGTGAGACATTTCTCACATCATGATGCACCATTCATATATACAGGAGGAATGGTAGCATTAGGAGGCCTTGAAACATTTCCTCAAGAAGGAGGGAGACATTCTCCCAACATAGACTCAAGGAGGGAGACATTCTCCCAACATCATCATTACCCACTCTCATTTTAGATTCTACGCTGTGGGTGGAGAAGCATGGGAAGGTAGCAACCTTCCAACATATACCTTTGGCATGGGATATGTCAAGGAGAATGGCAGCCATATGATAGATGTTATTTGTTATAGATCATCAGTGGTGTCACTATGGAAGATTGATCCATATTGGAAATCCCAACTGTTAGTGGATTATTCTAAGGATCTTTGTACATGCATGATACTTGATGACTAGCTACATAAAGAGGGATATTCTGTCCAAGATGAAGTCATCTATTATCATGGTAGGATATTCTTATCTAGAGCCTCCAAGCTCGAGGATAAGTTGCTACAAAGGGCACTTGAAGAATTCCTTTTCAGCCATACTTATTCCATGAGAACCTACTACACTATCATGGAGAGTTACACTTGGGAAGGCTTTGAAGAGGAACTATATCAGAATTTTCAAATATGAATGAACCATGTGGAGTTGGAAGAGATGCATGACTCAATGAAAGATTTATCATAGCCACCTCTTTCCTCTTTTGGAATGAGAGGGGATCTATCTATAGACCACTCCATTTGTATGAGCA
Organism: Pinus albicaulis; assembly: GCA_034641835.2. Classification (NCBI taxonomy): domain Eukaryota; kingdom Viridiplantae; phylum Streptophyta; class Pinopsida; order Pinales; family Pinaceae; genus Pinus; species Pinus albicaulis. Next base: position 1,270,772,286 of record CM076570.1, read on the forward strand.
GAAATCTTGGTGAGGAACATGCTTATGTACATAATGTTTTATTTGATGAATATTTGCATCTCTTTACCATCTATATGCAGGCCATAGCTCGAAGGAGGAGCATTATTCCATATAAACTTCATGGCCAACTTTGGGCCATAAACATTTCTGAACATGGCCACTCCCTTAGAGGATATAGGGAGATGGTGTATCATTGTGGGTGCACTCCAAAGGCACCAAACATATCTCACATTTTCAGCCATCGTGAGAAGACTTGGACAGAAAGTAAGTGGTGGGGAAACCACTTACCATATCACTATCTAATGTAGTCAGGAGATTTACTATGCTAGTTCCACATATGGGACTATGACCCACCTCCATTTTTACATATTTCTATTTGTATGTACTTAGATTTTATCCCATACATTGATGATGTTCTTGTTATTTTTATGGGAATGATTGGAGGGAGGATCAGAGGATTGTATGTGCCCTATGGGAGAGAAATTCTTCATGTTTCTTATGTTACATGTTTCAGGGAGAACATTGGGCAAACCATGATTGTTTCATTGGAAATATTGCCTCCTTGTAGGATGAATCATTTGAATCTCATGAGAACTTTGGAGGAGCATTTCATGGAGGGATGGATTGGGATACACTTAGCTTATGAGGGAAGCTTATCACATGATAGTTTCACCAATGAGGGAGGATATGAGTTGCAGAACTCACCTTATCAGTTTCTTGAGGACAAGTAACATTTGGGAAGGGAGGACTGTAATATTCCCAAATATCCATGAGCTAGTTGGAATATTAATTTTTTCTTTACTGCTTTGTTTTATGAATAAGAGGACAATGGAGGTCCATAAGTCTCCTTAATAATGAATAAATAAATGCCAATGTAAAATGAAAACATCTTGGAAGCTTATAAGCACCCTTAGGTGTGAAAAGGGGCTGGAACATCTTGACTGGGTCAACCTTGACCAAATCAACAGCGTTGTCATGGAGGAGTGGCAATCAATGAGGGACATTGTAGTTTTAGATGGAGACACCTTGCATGGAAGTAGGGTCATAAATGAATGGGGCTTAGGGTTTGGAAGCTCACATCTTATAAAGGGAAGAGGATGGAAGCCATACTCATTATGTATTGTTATATGATATTTCTGAATATATAGTATGTTTAAACATATAGCTTTCTTTGGTTGTTTAGCTAGGATTGCAAGTGTTGTTTAGCACTAGGTGTTCCTGATCGGGAATTGTTACACTAAAAAACTGTCACTTTGACTTTCTGAGCTCATCATTACTCATACTTCCTTATTTTGCAAGTCCAATATACCAGCTCCTCATATCAAGCTTCAAAATCAGAGAAAAATCCCTAAAAACCCCTAAAGAATTGGTATCGCACTTTCTCTATGCATTCCCTGCGGTCCCGCACCTAAATTCCAGTCTGCCTGCGGAACCATACCGCACGTTCTTTGTGTAATGGGTGCGGACCTCTGTAAAACATAAAAAGGCGAGAAAATGAAGATAAAAAGTGAATTCCAGGTGAATTCTAGAAGGTTCTAGACGGGAATTTTCGGGAATGGATACGCTTTGAAGCTGGTTCATGCATCCCTCACTTGATGGAGCTAACCCCTTGATGTAAGGAGCTTATCCCTTTGAAGGAGGATTCTATCCCTTCATATTTGGAACTAGAAACCTCCTCTCTTTCACTATAAAAAGAGGCCTTAGGTAGCCTCAAAGGGAGTTGAAGCTTATGAGATTAGAAGTTAAATGCTGTTGAAATTCGGACTTAGTTGATTAAGACCTTCTGTGAGGTTAAATCACTTATCTCCATTTGTCTTAGTTCAAAGAGTGCAATGCTTGTCAGAGTAGAGGATATTCCTGCTTCGGACCCCGGGAGGACCTGCACAACATCAAGGCACAGGTTGTAAAGGTTTTCTATCTTTAAAGTTAATACAAATATACTCATTTCTCTCAATAAATTGTCAATTTGTGGTTTATTTCGTAAATTCCTTGATCATTATGATAAGTATGATTTATGACAATGTCTATACAGGTGCTGCTTAATCTTTTTCCTTTTTTGTGATTGCAGATATACGAAGGACGTTCTTTCAGTGCACGGGAAGGACTTCAACAAAATCAAGTAAGCAAGCAAAGCGTTGGATATAAGGTAGGCCTTGCACCCGTATAGTGTTTTTATAAATTGCATATGCTTAGAGAGAGGTTAGTATAATTGGCTGTTTGTTGCTAGTTACCTTTTGTACTAGAGAGATCGGTCTTGTCCGCAAGACGGATTAATCTACACAACAAAATGGCGACTCCGCTGGGGAAGAACTTGTTTGTTCTTGGTTATCTTTGATTTTTGACTTGAGAAAACGTTTTTTCTGGTTTTTGATTGATTCACATCTGTCTGGGTGTTTTAAATTTTTCTGTTTTTCAAAATTTAGAAGTATTTTGAATTTTTCTATCATTTTTGCTAGGACCGCACTCTGCATAACTGTGACAGTGTGGGCAGTTTCGCACGTTCTTTATAGAATACAGTGCGGGACCGCACCTGTCAACGCTGCTTACATGCGGACCCTGTAAAAAGTCTGAAAATTTCTAGGTTTCTGTTTCTGGTTAATTTTTAGATCTTTGGTTTCTGCCCAGACTGGTCTTTGTGTCTCTCAAGAATTCATTGTTTATGAACTTCAACAGTTTTAGTGTTTTGAATGATTTTCTAGAAGTTTTTGCCAATTGGATTGTTTTTCTTGCTTAGGTCTTTGTAGTGATTCAGATTTTTGACAATTTGCAGTGTCTTAGATCACATAAGATCTCTTTTTGTCTCTTGAATCCGACCTCATTGTGAAAGCATCCTAGATTGAGAAATTGAGCCTTTTTTATTTCTTTGCAAATCTTCGAAAAGAACCCGCTTTAAAGTTTTGAATTTCATTTATTCTTTGAGTGTTTTGAAAAACATATTTTGAGTGTTTTTTTGATCTGTTTGATAGACTCTTAGTTTGCTGAACAACTAAGAGAAACATTCATAAAACAAAACAAAAAACTCTAAAAAGCTTCTACTCAATTTAGATTAGTTTTCAAGATTAGTTTTCATAGTTTTGAATAGTTTTAATTTTGTAGATTTCTTTCGAAAGAGAATTGTTTTGTAGCTTATTGTTTGGGAAAGAAAAGAGTTTTTCTTGTGAGCTTTGATAGTTTATTGAAAAGACAAAAGTTTCTTTCAATTAGTTTCCATGTTTGAAGAAGAAATTTAAAGGTTGCATTCTCTAACTTTTCTTTAGATAGAAAATTCATTGAAAAGGGAAAAGAATTGAATATCATCATAGGTGCATTTTAGTGTTTTTGGAAGTCGAGTCTTCACATCATACAAAGTTTCATTTCCGCGCCTTTTGACTTAAGAAACAGCTCTTAAAAATAACGCTTAAATAAAATTCATCTAGTAATCTTTTTATTTCTAGGGCTCTCATCACCAACATAGCTTAGGCTAGTATCTTGGAGTAGGGAGTAATTAACTCTCCAAGATAGATAAAACAAACAAGTAGATATATCTTGCGGTAGGAAGAAGTCCAGTTGTTGCATGTATGCTCTGGGAAGCTCCTCTTAAAGGAGTTAAGCACGAGATCATATCTGAACCAGTGGGGTAATCAATCCTTCCTCATTGGGAACGATAGAAGATACACACGTATTAAAAACGGTAAACCTCGGATAGACCATTGTCGAGGAGCCAGGGGTCACTTGTCGGTAAAACCTTGGATTCTGTTCAAGGAGCCTTCAAGGGGATTGAGCTTTGTTACTCTGCCCTTGCGTGTGTGTCGGATCGTAGACTGTTCCCCCAGGTATATTTGTTTCAGTTGGTAACCTTAGAGGCCATAATCTTTAGGATTCTTTCCTAAGGTGACGGTGGAGGAAAGATCCCACTGTACCTGGAACAGACGTCGACTAGACTCACTTGGACTCTCTGGGGGGTTCTCTTCACTCGAGATGGTTATGTGAAGAAACTTGTGCCAGTCTGTTTCATTAAGCAGGTTGTCAGGGTAACTGTTCCAACCGCCCTTTTCGTGTTAAAATTCTACTAAGTTGGATTTCATCACCAACTAGTGATTTTAGTACGGAAAGTTACTTGTTTGTGTGTGGTTTGAACTCTTAGATTTTTTAAGCGAGTGATTCAATTGTTTGTTTCTTAGAGGCTTTAGGTGTTTTCATTGAAATTTTTCTTTGTTTGCGTGTGATTAGATAATTTTTCATCGTGGCGGACTTGCCGAGACAATCCCGGAGAATACAAGGGAAACCCCCTGAATTTTCACCAGGTCATCTTGAAGGGTTTCAAGCTCTGGTACCACACAGTAGCCGTAGACTTAGATCAACAGAAGCTGAAAGCTCTGCTATTGTGATACATCCTGATCATCAAATTCCTACAACAGAATATATTCAAGAAGCGATTTCAGTTTCTGAAGTCACTGAAAATATTTCTCCTACTGGAGAATTATCTGACGAACCTGAAATCTCTGAGCCTGAAACTGAATATTCTGTGTTAGAAACATCATCAGGATTTGTCTCACCAACTTCTAGTGATCCAGGTTCACCCAGGGTTAGAAATATCATTACTGAAAATCTTCCTTCTGGACTAATTTCTATAGAAGAACTTACTAATCCAGACGAAGACATATCTCTTCCCAACTCCCCTCAATCGATAAATCTTAGGGAGCGTGAATCTATTTTCTACAACCCTATTTGAACTTCTCCCTGGTATCTTTCTTTAACTGATTTTTTAGAGAATCCGAGTCTTGCTTTTTATCCACCTCGAGTTCCATTTCATCCTACACCCAGAGGTTACTATCCGTCATCTATTATGGCTGGAGAGTCATCCATGTTTTCACAAACGCCTGAATCCTTTTTACATGGTGGTCCTTCTGTTCCTGCGGGATATCAGTCTTTGTCTAGTACTTTCTCAGGAGCAACTCCTCAACCTATCAAAAATGTGTTATCATCCGGTCTAGATGGACTTAAAATTGAAACGTCGAACGCAGAGCAAGTTTATATGATGTCTGGTAATATTCCTAATCCTCAAGCTCAAGGCAGTCAGTTTCCTTCTGGGGGTCAACCTCAGGGAACTCAGTTACCGCCTGGGGGGCAACCTCAGGGTAGTTAATTACCGCCTGGGGGGCAACCTCAAGGTAGTCAGTTACCACCCGGAGCTCAACCTCAAGGTAACTTTTTCCCAGCACAAACTGTGGATCAATATTATTTTGGGGGGCAACCCCAAGGACAGTACATACCCCAGGGTTACCAACCTCAAGGACAGTACATTCCTCAAGGTCAACCCCAAACTCAATATGCTCCTCAGGTTCCTCAACAACCCCAGCTTCAGTACGTGCCTCAAGGTAATCAACCTCAAGGGCAGTACCCAATCCAAGGTTACCAACAGCCTTCTGGTCAACCATCTGTTCAAGGAGCCGGAACTTTGCCTTATTATCAACCCTACGTTCAACCAGGTTTTGGTCCTTACGTTCAACCTTCTACGGGACAGTACCCCGGAATGATGGTGTGGGATCCGTCCCAATATCAACAGCCTTTGCAGCCTATTAATGCGGTTACCTTATCGGCTTTGGTCGACCATTGGTTTGGTTTTAACTTGACAGCACATTCGGCTTGACTATTCAAACTCTGCACCTAGTTCGATTCGCGGTACAGACCTAGTACACCTCGGAGACTCGCCCCAAACTCACATGGCGCTGCAACGTACGGTGACTGTCACACCTATTTCTGGAGTATCTGTAGCCCCGAGTTCGGCTATCCCTGTGTCCGTGCAAATCCCTCAAGTCTCTGTACCTCAGTCAGGACCCTCAGTTCAGACTACAGTTCAGATGCCTGCAGGACAAGCCGGTACAAGTACAGTTGTTACAAGTCAACCTCAATTTACTTATCAACCGTACCAAGGACAGCCGCAATACGGTCCCTATGTTCAGAATCCAAGCTATCAACCATACCCTGGTTATACTTATCAACAACCTCAGTATGGTCCGATTCATCCTGGTTATCCAGGAGGCTATACAGTACCCAATGCTAATCCGATTCCTAGTTATCCTGGGTATCCGCCTCCTGGATCTGCTTTGGCTTCTCAAGGTTTTCGTGACCCTAACCGTCAGTTACCGTTCATCGCAACTTTGGACTTACCAGATTTGACGCGCCTTACTAATGATCCTATTTTCTATTATCAGAACTGACCGTCAATGCCTCACAAGTTGCCCAGTGATATACCGAAATTTGAAGGTAAGACAGGAGAGGATCCATCAAATCATGTGATGACTTATCACCTTTGGTGTGCATCTAATTCGATTGTTGATGATTCGATTCGCTTGCGTCTTTTCCAGAGAACGCTCATAGGTTTAGCAGCCAAATGGTACATTGAGTTACCACGAGGCTCGTTTCATAATTTCAGTCAGTTAGCAACATCTTTCTTAACTCATTTCCAGTTGCCTGTTAGATACGACAATGGCACAGAATTATTAACTTCACTAAAGCAATCTACGTCCACGTATATTTCCGATCATATTCATGAGTGGCGACGTAGACGACGTTTGGTAAAGGTTTATATTCCGGATCAAATTTTGGCAGAATGGTTTGTGAAATCATTATTGCCTAAGATCACTGAAGATGTAGCCAAGGCTGGTGTTGTTACTAAAGAGAAAGTAATTGCTCAGGCTCAGTACCTTGACCTCGTTTATACGCAGTCAGGTACTTTACATGAAAAAATTCCCGATTTACCCAAACAAGGTCAAATAGCTGCTGCTCCTTCAGGGTCTCATGCCGCTGACGGTATGATAGGTACAGTTAGTTCTAAAAGTAAGAAGAAATCCTCAAAGAATTCTTCTCCAATTATAACTTTACCTGATTCCCCAAAGGGAGAATCCTCTCAAGAAGTTTCCGCCGATATTCATGTCGTTGAAACATCTACGGCAAAATCAAAAACCGGTGGTAAAAATAAGGGGAGGAACAAAAACAAGAAAAATTCGAAAGAGAAAACAGATAGAGAAGAATCCAATGATGAGAAACGTAAACCTCGTTATCCTTGTTTCATTTGTGAACAAGATCACTTCACAAAAGAATGTCCATATCGAGAGGAGGTTACGAAACTCATTAAAGGATCGCAACAACCTGCTGTCTTGAAGGATCCTTTTCCAGTTCAAGATAGTAAGATGATTGGTTCTTCCTCGACCACTTTAGAAGAGCCTATTATGATGATGTCTCATATAAGGGTCGCGACGCGATCGCAAGATTACGGTTCTAAAAATCCCGTTGATGGCAAAGAAGGAGAGTCTTCTAATGCCAACGCATCAAATACAACTCCTCCTGTTTCCGGTCCACTACAGATCGAGAAACAAAATCCAGACTTGATAATCAAACCACCTGCTAAAGGTGTTCTTCGTAAATCAGCTTTCAATCCACATGCGAGAGCTGCTCAGAATTACAACATTGTTGAAGATTTAGCTATTTCTCCTTCAGCAATGTCGGCTTTGGAAGTGCTACAGTCGTGTCCGGCACAGCGTAAATTGTTATTGTCTGCTATAGGAGCTGTTGATGTTCAAGATTCTAATCTTATAATCTTCGATTTAGAAACTAGTACACCGCGTCTTCCTCACCAAATGGCTTTCCAGATTCCAGTGTTAGTAAAAAACAGACCTATTTTTCGGACTGTGATTGATGAGGGAGCTTCAACGTGTATTATGTCGCTTCAGTGTTGGAAATCTCTTGGTTCTCCAACGCTTAACCAATCTCCGACGATTCTAAAAGCTTTTGATGGTCGAGGTTTTCAACCTTATGGTATTTTGCAGGATTTACCCATAGGGGTTGAAGGTAAAATTGTTAATCTAGATGTGGAGGTGGTTGATGCCCCTCTAGATTACAACCTTCTACTGGGTCGTAGTTGGTCTTATGCTATGACTGCTATTGTCTCTTCGGTCTTTCGACTTATAAAATTTCCATATCAAGGAAAGATCGTGACAATAGATCAGTTAACTTATTTTTCGTCAGACCCAGCCTCTACAGAAACAATCCAGCATGTTGGTAAAACGGCTATCCCTTATAAGGATGTCGGAGTAGGTTTGGTTAAAGATTCTGGTTTACTAGGAATTTTTTCCTTCCCTCCTCCTAACGTATCGTCTTCTATAGCAACTATTCATATGATTTCATCAGACACAGTTATGTTTGATGATCCTTGGATTATTCCTTCAGAATCCGAGATAGATTCATTTGATGGCGCGATGCCATTGAGTCCATTTGAAATTGCATACCAGACTGTACAGTCTTTTTCCAACCTCTCTTCAACCGTAACCGATCCAATGAATGGGATCCAAGAGGAATCACTTTCTATTTCTAGTTCAGATGCAACGAATTTTCCTGAAATTGTTCATTCAGATGAACAAATTCGTGAGATTTTGTCTGTTGATGATTTACCATGGGAAGATCTTCATCATAGGTCTTCATTCTTACCTGAATTAGATCATTTTGAAAATGATTTCGCTTCCATTTTTACTGCTGAATATGCCAAGGAACCTCAGAATCCATTGCAAAATTCTGATTCTGAGTTAAATTTGGAAAATATATCTAGAACGGTTCCAATTGACATTTCAGTAAAACCAGGAATAATTGAAAACATTCATATAGGTGCTTGTTGTTGAGACGAAGAAATTCAGACTTATAAAGCCCTATTTCAAGAATTCCGTGACGTGTTTGCCTAGTCCTATGAAGAAATGCCAGGAATTGATCCATCGATCGTCGTTCATGAGATTAAGACTTACCCGGATGCTAAACCTGTTCGTCAACGATTACGTCAAATACATCCTAGAAAAGCTGCTGCTATAAAAACTGAAGTTGAAAAATTACTTCGAGCAGGATTCATTTATCCAATTCCCTTAACGGATTGGGTATCGAATATTGTTCCTGTGACTAAAAAACAAGGAACAATAAGAGTATGTATCGATTATAGGGATATTAATCGAGCGTGTCCAAAAGACAATTATCCAACTCCCTATATCGATCAGATAATTGACGATTGTGCTGGTAGTGAACTTTTCTCCTTTATGGATGGTTTTTCCGGCTATAATCAAATAAACATACTCCCTGCAGATCAACCTAAAACAGCTTTCATCTGTCCGTGGGGAACATTTGCCTATTGTAAACTACCTTTTGGACTAAAGAATGCTGGAGCAACTTTTCAAAGGGCTATGTCTTATGCATTTCATCACATTAAGCACATTGTTCAACCATATCTCGATGATTTACCTGCTCATTCATTACGTAGGTCCGATCATCCCACTCATTTACGAGCAATTTTTATGAGATGTCGGCATTATCGGATAAGGTTGAATCCACATAAATGTGTTTTCTGCGTAGAATCGGGTCGTTTACTGGGATTTGTTGTTTCAAAGTCAGGCATTCGTGTTGATCCTTCGAAGGTCGAAGCTATTGTAAAATTGCCTCCTCCTTCGACATTGCACCAACTCCAAAGTTTGCAAGGGAAAGCAAAATTTTTACGTAGATTTATTCCGAACTATGCTGAGCTTGCAAAGGGTTTTACCCGGTTGTTGAAACAGGACATTCCGTTCTTTTGGGATGAGATCGTTGATCGATCTTTTGATGCACTCAAACATGTGTTGACCCATGCACCGTTATTGCATCCTCCCAACTATAACCAAGATTACATTTTGTATCTCGCTGCTTCTCATTCCACTATTGGGATGGTATTAGTTCAGGAAGATGAATCTCACACTGAACATGTGATTTATTATCTTAGCCGAAATTTGAATCCGACTGAAATCAAATACACACATGTGGAGAAATTGGCCTTGGCAGTTGTTCAAGCTGTCCAACGTTTTCGACATTACATATTATTACGTAAAACCACAGTGATTTCTGATTGCAACCCTATGATGTACATTTTGACCAAACAATTGCTAGGGGGCAAGTATTCTAAATGGATAGTTATCCTGCAGGAATTTGACTTGGAATTTGAAAAATCCAAGGCAAAGAAGTCTTTGGTTTTTGCGGAACTAATATGTGATTTTCCCTCTACTGATATTGAAACGGTGGCAGAAGAGTCCATTGTGGACGAATCTTTGTTTCTTATCAGTACGATTGATCCGTGGTATGGAGATATTATTGTGTATCTCCAAACCCAATCTTTTTGGCCCGAAATTTCACGAACTCAACGACGGAAAATACGTTTCCAATCCCAACAATATAATATCATTGGTGATACTCTTTATCGACGAGGAGCTGATTCTGTTTTCTGACGTTGTTTAACTCATGACGAGGCTGAGAAGGTGCTCAATGACTGTCATTCTGGAGCATGTGGCGGTCATATGTCTGGGTATGCCACTGCCCAAAAGATATTGCGTGCAGGGTATTTCTGGCCAACATTATTTAAAGATTGTATTTATGCGGTTCGGAAATGCCATAACTGTCAAATTTTTGACAGAAAGATGCGCGCGCCACCCGCTCCTCTTCACCCTATAATTGCTGTTGGTCCATTTGCAAAATGGGGTATCGATTTTATCACATGTAACCCTCACTCGGCCGGGGGGCATGCCTATATTATTCTCGCAGTAGATTATTTTACGAAATGGGCCGAGGCGATGCCTACATATTCAGCTGACGGCAAGACTGCTGCAACATTCGTATTCAATCATATAATTGCTAGGTTTGGTGTTCCTCAAGCTATTATTACAGATCACGGAAGTCATTTTCGGAACATCATGATGACTGAACTAACAGAACAACTTGGCCTACGCCACGATAGTTCCACTCCGTACTATCCACAAGCAAATGGTCTAGATGAAGCGATTAATAAAGTTTTAGTCACCATGATTAAGCGAATCATTGGTATTCACAAGACGAATTGGCATTCCATGTTATTTTCAGCGCTTTGGCCATATCGAACCTCAGTCAAAACATCAACAGGTTTCACTCCTTTTCAACTGGTCTACGGTTTAGAAGCTGTGTTGCCGATTGAATGCGAGATACCGTCACTAAAATTAGCCGTAGAATTACTTCCAGCGACGTCTGAAGAGGAAAAACGTTTCTTGTACTTGGCCCAATTAGATGAGAATCGACGAAGTGCTGCAATAGCAAACGAGACTCATGTTAAAAGGATAAAAGCTCAGCATGATAGAAATGTGACCCCTCGAAATTTTTCAGAAGGAGACCTAGTTTTACTTTATGATCAAGCTAACGACAAGCTAGGAGCTGGAAAGTTTGTACCTATGTGGCATGCTCCTTACATTGTGAAACGAAAGTTAGCAAAAGGGGCTTATGAGTTAATAGATTTTGACGGTATCCCTTTAGATAAACCCAGAAATGGGCTTTATCTAAAGAGATATTACGCTTAAACAAGGTGTGGAGATTTTTGTTAGTTTAGATTTTCTTTACTGCTGGTGTGTTTTAGATTAGAAAAGTGTGCCTAGTTTAGAAGTGTTTTTTTGTCACTATGACTGCCTATCTGAGTTTTACTCCTGATATTGCAGATGTCGACGTCTCTTCAAACCTACATTGGTTTTGCTGATGGTGCTTGTCGTAGTACACGGAACATTTCTTCCGCAGCTTGGGTTATCTATACACCCTCTGACGAGTTAGTATCCATGCATGGGGTAAGCCTTGGTCAAACAACAAATAACATTGCCGAGTATAGTGCAGTGATTGAGTTATTATCTGAGTCCATATCTTTTGGAATTCGGAGTTTGATTGTAAGGTTGGATTCTGAACTTGTTGTATTACAGCTTAACAGGGTTTATACCATTAGAAATCCGGTGTTATTACAGTTATTTTTGAGAGTTCGTCTCTTGGAATGTGAGTTTGATTATATTGAATATCAACATATTCCAAGACGTTTAAATACATTAGCAGATTCCATTGCTTCTAGTATGATAAATAGACATTTGCAATAATTGAAAGTAGTAAAACAATCAACATTCATTTGTGTACACAGATAGCCGTCAAAATAGTGATATATATCATAGGAGTGTGTTCAAAAAATATACATCGTCTTCGATCATAGGTTGGAAACACCTTATGATCGACAAAAATGATAACACAAAAGTACAAAAATGAGTCTACAAAATCATCTCATCACTGATGATGATCTCGATAGGAAACAACTGCTCGAGCCACCCTACATAGGAACCTCCTGAAAGGTCCAGGGACTCCAATCACATATCTTTGTAGCCTGAGAGGGATATCATCTATGCTCGTCTCTGGTATTTCTAGAGTCAAACGCTCTAGATGATGCTCCAAATCAGTCAAAATCTCTACTGATTGGCCTGCTGGGGCTGGTGCAGGTGCCACTGGTTGTCTCCTCTCGAAAGGTTGTAGATGAGCTGGTCGTTGTGGACCCACATCTGTATGTAAACAAATTTTGGTTATTAATTTTCTAAGACGATAAAAAATTAAAAAAAAATTAGAACTTAGCAAACATTGAAAAATGTTTTACCTGAATCATCCCATTGTTCCCCTGCAGGGAGAGACATCTCTCTATCTCCGCGGAAATCTATCCCTGCATATGGAAAATCCTCTATCATGAAAACTTGGCGATCCAGCCAATGAAAATATGAAGCAGGGAATTGTACAATCTCAGTGCCCTCAATAGCATGACGGGCCATCAAAGCGGACCAGCGAACCATTCTAGGTTCTCGAGGTCGACCGGCATCAACTGCAATACACTGTGGAGCTAATTGAGGAATTCTCTCCAAAGCAAAAGAAACAACAATGGATCCATATCCAAAGTTATTTAGTTTCCCAGTTTTTGCTCTGGTAAGTTGGCCTTTTATGTTAGCCAACACAGCTTCGCACCAGTTGAAGATGGTGCCACGATAACAATCCACAGCAATGCGCATTTGGGAACCTGTAGCTACGTGAAGCGCGGCACTCCCACATAGTTTGGTAACAGTGAATGCTATAACCTTCAGTTCAGGATGGATGATATGTTTTATGTCAATCCGTTTGTCCCAAGGATTTGCCTGATCATTGCAAAATTCGAGTTGAAGACTAGCGACAGTCTGGCCACCTGGCCTAGTCCCAAACAAAGATACATGTTCGCCCCTCTTGGACAAACCAGTCAAAAAGTATATATCCTCCAGCTCAATTTCGAGCCGGTGGCCACCAATGAAGAAACATTGGTCCTCCACATGCCATCTGTCTACCAACCATGTTAAGAGTTCCACTTGTGCCCTCATGCCAGAGATGGCCCAGAATTTGTATAAGCAGCATGTTTTTAATGCCCTTTGTGTGGGAAAATGAAGTATTGCAGCTTCATCCACTTCCTCATGCTCCCTTTCTCGCCAAATAAGCATCTTGTTAATCCTGCAACACAAAATAAGGCAAATTAGAATGATTTAATTTGAGAAATTTTGGCTAAAATTTGAGAAAACCGTGCTTGAATTTTAACCGCGCTGGTACCGCACCCGCCCTTTGTAAACAGAGCGTAGCTCCGCACGCGAGATGTGTGCCGGGTGCGGTACCCTCGATTTTTTCCCGTTCAGAAAAAATCGGGGTCCGCAGGTAGCCTGTGTCTTGCCTGCGGACCCCGCGGGCGCATTTTTGAATCAATTTTGGCCCTAAAAAATCAAACTAAAGCCTAAAAACGAATTCTAAACAGATGAAAAACAAGATAAGGAGGTCGTGGAATACCTGGGGCTGACGATTTTCGATTCCAACGGTTGAATTTTCCAGAATCTTCACAGGAACTTTTTAACCAAAAGCTTTTTACTTTTCACTCTGCAAATGAATGGTAAAAATGAAATAGAAAAAGTCCTTTTTTAAGTTTTTTCGAATGAATGAATTTTTAATTCGCTTATTTTTCACTTTAAAAGGGATATTTTTGAAAGCATTCTTACTTATTTTAAAATAGGTATGTGTAATGTTTTGAGTTTTTGTGCAGAAACAAGATTTTTCAGGTGAAATAGTCGTTTTTCAACAAAAGAGCATACTTTTATCACTTTTTCAGACTCTTCCAAAAATTTACGAAAAAGCAAAACCTTGGAGTTCTCTTTAAGCCCTTTTCAGACTCTCTAAATATGAAAAGATTGCCGAGCACTTGACTATTCGAACTCGTTAAAATAAATGAACAGTCGTCCCTTCAGTATAAGTTTACCCCTTTTACGGACTGAAATGGACTATTTACGAAAAAGGTATACATTGACTAAATATGGTCAATAGAGTTCTCTCCCGCATTATTTTATCCTTTTTCGGGCTCGGGAGACTAAATTTACGAAAAAGAACACCTATGGAGTTTTCTTAAGTTTTTCTTCTGACTCCCTAAAACTGAAAAACACCGAGTTTCTCCTATACTGGACTCGTTAAAATTTAACAGTAAAGGACCTGTTTAATTTTCAACAGGAACGAACCACTCCTTCTTAGGGTTAGAATCTTAAACTAAGTTGGACTCATCCGAAGGATGAGCTTATAACCAAGCAAATGTTATCCTCCTCAAGCTTGTCAAAAAATAAAGAGGTACTTGCCAGAAATGGTGGGGGAAAAGAGAGAAAGATGAGCATGTTTGTTGTATTTTAAAATTGTTCGAAAACTCAGTCAACCACTCTTGGACACGACACTTATATTCACCTGGGTTGGGAAATCCTTTGCCTAACAGTTAATCAAACCACATTGAAAGTCTTCAGCCGGTTTCTGGGTATTAGCTTTGGGTCAATTGTCACCAAGCCATCTGCAGTGTCGTTATGTGTCCAAGAGAACAGTTCAAGTGAAACCATTCATCTGCAAAATATCTATCATCCATCTTTGACCATCCCTGAGTCAGTCCTTGCCAATATATTTTCAAAACTTGATCTATGATTTCGTGTTGTGGGCTTGCCTATGACAGATCGCTTTCTATCGACATCAGCACACTATCTAGGAAGTTGATCTAGAAATCGTCAGTACCTTGAAATCTGCATGCCTCAATGGCAGGTTTCTCGCTTTCGACGACAGGTTGCATCAATGACCTTCGATCGAATGACTCCGTGACATGTTCGACTTCAGCTCATTCATTCACATTTCATGGATTGTATTGAGTACTTTGAGAGCCATTGACATTACTGGTGGTTTCTCTCACACTTGTTAACAGTTCACATCATTGACTGGTAATCAAGTGGTTTCTACCATGTTCGACTTCGACACATTCATTCACATGGATAGAATCGTACTATTTCGAGATGCAGAAATCAAGACCCTGGATCTAGTTTCCACCATCCAGGCTGCGAAGAATTTTGTTGTCATCTATACAGTAGACTATTGATAAACAGATGGTTGCGTCCATACTGTGTCTACATATATCTGTACTATGATGTATTCAAAATCATTCCTGTATCAGAACGATTTCAGTTAGTTTATAGTTAGTTTATATCTGAGTATGGGAATGCCTACCTCAGTGATGACATATACATGTATATACTTTGCATTGAATGTTTTTACAGGTACCGACTGGGGTGTCCACAGGATGATCTTTGAAATGATAAAGTACTGCACTCTTCATATATGACAGACTATAGCTGCATCTATTCCAGACTTTGCACTTTAGGGGGCAATTTGTTACACTAAAAAACTGTCACTTTGACTTTCTGCTGACTTTATGAGCTCATCATTACTCATACTTCCTTATTTTGCAAGTCCAATATACCAGCTCCTCATATCAAGCTTCAAAATCAGAGAAAAATCCCTAAAAACCCCTAAATAATTGGTATCGCACTTTCTCTATGCATTCCCTGCGGTCCCGCACCTAAATTCCAGTCTGCCTGCGGAACCATACCGCACGTTCTTTGTGTAATGGGTGCGGACCTCTGTAAAACATAAAAAGGCGAGAAAATGAAGATAAAAAGTGAATTCCAGGTGAATTATAGAAGGTTCTAGACGGGAATTTTCGGGAATGGATACGCTTTGAAGCTGGTTCATGCATCCCTCACTTGATGGAGCTAACCCCTTGATGTAAGGATCTTATCCCTTTGAAGGAGGATTCTATCCCTTCATATTTGGAACTAGAAACCTCCTCTCTTTCACTATAAAAAGAGGCCTTGGGTAGCCTCAAAGGGAGTTGAAGCTTATGAGTTTAGAAGTTATATGCTGTTGAAATTCAGACTTAGTTGATTAAGACCTTCTGTGAGGTTAAATCACTTGTCTCCATTTGTCTTAGTCCAAGAGTGCAATGCTTGTCAGAGTAGAGGATATTCCTGCTTCGGACCTCGGGAGGACCTGCACAACATCAAGGCACAGGTTGTAAAGGTTTTCTATCTTTAAAGTTAATACAAATATACTCATTTCTCTCACTAAACTGTCAATTTGTGGTTTATTTCGTAAATTCCTTGATCATTATGATAAGTATGATTTATGACAATGTCTATACAGGTGCTGCTTAATCTTTTTCCTTGTTTGTGATTGCAGATATACGAAGGACGTTCTTTCAGTGCACGGGAAGGACTTCAACAAAATCAAGTAAGCAAGCAAGCGTTGGATAAGAGGTAGGTTCTTACACCCGTATAGTGTTTTTATAAATCTTATATGCTTAGAGAGAGATTAGTATAATTGGCTGTTTGTTGCTAGATACCTTTTGTACTAGAGAGATCGGTCTTGTTCGCAAGACGGATTAATCTGTCCAA